>JBBPDC010000084.1:5575070-5586489 GCA_037974485.1 Hemigrammopetersius urotaenia | reverse complement strand
AAGCATGGTGTTACCAAAAATGTCCTGTTATGCTAAAACAAAGATAAAAGACCCTCACTGGAAGTAAGTAATTTCAGGTGTGTGTCAATCCTTTTGTCCATATAGTGCATGTAGAATATCCCCTAAGACAAGAAGCACTTTACAGTAAACTGTAAAAAAATTTTTAAAAAAAGATCAGCAAACTGAATTTGATTCTCACTTGGCTACTGATTGAGGAGCGCCGTTGTAACGTCATGTCAACTGTGGGTGGCCGAGGAGGAGTGCTCACATCCATCTGGAGCTTAGAGGGAGTGGCTGGGATAAAGAAGAGACATAAAAATGAGTCAGAGTGTGGTTAAAATGACCAACAACTCAGCAAACTAGTGAGTCATCATTAGAGCATAGTTGGCACCAGCAGTTGAGATCAGTAATAGCAGGTTATACTGGGAGCCATTCTCTCCAGTGGTCAAGGCTTCATTATATTGTAAATATGTTCACAGGACAAAGAAAACAAACACATGACCAAAAAAAAGGTCCACTTGTTGTTTCGTTTAATAAACATCCAATCTTGACTTATGGATCTGTACAGTAAAGAAGGCCCATAAAGAATTATTTCATATAGTATTTAGCCTTCGGACAGCAAAGATGTGGAGGAACAACCTTTACAGATTTTCTAAAAAGAAAAATGACATTCCTTAAAATCCTTCTCAAAGTTGGTGCCAAATCCTAGGAAATACTTCCAAGTCAACCCAGCATTGCAAGCAACTGCTATGTGGCAATAATGGATTATTTTATTAGCCAAGGGAAACTTACAGGTGCATGTACTGTCAGACACGGCTGTGTGTGAGGACTTGCGAGAGCTGCGTGAGGAGGTGGATGGTGTGCGGCTGTGATCAAAACGCTCCAGAGCTTCCTTTAGGCTGGAGGTATTCAACTGTGACTCAGAACCCGAATCCTGCGATTTCTAAACATGGACAAAACAAAGGGAGAGAAATACACTTAAGAATGGGTGATAAAGATATGACATCACAAATATAACATAGATAAAGATATTTTCAATATAGTCCATATGCAGCACAAGACTGCTGTGTTTTTGTTTTAACTGAGGAAAGGCATGGTGGCAGCATCCAGGACTCTAGCTACCCAGATTAGTGATATGCTAACGTTCCACATGGACAGACGAGCCAATCGAAAGGTTTGTGCATTTATGTCAACACTGACTGGTGTGTGAATGCTGTGCTGGTCTGTAGTTGCTGCTCATGAGTGGTGTTGCTAGTTCTACTAGTTCTGGGAAAGATGGATGGCCTAGTGGTTAGGGTGCTGGCAATCAGAAGGTTGGGGGTTTGAATCCCAACTGCTAGTGTCATCACTGAGGTACCCTGGAGGAAGGTACCGTCCCCACACACTGCTCCCCACATGTCCCTCATTGAGGCCACTTTACTTTAAAAAAGGTCTAATCAGCAAGTGCATCCATGACGTTTTTCTGATTAAGCTCTGGCTTTTCTAATTTAGCTCTTTGTAAAGAAACATGGAGTCAGTGCTCTTCATTGTTATGCAATTTAGCAGGATAAACAGTGCCGACTTCTATTTAATGTCTTTACTGTGGGTCTGTGGGACATAACAGAAACGGACTTTGTTTGCAGAGGTTCCTCACCTTGTCTGCTGCAAGCTCTGGAGGAGACTCCTCGATTCCCATCTCTCTCCTCTGCTCCGCCCGCACTTCAGCGTAACTGCCAGGAAAGATAGTTGGTAAAGAGAAAACATTTTTTTGGAACATTGCTTTGAGGATTTGCAATGTCTGGTACTGATGCTAGATGACAAGTTTTGGCTCACAGACACCACTTCAACTCATCCTACATACATTGGATGGACCTCCCTCATTACAGAGAATGCAGCTGCACTGCTCCATTTTTATGCCTCTAGATGCCAGCTAATGGTGACCTCAGGGTCTTATGCAGCTGCTTCGAATGTTCTATTCTGTAGAAATGTATTTTACATAGATTATATAATCAATGTGTGTGCAGAACTGAACATCTGTGTTGCAAATAGTTTACACTTGGTATTAGCATCCAACCAAGTGATCCGGTCATCATAGCCAACAAGGGGTACCCGGGGAGGAGTGCGTGGGGATGGTATCTTGCTCAAGAGTACCTCTGTGGTGCCACTAGCAGTCCTTGGATTCGAACCCACAACCTTCTGATCAGGGGCAACTCCGTAACCACTAATCCATTAGTCCCCTTACCCACTCATTAATGGTTGGGAATCTCACAAGACCACCAATGAGCAGACACTATTTGAATGGAGGAGAATTTTCTGCACAGCTCTGGCACCGACATGCTTGAGCAACGTTAGTGTTTGTGTGCTGCACAGAACTACTATGTCAGTGTGAGACAACCCCCCCTTACAATAATACCTGCTCACTGTTGTTGACTAGTGGGGGGCTAACAAATAATGCAGAAAAACAGATGAACTACAGTCTGCAATGATTAACCACAAAATGGTCTGGTGGTTAGGGAGTTGCCCCTGTGATCAGAAGGTCCTGAGTTCAAATCCCAGGACTGCCAGTGGCACCACTGAGGTACCCTTGAGCAAAGCATTGAGTCTCTATCTGCCCACAGCTTCACAGTGTCGCATTGTTCACGCTCGCCAGCGACTGTAAAATTTTGCGTAAAACGTACCTGACGACAGTATGCGTGCAGACGATGAACTCAGGCCGTGAGTTCCACTGATGGTAGGTGATGTAGTAGTGAGTCTGGAGCCAGATCCACTGCTGGCCTTTAGTGAGGAACCGATAATAACAAGACTTCCCCTTCCCAAACTGCATCACTGTAAAGAGACAGACAGGGAGAATTATATTAACCTTTGTGTACACCGTAGAAAATGATAACATAACTGTAATTATATGTTTATGTATAAGTATATTTATGACAGAGATTTCTGGATAGTTTTTGTACTTTTCTTAAATAATCACATCAAGTGATTGAGGGGGGTGCTATTTTACTCACATTGCTCATGGCATTTAGCCAGTGACTCCAGATCGTCTACATGATAGTAGTCGTACCCAGATGTCCCGAGCACTTCAAAGGGCAGATAACCAATGATAGGAGGGGCTCTGCAAATGTAAATCACTCAATTTCACTAAAATATGAAGCTGTTTGTAGTTTCATACTGCAGGTAATGGTTAAAGAAACCGGGAAAACCATGCTACAGGACAAAGAAAGTGACCACTACCTGTGATCTAACAGGAGAAATTTCCACTCAAGGCT
Organism: Hemigrammopetersius urotaenia; assembly: GCA_037974485.1. Lineage (NCBI taxonomy): Eukaryota > Metazoa > Chordata > Actinopteri > Characiformes > Alestidae > Hemigrammopetersius > Hemigrammopetersius urotaenia. Next base: position 5,583,244 of record JBBPDC010000084.1, on the reverse strand, counting down.
GTGTCGAGAGGTAAACTCTTCATTGGGCTCCTCCACTGTACACATCTCCTAGAAACAACCAGCAATCAACATAAGATTACAAAAACTGTTGACATCTCATACAAACGGTCAATCGGTGATCAATACAATCTAAACAAACGTGCTGAGAATGTTCTAGTGACAAACAGCAATCAATGCTCAATACCAAGTCCTCCCATTCACTCATATTAGTGAACCCATAAGCCAATTCGGTGACCTCATGGCCGATGACCTCATTCAGTTGACTTGAATCAATACAACAGATAATATAATCCTTGTAAATAAAGAAATCATTTCAGCAGACAGTTTCAAAACAACAGCAGGACACAGAAGTCCTGATGTATGATGTATATTCTGATCTGGCCTATCAATATACATTGATAAATGTATAAAACTAGGTTGCTGAACAAGGACACACTACGAAAGCAATGGCTTTAGTTTTCTTTTCTTTTTTTTTTGCAGGCACTGAAAACTTATTATTTACTCTGTTATGGTATGTAATAACTTAATATAAAATGGTATTGGTATTAAGTTACTTAATATTTAAGTAACTTTCAGATCTTTTACTTTGTATGCAAAAATACCATGCATGCAACCAGGTAATAAATTAGCTATTGCTGCATCAGAATTTTTGTTTACATTAGCATTGAGTATGTTTACCTTTTACCGGTTGACAAGAATTCATTTTACACCTGGGAGAGGGGATTAAAATGTGGTTTTCCAGTGGCTCTACTTCACCCTCACTGTTTGTATACTGATACCCCCCATCCATCCATCCACCCATTCATCCATCCATCCATCTATCTATACAGTAAAAGTGTGTGTGTGATATCAAAAAGTACAACTTGCTTTGATGAACTGTGGCTTGGCCAGACGCACAGTGGCCACAAAACACACTTGGTCATCAAAGGCGGGGTGTAATGACCTCTGGAGGACTCCTTCCAGGCCATTTCGTGTTGTACCAGGCACTGAGAGAGAAAGAGAAATAGCGAGAGAGAGAGAGAGACAGAGAAAAAGAGAATATGGTTCATAATGTCACCACTGATTGGTCTCTAGCTTCATTTCAATACTGAAAATGCCAGCAGCACTCACTATTGCTGAGTGCCTTGAAGTTGCCGATGAATTTGACGTGTTCATACACCGGTGGCTCTTTGGGGTCCAAAGAACCTCTGAGCATGTGACAGCAAAATTCCAACTGGTTCTTGGCTGGAAGGCACAAGAGAGAATGGTGTCAGTATCATAGTGCATGTGTGCTTTGATGGTTTCACATGACTGCATGTTAAAAGAAAACGCCATAAAGTGGAAAATCATAGCTTTTTTTTTAAAACAATGAATGAAATGACACCAGAGGAAACAGACAGATAGAAGACAGCTGTTTTCTAAATCTTTTTTACAGATTTCACCTTCGGGATGTGAAGACAGAGCTTTGTAAACGTCTGCATGCTCTCCGACAGGAAGGAAGTTCAACAGGTTCTGATCCACCAGATCTGACTAAAACACAAAGGTAGACAGGAAACATTATTAGCAATATCTTGGACACATATCTTCACACATTAGTAACATCACTAATCGAAGACTAATTTACTACTATTACAACGATTACTAATACATTATCATTATTATAAGTGTTATTATTATTACAACAACAATTAAAATAATAATCAATTATAATAATCATGCAATTAAAGTCATCATGAGATGAAAGGTCTGTACATTTGCAACCAGTGTATCTGTTGTCACCAAAAGATAATGCAAAACTCTCATAGCTCTGAAAAAGAGGTAGTCAATCAACCAAGACATTTTTGGAGTTCAGTTGCTGACATTAGTACTGAACAGGCAAATTAACATTTGAGCATCAGCAACATTTCCACTACATTTCCAAAGAGCATATGCATAGTCTCCTTACTACCAACTGTAACACCCAGTGAAAGAAATGCAATGGCATATTTGTGTCATTAATTATATACACTACAGGGACAAAAGTATTGGGACACCTGACCATTGTACCAACAGGGACTTTAATGACACTGCATTCAAATCTATAGACTTTAATATGGAGTTGGGGATGCCTTCGCAGCTATAACAGCTTCCACTCTTCTTGGAAGGCTTTCCACAAGACTTTGGAGTTTCTGTGGGAATTTGTGCCCAATAATTCTGTATCCTGAAAAACCTGAAAAATCCTGAAAAACAGGTGTGTCCCAATACTTTTGTCCATATTGTGTATACACCCACATCACTGACATTATAAACTTTTTAATATAAACATAAGTCACATTACAACAGCCCTGCAAACCTGGAGGCATTCAGAACATCCATCCAAGCAGAAGCACACACTTGAGTCACACTTATACACCAGAATACACACTCACGGGAAGGTGCCCGAGTAAAGAGGTGACACTTTCAGAGACGTAGATGACGTTCCCGTCAGTCAGTATAGCAAGGAAGAATCCATCCAATGCCTAAAAAAAGAGTTGGTGTTAATGGAAAAATCTTTAAGAAAAGCCCACTGGACACACACACACACACAGCTGAAAACCTGACCTCCAGCATGAGCTGTGTGAACTCCTCGTTGCTAAGAAACGGGGGTTTCCAGTCCTGTCTGATCTCTCTCGACTCAGATTGTGCTGCAATTTCTGCACAAAGAAACATCATGGTCATCATCATCTTCCTCTCGCATGCAAACCACATCCCCTATAGTCATCCTGGTCACTAGATTGACCGCGTCATGGTGCAATCTACTAAATTGGTTTACGGTCACTGTAAACTCTAGGAATGTCCCAAATAGCATTTTACAGACGACTTCTATCTTCTCTCAAAAAATCATTTCAAATAATGTTTACATTTTATAATTAACCATCATTTAGATCACGTTTGTTAGAGTTCAAAATGTATTTAGAGAGCTGCATTAATATACTAAAACCTCTTCTGTCCAACAATCTCTCATCTCTTCTAAGTCACTCCTTAAATAAGCTCATAATTGTAATTGCTTCGTGTTTGACTCTTTGCTATGGACCAGAGTGAGATGGACCCCACTTCAAGCCTTGGTTCCTCTCAAGATTGCTCGTTCCTGCTCTGAGGGAGTCTTTTCTGCCACTGTTGGAATTTCTGAAAAGATGTACAAATAAATCTGACTCGACTAAACAAAAGAACGATAACTCTCTCTTTCTGCCGGTCACACACCGAACCCTGTGGAGTTACATGACTTGAAATTTCACTCATTAATCATGGCTTTTGCGCAAAAGTGGAATGCGGCAGTGCTACACCAGCAGCCTGTGTTGATTTCTAGTCACCTTTGTGCTTGCGCAGGTAGTCAATACTCTTCTGCAAGATGGTTGACTTGTCCATTTTGCGGGTGTTGCCAGGCAACATGGTGCCCAGTTCTTTGATGAGGACATTGAACTGGTCTCTCCTCCTCTTCTCTGATTTATTCCTGGAAACTCTGAAACAGCAGCAAAATCCACACAACTCAAATCCAGACATCCATCACCTTAAACAGTAAAAGTGCTGTTAAATGTTAGAAATGATAGAATTAAGTATTTTGAGAATAACTGCTTCTTACCGTTTGGCCTTATCCCTTTCATCCTCCTCCATCAACCCATCAAAAATGCTGCCATCATCCCTGTGGCACCAAAGAAATCTCAATAAATATAGCGGACAGGCCACTTATATGGCAGAGGAACTCTGTGTGTGTGTGTGTGTGTGTGTGTGTGTGTGTGTGTGTGTGTGTGTGTGTGTGTCAGAGAAGTCATGTTACAAATGTTCAGTAACGAACTGCATGTGCCTGGCTGGCTCAGTCAGTACAGCATTAGACTTTACATCTCATGGTCATGGGTTCGAGCCTTTTGTGGCAGCTGGTGGTTAGTGAGTTGTCCCTGCGATCAGAAGGCTGTGGTTACAAATCCCAGGACTATCATTTGTACCACTGAGGAACCCTTGAGTAAGGTACCGTCCCCACACAGAGCCGCATTGCCGGCAGCCCACAGCTTTATTTGATGCAGAGAGGGAATTTCAAATTGTTCACATCATGTGCTATAAGGGGACACTTTATTTATATATAAAATATCTAATTCAAATATTTGAAAACAGAAACACCACTCAAATAACCAACATGTGCACTGCGTCAGTGAAACACACTTTTGTGGAAGACCTAGCCAAGCACGAACACACCACCAGCAACAAACGGGTGCAGAGAAGCACGCTCTCAGCTGCATTTACTGCAGAAAATAAATTAGAGAGCACACCACTAGCTAGTAAATCAGGAACATTATTTAAACTGAATCAAGTGTAAGTGTGCTCTGGTATAGAGTGGTTTTGAGGGTTGTTTGCGGTCACTAATCCAATAAAAAAAAAAAAAAAAAGACGCTGTGTGTTTTCACTCAACAGACCCAGAGTCTGTTCAGGGTTGCCAGATTGGTAAGGATTCATGATTTATTGTTTGAATTTGTCTTTATATGAAAATAACTTTCCATCAGAGATGTCTACATTACCTTGTAATATTTATATGTGTATTACTTATAATAATACTAATACTACTACTAATGATGATGAGATAATTACTAGAACTTCTAGTAGTGTTTTACCATCCAACTGGTTTCAGTGTGAGAGGAGAGTGTTGATTACAGCAGTGCTTTTATACTTTTCCTCAGTAAATAAGATGTGATTCAGGTGATGAGTAATCAGTCCCTCATAAAGCAGAATGAGGTGCTTGTTTAAAAATTTTACAGACACTGGCATGGAATGGAGCTGTATTCAAGGAAAAATTTATAGTTGCAGTCCTGTCTGAGACATTGTTTTGCATTAATATTCTGAGAAATATGAGGGCCAATCAAGAGGTTTCCGCACTTTAGTTATTGCGAATTTCAAAAACAAATGATATCACTTTTCTACATAGTCACATTCCTTTGCAATACAGTTTTGCAAGAATTGCACCATTTTTTTTCCCCCTTCTAGCAAATAATGTTTTTGGTTGGGCATGTAGCCACTGAAGCAGGGCTGCTTTCACATCATCGTCATCACATGATGATGTCTTTGGGCTTATAGCATCTTTGGGCTCCAAAGAGGTGAAATCAGAGCTGAACTTGCAGACACACCTAAGTACTGCTCTTCTAGCCTTCACAGTTTACAATGAAAATATAAAAGTGGGGAAACGCTTTTAGAGAGAGACACACTTAAGTATTGCTCTTCTAGCCTTCACAGTTTACAATGAAAATATAAAAGTGCGCACACATGTTCAAAAGAATGCAACGTATGCATTCTGAGAAAACTCTTCAGCAGGTTCCTTCAAATGGGTTTCCCATATTCAAGCAAACATTTAATTTAATACATGACTGCGGTTTAATACATGACTGCGGTGCATTTTAATCAGACATGATAAACTACACTGACTGAGCAGCAACTCAATTACGTTTGCAGATGAATGAGTACTGATATTGAAAGCGTCACTTAAAGCTGAAATTTATACCGAGAAAGAAAGCGTTTTTTTTTTATATTGTTTGTAGAGAAGAGTCTAGCTGCCTATAAAGGCTGTTCTATATACAGATCTAGGACCAGCACTACTTAGAGCAGCATAAAACATCAATCAAACGTCCAGAGCCCATATTCTAAATTTTTCTGTTCTCCTTATGTCCACTTATAACATGAGGTATTTATGTGTCACAATGTATGTATGCGGCATAATCTCTCTTTATTGGGACACACCTGTTTTTCAGGGTTTGTGCTACACCACTTACTTCCAGTGAAGGGCAACCTTAATGCCTTAATGCCTAAAGACATTTTGGACATTTTATGGGCACTTTTTCTATTCCAGCATGACTGTGTCCCAATGCACAAAGCAAGCTCCATAAAGGCTGGATGAGTTCAGTGTGGAAGAACTTGAATGGTCCACACAGAGCCCTGACCTCAACCCCATTCAACACCTTTTGGATGAACTGGAATGGAGACTGTGATCCAGACCTTCTCGTCCAACATCAGTGTCTGACCTCAAAAATGCTCTACAGAGTGAATGGACACAAATTACCACAGAAACTTCAAAATCTTGTGGAAATCCTTCTAAGAATAGTGGAAGCTCTTCCATCTGTAAAGGAGGGACCAACTCCATATAAAAGTGTGCAATGGTCAGGCATCCTAATACTTTTGACCATATAGTGTAAGTAAATGACCTCTGATCTGATTGAGTGCTCTCTATTATGCCTTACTCAAAAAGCAGTCTGGGCTATAATACACAGCAAAACTTCAATAAGAATGGATGGAGCTGTTCTGCTTTTTAAAGGTGCAGATATATATAAATGTTTGGCTCTTGTGACATCACAAAGATAAGAATTCAACTTCATTTATTATGCATGAACTGGGATGTGAAGGGTGTATTTTACATATTCAACAGTGTTTACACACTCATTCCCAAAAAGGGAGTCACTTGGCAGAAATGATCATATGCAACAGCAAAAAATGACCAGGCACATGTTTTTAAAGGTATGAGCAAAATGACTGGGTCAGCAGACAGAGTCTGACACAATCAAGGTATTGTCTGTTTCTGGGCTGCTCTCAGAAATGTATTATGAAGTCAATCAACGTTTTAACAATAAGGGTCTGTAGTGTAGTGTATGAGTCATAAACCATACCTGTCTATAGAGCTCATGCTGATGTTTCATGGGTCAGCCTGGGGAAAAAAACACTTTGAGCATTGGGAAGACATTGGAAGAAGAGGTGGAACCTGCAGAATTAAACACACACAAACACAGAAACGATAAGACAAACCTTTATTCATCCCACAAGTGGGAAAATTGCATCGTCACAGCAGTAAGTAGAGAGTACGAAGGTAAGAGCAGTGATAAAATGTACACTATACAAACAATCTAGAAATATAAATATGGACGTATGTATGTTTGTATGTAAATTCAAAGATCTATAGTTCTAATACAACACTATTGGGATGTCTATAGTTTTGTATAATTGTCCTATAAAGACCTTTACAATATTCCTGTAGTGCTGTCAGTTTCTAATACTTTAATAGTAATAGTGTACTATTAATAAAGTAATACTAACGCCACAATAATACTGCAGTTGCGACCGGATAATTCAATTACAGAAATCGTATATACATTACTGGAGGGTTTTATAAGGACAGTGAATGTCATAATATACCATGCTTTGTTTATTTTGGTGGTTGTGCGTGCATCAGTGAGATGCTGTCCTCACCTTGATGCTGTCTGCGTTTATTTGTAACGTCAGTCTTGCTGAGGTCAGTGCTGAAAGGTTGAATATTGACCACAGAGGTCAATGTGCCAGATGGCCTTTCTCTCGGGCACAGAGAGCTACAAGGAAATACGAAAATAAGTGGTGTTAGGAATAATTTGGAAACACAGTCACAGAGTAGTCCTGTTCACTAAAGTACCATTTTAAACAAGAGGATGCATCCAAAGCTACATACTGGCGCGCTAAATTGAATGTCAAAATAGTACCACACAATGGAGAAGTGCATACAGCTCGTACAGTATAGATATGTGCAAAATTTTGGTTTACAATATCACAGAATTGCATTAGGAAGGAAATGCCATTTGTTTAAGATATATGACAGTAGTAACATTAATATAATACAATTGAACACATTTTAATTTGGGGTATTTCTGTCTTACAACTCCCCTGGTGTCTTGGAATAATGGCACAGAGGTCTTAATTCCTCTCTGAAACTCCTTTGCAGCACTTTACATAGCACAAGAGGGGGTGGTGGCCTAGTGGGTAGCATACTTGCCTATGGACAAAGAAGTCCATAGTGGGTTCGAATTCTACATTCAGCAAAAACCACTGCTGGGTTCCTGAGCAAGACCCTTAAACCCAAGTTGCTCCAGGAAGACAACTTGGCGTTAAGGGTCTTGCTCAATGTAAACGTACAAGAGTGTCAAACTTCAGTATTCAAACGTCCGAGATTTCCCTATTCACACATGTCTGACTCAACTCAGCACCTTATTGCCAGGTTTAGCTGGCATTAAGAGAAGGAGAATCACCAAACTGTGCAGTATGTCACACCAGGGATAAATGATCAATCATGAGTTTCAGTGTGAAGTAGTGTTGTCAAAAGACTCTGTACCAAGTCGGTACTAAAAAATTGAAATGTTATGGTACCAGGTTTTCTGAAGTACCGGTGGTACCGAGCACCCGGT
>JBBPDC010000084.1:5550404-5567079 GCA_037974485.1 Hemigrammopetersius urotaenia | reverse complement strand
AAAAAAAATGTCAAAGTCTCGTCTCGTCTCGTTCTCGTGAACCCAGTCTCGTGTCTCGTCTCGTCTCGTGGGAAAAGTGTCTCGTCACACCCCTAGATTATATCGCTACATGCAGCACAACTATTGCGATTATATTGCTATATACAGCACAACTATTGGGATTATATCGCTACATACAGTTCCTGGCGTCTCAGGTCAAATGAAATTTTGTTGATTTGGAGTGAAAATAAAGTTAACACCCTCTACAGACAACACTTTTCTGAATAATTTGTTTATTTAATGATTTTAATGTATCTTTAACATATCTGAGAAGCAATATGTGGCCTGTGCAGAAGCCATGCTTTATTTTGTTTAACCAAAATTATTTTCTATAGAAGAGTGCACTTATTTTCATTTTGAAAATCAACAAAGCATGTCATTCGACTGAGGGCATTCAAACATTCTCATTCAACTGGTGGCCTGGTGGTTAGGGATCTGCCCCTGTGAACGGAAGGTTGTGGGGTCGAATCCCAGGGTTGTCAGTGGTACCACTCGGGTACCCTTGAGTAACTTACCGTCCACGCACACTGCTCCCCGGGTGCTGCCGTTGCTGGCTGCCCCCTGCTTCACTTGGTGAATGGGTTAAATGCAGAGGAAGAATTTCGTGCTGTTCACACTGTGTGCTGTGGTGTGTTCACGTATGATCGAATGATCACTTACACGCAAGAATATCATGCTGTATTGTGTACTTTGCTGTGTTCACGCATGACTATAAGGAGCCACTTTGCTTGATTAAATGCCTTTTTCTGCCTGCCTGCATACTGGCCTCTGTGTTTAAGTGTAGATAATGTTTGCATGTAACAAACATGATTGAAAAGTTTCTATTACTTGTGTGTGTGCGCAGGGGGCTGCAGGCAACTTCAGGATCTGGAGACAACTCAGGTGGAGGTTGACGACTGTGGAGACGGTCAGTCAGCAGCAGAGGGTGCTGTGCTCGGCTTGTTTGAGTATGATGAGCTCAAGAGTAAGAAGAAGGTCCGTGTCACACCACAGCTGCATGGCAGGTACTGGCAATCACAGTATGTGATGCATTTTGAATGTTAGTTACTTTTTGTTCACTTGAGCACCATAATATTCTAAAGGTGTGAAGCTCTTTAAAGGCTTTGATTCTGTTGTGATTCTTTATTCAGCATTGCATTTCAGGGCATCATGCATCAGATTTCACCACATTTTTACTACAGTTCAGGCTTTTAAATACAAGACAGGAACTATTTACACTAAGGTGGGAATAGCTTATATGGACAAAAGTATTGGGACGCATGACACCAACCAATGAATGTAAGGATACTGCATTCAAATACATAAACAGTAAAGTTATTCCTCCCTTTGCAGCTACACACGTTTCCACTTTTCTTGAAAGGCTTTCCACAAGATTTTGAAGTTTTTCTATGGGAATGTACCCATTCATTCTAATTTAGGCATGGCAATACGGTGATCTCTTTATCCTCAAAGGTCCACCACTAAACAAAATTGGACATCAAACACGTCTTGGCTTATTACATGCATTCCTTTAATTGTGCAGGGAAGATACCGCAGCATGGGAGAAGGGCATTCTGTATGGAGAAGGACAGAACCTGGCCAGGAGACTGATGGAAGCCCCAGCCAACCATGTTACACCAACAGTCTTTGCAGAAACCATAGAGCAGAAGCTTTCACCCTTCTCAGACAAAGTGACCATTCATAAAAGGTAAAGATTTTCTCTCTCTGTCTCTCTGTCTCTCACCATTTCGCATGCAAATGAATACAGAAAAAAATAGAGAGAGCAAGACAGTAAATGGAAATTCTTAATTCACTGCTGTGCTGGGATTTGAACCCACAACCTTCTGATTCCAAAGGCAACGCCCTAACCATTGTGTTGCCAATTTTAAGATTTTTCTAAGGACAACTAAAATATAATTTCAAAAAAGGTGTTTTGATCTTCCATTTCCGTCTCTCGTTCTTAGACCCCAGTCGTGGATTGAAAGCGAGCAGATGGGGGCCTTTCTCAGCGTGTCCAAAGGGTCAGAGGAACCCCCCATCTTTCTGGAGCTGCATTACACTGGAAGTACAGGCGCCAGCCAGGCTCCTCTAGTGCTAGTGGGCAAAGGAATCACTTTTGACAGGTAACATTTTTCTGCAACGATGCAAACAGACAGGCATACTCATGACCTCCACACCCCAACTGCAAACGTAAATGTGCTTTGGAATGTCTGTGTGTGTGTGTGTGTGTGTCAGTGGTGGAATCTCACTGAAACCTTCATCTGGTATGGATGCCATGAGGGCGGATATGGGCGGAGCTGCTACCGTGTGTTCTGCCATTGTCACAGCCGCTGCTCTGAAACTCCCAATCAACATCATAGGTCTGTTCACTTAACTTGATTTATATGAAACCTTCCGATGTATTTTATTTGTTTTACTGTCTATGCCCCACATATACTTTGGTGGCCCTCAAAATGGACCTGAAGGATCCTTTAGACAGTCCATGTTTTTGCTCCATTTCTATGTGTCACAAGTTGGGTTGGAGCAAAAATGTGGCGGGCCAGGGTTTTCCACATTAGTCAAATAAGACATCCAAGCCTGAGAAATAATGGCATTAAAGACCGCAATAAACTGAATTTCTGCAAAACACACCAATAGCCATAAATACTGATTAGTATGGAAATACTGCACAATGAAATCCGTTTCAGAGACTGCTCTGAAATACTGGTTCAACGACTTGACCTACGCTATATGGACAGAAGTTTTGGGACGCCTGACATTGCACCAACAGGGACTTACATTCAAATAGAAAGACTTTAATATGGAGTTGGTCCCTCCTTTGTAGTTATAACAGCTTCTTCTCTTCTTAGAAGACTTTCCACAAGATTTTTGTGCAGTCATGCTAGAATAAAAAAAGTTTGGACAACTCTATGCTTCCAACTTTGTGGACAAAGTGTCTTGGTAAACTGAGGCATTAAGATTGTCCTTCACTGAAAGTAAAGGATCTAGCCCAAACCCTGAAAAAAGGGTGTGTCCCAATACTTCTGTCCATATAGTGTATATCTTGCTCTGATAGGTTTATTTTTGTGCAGAGATGACAACTGTTTGTCAGCAATATCGCCCGAAAAACAAGATGAATGTAAGTGCAGGTGTCCAGTTACAGTCGGACCTACCATTATCCAACGACTAATTTTTTTGAATGCCTATGGATTAACTGTTTTGATGTGTAACATGGAGGAGATATTTATAAAGACATTCTTCATCCCTACTTTGTGTCATGCATGGCAACAAAAACTGTAGTTTCTTTTATCAGACTTTGGCAACATTCCAGCTCTATAAATTTGATGATAAAGCTGATGACATCCTTGGCATTAATGTGACATTTATGCTTTGTGCTCAGGTTTGGCGCCGCTCTGTGAGAACATGCCCAGTGGGAAAGCGAACAAACCCGGGGACGTAGTGCGAGCCAAGAATGGCAAAACTATTCAGGTATTTTTCACGTTCCACAGACTTATCGAACGATGTCTGTACATGCCATGTGTGTTGTGTGCTGTAAAAAAGTATCTAAATGAAACACGCACATTTGATTTGCTCTAATAGGTTGATAACACTGATGCTGAGGGTCGTCTGATTTTGGCCGACGCTCTGTGCTACGCTCACAGCTTTAATCCCAGGGCAATAGTCAATGCTGCTACCCTTACAGGTACCTGAACTCACAGTCTGTCTCATATATAGACATTTTTTGTTCAACGGTCTCACTCATTTAATAACCTACAATTTTAAATATGGTTTTATATATCTATGCTACACTATGTGGACAAAAGTTTTGGGACACCCCAACATTTCTAATTTCTAATTCAAATACATAGACTTTAATATGAAGTTGGTCCCCCCTGCCCCCACCCTACAGCTTCCACTCTTCTTGGAAGACTTCCCACAAGATTTTGGAGTTTCTGTAGGAATTTGTGCCCGTTTATGTGGCCAGTTCCTAATGTTGGACCTTTAGTTTATCCTAAAGCTGCTGGATGAGGTTGAGGTCAGGGCTCTGTGCGGCCAATCAAGTTCTTCCACTCCGAGCTCCTATAGCCACGTCGTTTATGGAGCTACTTTGGGCATTTGGGGCACAGTCATGCTGGAATAGAAAATTTTTTCCCCAAAATGTGTTCACAACGTTGTAAGCATGGCGTTATCCGAAATGTCTTGGTGTGGTGAAGCATTTAGATTGCCCTCCATTGTCTCAATGCTTTTGTCCATATAGTGTATGGGCATACCATTCCAATTCATCAAATTGTAATTAAAGAAGCTACGTATATAACTTTGGGTTGCTATATTAGGTTGCAAAGGCTTCCAGATGTAATCTTTTTCTCATCTGTCAGGTGCTATGGATGTAGCTTTGGGTTCTGCTGCTGCTGGGGTTTTCACTAACTCTGACTGGCTCTGGGAGAAGCTGCAAAAAGTAAGTGACTGATAAGAACCAGGCATACATTAAATGGCTTATTGATAATATTCCCTTAATATTTATCTATAAGTAGAAGTGTTACCTCCTTTAATGGTCATTTTGTGTGTGTGTGTGTTTGCAGGCCAGTGTCATCACAGGCGACAGAGTGTGGAGGATGCCATTGTTTCAACACTATACTAGACAAGTCACAGAGAGTGCTCTGGCAGACCTGAACAACATTGGCAAATATAGCCGGTAATTGCGCATGCACGCAAGCATTACGCATTCAACATCACTACAAGTTCAACGATATTAAGAACACACTGCCAGTTCAGTGCTCCTAAACCAGTTCATACCTTCACTATATGGACCAAATACTGGGACGCCTGACCATTACACCAACAGGGAATTTAATTACATTTCATTCAAATACATAAAATTTGATATGGAGTTCGTCCCCTTTGCAGCTAGAATAACATTCACTCTTTTTAAGTCTTCCTATAAGGAATTTGTGCCCTTTCATTCTGTAGAGCGTTTATGAGGTCAGACACTGATGTTGGATGAGAAGGTCTGGCTCACAATCTCCGTTCCAGTTCATGCCAAAGGTGCTGGACGGGGTTGAGGTCAGGGCTCTGTGTGGGCCAGTCAAGTTCTTCCACACTGAACTCCTCCAGCCATGTCTTTATGGAGCTTGCTTTGTGCACTGGGACACAGTCATGCTGGAATAGAAAAGGTTCTTCCAGAAACTGTGTCCAAAAAGCTGTCTTGGTCTGCTGAAGCATTAAGATCAGAAATAAGGGGCCAAACCCAAACCCTGAAAAACAGGTGTGTCCCAATACTTTTGTCCATATAGTGTACATTCTCAAATACATGCATAAAGCTTAATTCTGAGTACATTTTGTTCTATATCGCTAACAAAACCCTCTATACAGTGTTAATTGGTAGTAGACGTATTCATGTGGACTAAAACAGTTCCACAGACCAGTTTCATGTAAAACAATATTTTCATGGTATAGATACAACTAAAAACAATGGGTGTTTGTTTTTTACTCATTTTTGCAAGCTTGTGGGATACATTTTTGATGTACCGCATCACTTGACCAAGAGAAACTTTTAAAAGTTTATAAAGAGATTTCAGATTCTGATAATCCTTAAAATCTTTTTATTCTGTCTTTCTGTCCCACCCGATACCAAATGACTCATGGACCAATACCGGTCCACAGCCCGGCGGTTGGGGACCTCTAGACTAGAATCCTAAATAAAGCAAGTAGTTGGTGGTAAGGTACCTTTCCCCCAGACTGCCTGTAAAATTATGAAGATGTGCTTCAGGACTAGGGTCAAAAATGACTGGAAATTCAGCCTGTACTTGGCAATCTTGACTGAAATATGATCACAGAGTAGTTTAAGAATAAAGTCATATTTTAATAATGTTCAAATAGGGATATTGTCCCAATGCTTGCATTTTTGTTCCTAATTTATTGATGTTTCCCTCAACAGCTCTGGTGGAGCCTGCACAGCTGCTGCGTTCCTAAGGGAGTTTGTGACAGCCAGTCACTGGGCTCATCTGGATATTGCTGGTGTGATGGCCAATAAGGATGAGGTTCCCTACCTACGGAAGGGAATGTCTGGCAGACCCACTCGGACACTCGTTGAGTTTGCGGCTCTCTTGGCCTCTGAGCCTTAAGGAGAACTTTAAACCCTCAGACAGAAGACATAAGAATGAAACTGGGCATCGGAGTCATTGTTCAAATCCACAATCAAATGTACTCTGGACACGTTTTCTTGTCTTTTTGTTAGATGACTGTTGCCAATTCCAAAGCTGGAGGTCACCTCTTCTGGGGCATGACTTCAAAACATCTTTCAGATTTGCATTTTTTATATTATGAGGACCTACAGGAACGCTGCATCACAATTTTGGGTGAAGGTTGACCTTAGCACTGAAAGTTTGTACTCATTAGAACGTGTGGAAATCTTAATAATGAACCTAGCATAACGGTTGACAAAACAGTTCAGTTTATTTTAAGTTCTTCAACAACAGGCCAGGGCAATATGTGTATCCTTTCATATCTAATCAGAAATATAATAATCCGACTTATGCTCTTTTCTTTTGATTCCATGTTATTTTGTAGATTTTCCCATTTTTCACCCAGTGCCAGTTCATTCCTACAGTGTAGATCTCTCCACTATCACACATTAGTTAGCAACATGCTAGTTAGCTAGCATCCCATCTTACATTGCACTTAACTGATTCCCAGGTTTCAGTATTATGTTGACAAATGACTTTTCATCATTAGTTGGTGTGAGAAGAACTGCTGAAAATCATATATACTGTTGCTTCTTATATTCTTTTTTGCTTTTCTTTGTAGCCCTTTCGGATATTGACATTGGAAAATGTCAGACATATAACTTGCTCATTTTACCTTGCCTTAAAAAATATGAAATACAGTGCAAATGTCTTAGGCACTTGTGCAAATAATACTTTAAAAACTGTTTTGATGAGCAGATATTTTCTTTCACATTAAAATTACATATATGGGGAAGCTGGTGGTACAGTGGGTAGGGAGTTGCCCCTGCGATCAGAAGGTTGCAGGTTTGAGTCCCAGAACTGCAAGTGGCACCACTGAGGTACCCTTGAGCAAGGAAACCTGGTTTGACTCAGTCAGTCTTTCATTAAATTAAATCAGGCAGTTGATGGGGTCATCTAAACTCATCCAAACAAGGACTTGAGGAACCGAGGAGGAATCTGGGACCGAACCTGTGCAACTTCTTTTTTTTACAAACAAAACAAATCTTGGTATTTTGTACTGATTTTTTGTTTGTATTTATTCTAATGTTAACGTTTCTAGCAGAAAGATTATCATGCACTGAGAGAAATGGCTTTAAACAATTTGCACAGGTGCCTTAAGGGGTTCGCACAGTACTGTACCTGTAAAACTGCACTTCCCATGACAATAGCTAGCAATTTTGTGCTCATTTTCCCAAGTAATCTTTGCTGCTAATCAAATAATGGTACTCAGTACAGGTCGGCACTTGATGATACGTGAGCTGGGCCTCCCTGTTGAAGGTTGCAGTAATAAGGCAAATCTAATCGGTGACGGCAAACATGTGAAATAAGAACAGTTTAATGATACTTATGTAAAGAAGCACTTGAAATCTGAGGTGTATTAGTAAATTCCTCAAATAAATCTTTCCTTTGTTTAATAATGTGACCTAAAAATAATTTCCTGCAATAACCAGCTTCCATAATTCATGGCATAGACACACTTTTAATTATATCGGATAATTAAAAAAAAAACTCCAATATACACTGATCAGCTGTAACGTTTAAATCACCTGCTTGCCTTATACTGTGTAGGTCCCACTTGTGCCACTAAAACAGCTCTCACCTATTGAGGCACCACAAGCCCTCTGAAGCTGTGCGGAGGCATCCTGCATCAAAATTTCAGCAGCAGATCCTAAGTTCTGAGGTGGGGACTCCATGGATCAGACTAGTTCAGCACATCCCACAGATGATCAATTGGATTAGGATCCAACAACTTGAACTCAGTCGCGCTCCTTGAACCATTCCTGAACAATTTCTGCAGTGTGGCTGGACAGATGATCTTACTAGAAGAGGACACTGCCTTCAGGGAGTATTGTTTCCATGTGTGTACGTGGTCTGCAAGAGTGTTTAGGTATACAATATGGACAAGCGTATTGGGACATACCTGTTTTTCAGGGTTTGGGCTTACACACACATTTTCTATTCCAGCATGACTGTCCCAGTGCAAAGTCCATAAAGACATGGTTGGGTGTGGAAGAACTTGAACATCCCACACAGAGCCCTGACCTCAACCAGCCAACAAATTTAGGATAAACTGGAATGGAGATTGTGAGCCAGGCCTTCTCCAACATCAGGGTCTGACCTCATAAGTGCTCTACAGAATGAATGAACACATTCCCACTGAAACTTCAAAATCTTGTGGAAAGCCTTCCAAGAAGACTGGAGGCTGTACTAGGGGACCAACTCCAGATTTATGGATTTGAATGCAGTGTCATTAAGGTCCCTGTTGGTGTAATGGTCAGGTGTTCCAATACTTTTGTCCGTACGTTGTTTTATGTAAAATTAACATCCACATGAATGTCATGATGCAAACTTTCCCAGCAGAACACTGTCCAGAGTTTCACATTTTGCCAGCTAATGTATTCAAAATATGTTAAAAAATGAAAAAACTAAAGAAATGGAGATAAGTACCATGAAAATATTAAACAAGAGTGTGTTCTTTTGTCTGCTAAGACCAACATTTGAGCAATAACATGAATTTGTCTGTGGCCTGTATTTAGAACCAGTGGAGAATCACTCTGTGAGCACTAGATGGCAGCCCAAGAACAGACTGACGACTTACTGAATGGTATCAGCTTCATACATGCCTATACAGAGGGTGTATCAGGTCTCAGATGCCTTGCAGGTGCTTTTTGAGTGTGTATGTGTGTGTGTGTGTTTAGAATCTGCGATCTGGCAGGTCACTTTGTAAGCTGATGGAGAATTTGTGCAATAAACTGTTAATCTGTAGCAAAGCAGGCCTGGTGACCGAGACTAGGACAAGTTCTAAAGACTTATAAATTTAAAGCCTCGCTGCAGGGAGCTGCGTTCACGCTGTTTTCGACCTGACGTGTTTTCTCTATATATTTTCTACGTACGTATGTATGTGTGTGTAGAAATATATACACTACATGCACAAAAAGTATTGGGACACCTGTTTTTCAGGGTTTGGGCTAGATCCCATACTTCCAGTGAAAGGCGATCTTAATGCTTCAGCTTAACAAGACTTTTTGGACAACACCATCCCTCCAACTTTATGGACACAGTTTGGGGAAAGCTCCCTACCACTTCATCCCAAAGGTGTTGGATAGGGTTGAGGTCAGGGCTCTGTGTGGGCTAGTCATGTTCTTCTACACTGAACTCCTCCAGCCATGTCTTTATGGAGCTTGCTTTGTGCACTGGGACACATTCATACTGGAATAGAAAAGATTCTTCCCCAAACTGTGTCTATAAAGTCTACCTTTTGTCCGTATAGTGTACCTGCCCTGTATTTGCTCTTATTTCATCAGGCCCTGCTACCATCCTCTTTTCAGGTTTACAGTCAATAATCAAACTGACTCAGTAAACTGGCGCCTCAGTGTAGAGATCAACGTGGTCGTCTCAAGTTTTTTTAGTCTCAGGTTTTGTTTCTGAGGTTTGATTGCATAATGTCTGCAAGGTCAGCGTCAAGCGCTAGTTTGGCCGTCCGTGATTGGGAGTGGGCCACTGAATAGCCAGCTTTGATTGGCTTGTGGGTTTGATGCTTTGGAACTAGGGCATAATTTTGTTGATTAGAATTAACCAAGAACCTTGGGTCAGCTCTGAACTCACTCCTGTTTTCCAGGAAGTTTTTCTTTTACTCATCAGGTAGCTATTTCAATGTGTTTGAGCCAGTCACACACGTCTCAGTGTGTGACTATGTGTGTGTGTGTGTGTGTTGGTTAGATTGTTCTCTGAGTAACACTCTTATTGTTCAGAAGTGCAGTCAAAGGACAAGGTCATTGAGATAAATGTATTTTTTGTAACTCTGTGTTGTCTGTTTAAGGCAGAGGAGTTTTGTGGTCTGTGATGACAGACAGCAGCTGCTCTTATATTCAGTTTTAGGACAAGCATGTCTCGGAGGTAAAGCAGAGGGGCCAAAATCTGTAGTAAATGACCCTTATAATGTTACATGTTTCACTGTTTAAAGCTGAATGTGTAAAACATTTCTTTTCTGGTTTACAGTGATCCACGGCTCAAGCAGGTTTGGGTTGGTCTATTAGAAAACTTTGCAGTTCCGGGAAGGGTCAAAAAGTGGCATAGCAATGTCTCAGCTAAGTAATAAATAACTTGCAGAATGACTGGGGGCCGTTGATTAACAAGCATTTCTTCAGGTTGGGTGGGGCTGGCTTGCTGTCATAATGGGACGGACGGGTGAAAGTCATAAAAATCCTGACCTGCACATCATTTGAGGTTAAGTTTCGGTCGGGGTTAGTCTTCTTATACAATAGTTTATAGATAACTGCATACTGGTGAGCTTTTTAGACACTATGTGCGTTTGGTGGCAGCTGGTGGCCTGGTGGGTAGGGAGTTTCCCCTGTGATTGGAATGTTGTGGGTTTGAATCCCAGGACTGCCAGTAGCACCACTGGGTTATCTTTGATCAAGGTACCGTCCCCTCACACTTATCACTACATCACTTGCTGCCCACTGCTTCACTTGTGAATGGGTTGAATACAGAGAATGAATTTCACACAGTTCACACTATAGCTGTGGTGTGTTCACATATGACTAGGAGCCACTTTAATAGACCCATCTAATTTGACTAATTCAACTATTCATCCTAACCTGTTGGTCCACTTGGCAGATGTAGAGTTATTGATGATTCTGCACTTGTTTTCTTGGTCATCCTCTCCATGGTCCGTTTCTGGACACATGGCTGGATGTTTCTCCAGCCTCACCGCCGTGTGATCCACAGACACACACACACACGCACACATACTCACATTCCACAACCATGTCAGCGTCTGGGGTCTTGACCTTTGATGAATGGGGTAAAGGGGGCTAACAAATAGTGCAGAAAATCAGATGAACAGTAATTATAAACTACCAAGTGGGGTGTGGAGGCAATAAAGTGTTCAATGGATGTAAATACAAGGTAGATGTACCTGATAAAGGGTTTTTCTGGTGCATATCTGTTTTGCCATATTGATATATAACCCACGGTTTAACTGATGAAAAATGGCCAATTATCATCTACAGTCAGTCAGATATAGATCACACTACTTTAACAGCATCCCAGGCCTTAGACAGTTGTGTCACAGGGTGACCTAATATGAACGTATTGGCACCATGAAGCACCACCACGATTAGAATAGCAGAAACATGTCAAATGTATTCAGATCTAACCATATAACCTTAATGCATCTATTTTTGAAGACCTAGAGTTTCTGCTGTTTATATTAGTTGAAGACAATGAAGAACTAGTCGATTAGTAAAGAACTGTAGTATTGAATCAAAAAATTAAATGTAAATCTATTTTATCAGCTGATATTATTCCTCTACGTATCTCATCATGTTCATTTCGTTTCTGTTATATCTGTTATACATGATCCCGCACACGCGTGTGTGCACACGCACAATGGGGTCCGTGTTATGGCATGTACGTTCTTATTTGTGTGTTCTTTAAATGGTCTCATGCTGGTATGTGTGCTTTAGTTGGATGGGGTGTGTGTGTGTGAGGCCCCTCCGCCTTCGTGCCTGGCTTGAAACAGATTAACATTCTAACAGCCAGTCTCACATCTACCCTCTAATACAGAACAAAAGCGCTCATTAGAACATACCTCCTTTAACCCCCCGTATCTGTCCCTCTCTGCTCTATGACTGTAGCTTTGTCTTTTTTTTTTCGGTATTAGGGCAACGCAATATGGACAAAGTGTCATATTGTGATTGTGTTGCTACATACTAAAGCTGTGAAATGCTTTACAATGGGGAATGAACATCACTCCTTAATGGAGACTAGGAATAGGTTACCCCTTTGACTGGCAGAATCCAAATGCTGCGGCTTTAGTTTAGAACTGGAGCTGCAAGGATAACACAAGATCTCATTTACTAGACGCTTTTTCAAAACCGACTTCCATTCCTACAGGGGATAGTCTCCCTGGAGTAGCTTTTGGTTAAGGGTCTTGCTCAGGAATCCGATGTTGTACTGAAGGTTAGATTCGAACCCATGACCTCTTGGTGCAGAGGCGAGTATCCGACCCACTAGACCACATCCAGCTCTTCAGTAAATTTGTGCAAATGTGTGGAATTTGTTCAGAATTCAGTTGATCAAAAAACTAAAAGTGTTGGAACCAAGCACTAGGATGTACATTATATGGACAAAAGTATTGAGACACCTGTTTTTCAGGCCTAGGCCTCCTAATTCCAATAAAGAGCTTCAGTATTCAATATTAATGTTTCAGTATACCAAGACATTTTGGACAACATCATGATTTCAACTTTGTGGACTCAGTTTGGGGAAGAACCTTTTCTATTCCAGCATGACTGTGTCCCAGTGCACAAAGCGAGCTCCATAAAGACATGGCTGGAGGAGTTCAGTGTGGAAGAACTTGACTGGTCCACACAGAGTCCTGACCTCAACCCAATCCAACACCTTTGGGATGAACTGGAATGGAGATTGTGAGCCAGACCTTCTCGTGCATCATCAGTGCCTGAACTACATCTACAGAATGAATGGGCACAGCTTCCCACAGAAACTCCAAAATCTTGTGGAAAGCCTTCCAAGTACAGTGGAGCTGTTATAGCTGTAAAGGGGGTCCAACTCCATATAGAAGTCTATTTATTTACATTTACAGCATTTGGCTGACGCTCTTATCCAGAGCGACATACATCAGTGTTTAAGTAGTCCACAACTGTTTCTTACCTGAAAACAGCTTAAGTCCATGTCAACTATTTAACTGAGATACTGCACAGTCAGAGCATTTATACAACAACAGGGTATTTAAATGCAGTGTCTATGAATGTATATGAATGAAGTCCCTGCTGGTGTAATGGTCAGGTGTCCCAATAGTTTTGTCCATATAGTGTAATATTAAGAGATTTAGAGTTCCATTATGTAGCCTAGAGTCCAAGAGGACAGGGTAGATGATGGATGTCTGTTAGCTGATGTGAAAGAACTGGCAGTTAGTTTATTTATAAAGCACCTTTCCAGTTCTGCTTTTTAAGTGCTTTACAAATGAGAAAATACAAAATACAAAGAGGCCTTAGTCCTGTGCTTTCAAACTATTGGTAGGACTCAAAACCACAAAAAAGTTTTAGATATATTCTAAATTGACTGAGAAAAGTGTATATATATGTAAGTCCAAGTCGTAGATTCCCTTCGCGCCAACAGTACCGCCCCTTTTATGAAGGGACTACAATAATTGGTTAAACCAAGGAATGTGTGTCTGCATAAGCCAATCAGAGGCATAGATTGCATTGCGTACACAAGACAGGGCAGAGAGAGGAAAAAACCATACTGCTCTTTCCAGCATGTTGCTCAAAATGTACTTAAGCATTTACAGTAATTGTTACGTTCCAAGAGCACCCGGATTTGTGGGGATTTACACGTAAAACGATGAGTTTGGTTCTTTAAAAAAATCGCGTGTAACTGAATCCACGACTCCCGATCCGCGTAAAATTTGTTGATTATTGTACATGACTTTTTCCAACATCTCATCCAGTATCAAATCGGCACACCCCTAGTAAC
Source organism: Hemigrammopetersius urotaenia (assembly GCA_037974485.1). Lineage (NCBI taxonomy): Eukaryota > Metazoa > Chordata > Actinopteri > Characiformes > Alestidae > Hemigrammopetersius > Hemigrammopetersius urotaenia. Next base: position 5,553,355 of record JBBPDC010000084.1, on the reverse strand, counting down.
TATAGTGAGTATCATTGAGTAATAGAGTTTTTGTTACAGAGTAAAATGTGCTCAAGTGCCTGGCTGTAATTTATTCCTTTACTTCCTCCAATTTTGGGATATACACTATATGGACAAAATGTGTTGGATGTGGTTGAGGTCAAGGCTCGGTTCAGGCCAGTCAAGTTCTTACACACTGATCTTGTTCCACCATGTCTTTATGTAGTTTGCTTTGTGCACTGGGACACAGTAATGCTGGAATAGAAAAAGGTCTTCCCCAAAATGTGTCCACAAAGCAACAGGTGTGTGCCAATACTTTTGTCCATCTGGTGTATTAAAGGTGACTGTACCCACTGAGATTGATGAGGACGCTCAGGGCACAATAAAAAAGGCTCGTTTATATATTGCGGACTTCTGTGACCATCATCACAAAGGATCAGCATCCGATAACGATCAACAAGCGGCGTCTGTCCGCACCGTCTCACTCCCAGCCTTCTCCTGTCTGGCTTTTCTTCGTCCTTCGGTTTGTCTGCCTTCCCTTCTGTTTGCTTTAAAGGCTTGCTTTCACTGAGTCACGATAATTCTGCAGCACGACTGGGTAATTAGAGCTGCTGGAGGCATGTCATTTTCATTTCTGAAAATGCTGTCATTTTACTCCCGCCTCTTCTATTCACATGAAAGGAACACACCCTCTGGCCTCTGGAAGCACTTTTAAAGGGCTGAAAAAGCGTTTCCGATTTCCCACTTTCTCTCTCCCCCCCTCCTTTCCTTCCTATCTCAGTCTCTATCTCTCACCTGCCCTCACTCTTTCTTTCTCTCTCTGTCTATCCCTCTCTCTCGTTCTCTCTCTCTCTCTCTCTCTCTCTCTCTCTCTCTCTCTCTCCCTGTGTCTTCTCACTCTTCCTTCTGTCTCTCTCTTTCTCTGTTTCCCTCTCTCAAACTTACACACACACATTGTACCTCATTGTGAGTGTGTGAGAGAAGTATGAGGGTGTGTTTGCAGGTATTGTGACAGAATGAAAGACCTTTCTTGTCACGTTGAAGAATCAACACTGCATATCAGTAAAACAGTGCAGGGCTGGTCAGTATACACTATTGTTATACAGTATTGTTGTTGTCATATATTTCACTGCAGTACTTTTTCAGTGTTTCAAGGATAGCATCAAAACTCTGAACAACTGCATGAAACATGAAAAGAGATTTACACTGTGGTTATCCTGAAAAGAGTATTCTATCACATTAGCCACTCTTTCTCTGTTCTCTTTATTGATCTGGAATTGCTTCTTTTTGTACTGTTGTGAATATAAAAGAGGAAGCACTGAATTGTGCTCAGCAGGAAAACATGCACCAACACCCATTAAAGCAGGACCAAATACACCATGACTAAATATGACAAAACCAACTACAGAAATACCAAACTCACTAGGATCAATTGCAACAATACCAACTACAATAATACCAAATACATAAGGTATAAATAAGGATCCCCCCCAATACAGTATTACCAAATACACCTGAACCAAATACACCAATACCCATTACAGCAATACCTAACACTAGGATCAAATACACCAATACTGCTTACAGCAATACTAAATACATAAGAACTAAAAACAGCTAAACCAAATACACCAGTACAGAGGGTGTATACCAAATACATGAGTTACCAAAATGCAAGACCAAATACACCAAGACTAAATATGCCAAAATCATTTGCAGCAGTACCAAATGCACTAGAATCAAATACAACAGTACCAAAAACACCAATATCCATAACAGCAATAGCAAATACATGAGGACTAAATATGCAAAAAAAAAAAAAACTATACCAAATACCAAATAAATCAGGACTAAATATAGGAAAACCAACTACAATACCAAAAAACCTGAACCAAATGCACCAATATTCACTACAGCAATATCTAATACATTAGGATCAAATAAACCAATACCACCTACAGCAATACCAAATACATAAGGACTAAATACAGCAATGCCAAATACACCCGTACAAAAGGTGTATACCAAATACACAAGGTACTAAAACAGCAATACCACATAACGCAAGATTAAATACACCAGAACTAAATATGCCAAAATCATCTAAATACGGCAAAACCAACAACAGCAATGTCGAATACAGCTGGAGAAAAGACACCAATACCCACTACAGTAATACCTAATACCTAATATATGAGGACTAACTACACCAAAACCAACAACAGCAATATCAAATTCATTAGGACTAAGTACAGCAATGCCAAAAACACCTGGACCAAATACACCAGTACTCTCTACAGCAATACCAAATACACGAGGACCAAATACACGAGGACCAAATACACGAGGACCAAAGACACGAGGACCAAAGACACTAAGACAATGCACACAAGAACCAAATACATAAGGAACAAAAACAGCAATACCACAAATCTCCATACTATAAGGGTTAATTAATTAGATTAAACTAAATACACCAGGACAAAGTTAGCAGGACTAAATACTCTGATATTGAATAATCTAGTAGCAAATACACCACGTCTACATACAACTAAATCAACATGGTGTATTTTTTTCTGCCCACACTTACCAGAAGTGCTTTTAAATTTGTTTTACAAAACAGAAAAGAGTTTTGTTTGGGTTATTGTTTGATGAATGAGAATCACTTGTATTGCTATTTTTGTGTTGTGTGTTTATCTCTTAGTTGACTTTCACAACACACACACACACACACGCACACACACGCACACACACACACGCACACACACACACACAGTCATTGGGGAGGTCAGTAAGAACTGGGTGAAACTGTTATTCTGAGGTTGGGGTGACTCAACTTTTATTTCCTGATTCAGAAACTCCCTAAAGTCTTGGGAGATGTATGTGTGTGTGTGTGTGTGTGTGTGTGTGTGTGTGTGTGTGTGTGTGTGTGTGTGTCTAAAATGATAATCTTGTTAGTGTGCCACACTACA
>JBBPDC010000084.1:5523196-5540880 GCA_037974485.1 Hemigrammopetersius urotaenia | reverse complement strand
GTGTGTGTGTGTATATATATATATATATGTGTGTGTGTGTGTGTGTGTGTGTGTGTGTGTGTGTGTGTGTGTGTGTGGTGGTAAAGTTTAAGATAATTCTTACCTGGAGAGATTACTGATTGTTGACCTTTACACTTTTCCTTCTAATTCGTTATAAAGTGTTCGTGACAAGGGAGAACGGTGCATGTGTGTGTGTGTGTGTGTGTGTTAATGTGTGTATTTTAAATGCTTAACAATTTGAAACTGTCTTTTTGCTGAATCAAGTTAAGGTTAGTATCATTTTTGAATACTAACCAGTTAATTTATATATACACTAATGTTCCAAGTTAATAATCAATGGTTTTTAAAAAAAATATAGAAACAAACTGACAGGTTCATGAAATGTTTCTCATTTTCTAAACAACTTCACAGCTTTCAAGTACTTAGAGAGGAACTACAAAACTGTAAATAAGTAAAGTAAAAAAGAGCTTAAGTAGAGCTTAAGTAGATAATGAAAGTTAGGTATCATAATTAGGTATCATTTTATCCACTTATTATTCACAATATAAAGGGAGCATTTGCCTGCAGCTCTTATCCAGAGCGACTTGCAATCATTAGTCACAGGGACAGTCCCCCTGGAGCAACTGAGGGTTAAGTGTCTTGCTTAAGGACACAATGGTAGATAGTGGGGGGGTTTGAACCTGCAACCTTGGGGTCATTGGGTTCACAGGCGAGTGTTTTACCCGCTAGTTTCCTAGGTGGTCCATATTTGGTCTATTGTTATTGAAATATTTAATAAAACATCTAATAATTGAAGTATTTAAAAGTAATTCTACACATTTTATGGGGGCTGATTCGGTAGAAAAAAGTAGAAAAACCTTTTTAAAATGTTTTGTTCAGACAGTGAGGATATATTGTATTTTCTATATATGCACTACTGTACATATTTTTTAGCAAAATTAAAAGAAAAAAAAAACGGTTAATACAGCCACCATGAAGGCATGAAGACCCTCCTGTGAGTCTCAGTCCGTGTGAGTGTGTTTCAGATTAAGCTGTGTGTGGGTCGTTGGATCTAGCCCACTGCGCATATATAACCATGGCACAATCACTAAGCAACCTAACCCCCTCACGCTTCATACGGGTATCAAAGTCCACTTAACTGCCTCTGCAAGATCTCAGCTTTGCTCGAGCCAAAAGGAAACAAACTCCAAACACATACAAGCCAGATTAAACTCCACTTAATCTCGACCTACATGTGAAATCTTTTAGGTCATCGAAACTTGAAATGACAGGCAGAATTTGAACCACACCAAAGCAAAGACATGGCTTTCAATCTCAGACTGTTTGTAAAGTTTAACCTTGGTTTGCCACTGTCCTTTTCTGTATCTTGCCAACGTTTCTATATCTTTGCTTTTTCTGCGTCTTTTCCTTGCTCTGGATCCGTGTGCCGCATCAGGAGAAATCCGGCCTGGAGGATTTGGGTATTTTGGGCATTTTTTCCATTCTGAAGAATGTAGATCCATGAGGCTAAGCTGGCTTTATTAGAAGTACAGGATTTAGGTTTTGTTTGTGTGTGTGTAGGGGTCTGTCAGGAGTAGTCTATGAGTACACAAGTTTAAATGATGGGCCTAAATCATTTAGCTTTTAAAGTAACAAAAGTAGAATCAGCTATTAATGAGGAACCTGTAATTGTTTGAGATAGGCCTCCATGATTAGTGGTTTTGTTGCTGACATTATGTGTGCAAACAAAAAGGCTTTGCTGGACCTAGGCCTGAATACTTAGAATACTTACAAATTGCCCTCTTCTGGTGAAAAAGAAAACTTCAGGCAATTCATTTTTTTTCATTCAAGCTGAAGGATCCAGGATACTTCTTGATCCTGAACGTTTCTTATTTCACTCTGTGTTATATAAATGAAATATTGTCATATGGAAAACCTAGTTGGTCCAGTAACATGCGCTGTTGATTTTGTAATGGACAAGTGCACACACTCTATAGGGACAAACTTAAATTTGGACTGTTTAAAGTTATATAAATGTATCAAATTTCTCACAGGACACATTTTATGCTTGATTTTTCTAAAAAAGAACATGTGTGTTCTGTACAGGATTTGTTCATAACATCAATAAGAGGTCATTTGACTGGGGCCATAACAATATGTCAATGTGAAAGACAAGACAACAGGTCTAAAACAAGTTGACCAGAAAACAACCAGTACATATGTTGTAGATAAGATATAGTAACCTAGTAAAGATTTGTTTGCAACTAATGTTTTTCCTGTGTTTTGTATTTTCTATCTTTGGGAGAATGGACAAAGTTAAGCCCCTGTAGGCTGGATACATTTTCACAAAATCAATTCAAGATGGGATGTTTTTTGCAGCTTGGTGCTTGTTTACATACTACATGATTTCTAACAAGCTATGGAAAGTTAAGTTTCCCATGATTAGGTCACTTTAGAATTTAGATAAAAACTTGCGACAATCTAAAAATCTAACCATCTACGGTGGAATGTGGAAATAATAGGTGGTGGTACATGGGCTAGGCATTATTTAAATGTTGTGGTACAGCTGCTGCAATGACAATAAAGAGCTTGTGATTACAGATATTATATGTATGAAGCTAATCAAATGTTCCTTTTCTCTCACCAGACTCCAACTCTGACTGTACGCTTGGGTCAGAATGACAGCGGAAGACTCCGCCTCTGCCGTCACCATGAGCAACTCCAGCCCCTCTTCCAATTCGAAATCAGCACCTAATCACCCAGGCCACCATGGCTCTATCCCAGAGGGTGTGGCCGGAGCCCCCAATGAAGCTGCTTTGATGGCCCTGATGGAGCGGACGGGCTACCGGATGGTGCAAGAAAATGGACAGCGCAAATATGGCCCACCTCCAGGCTGGCAAGGGACTTCCCCTCCACGGGGATGCGAAATCTTTGTAGGCAAGATCCCACGTGACGTCTATGAGGATGAGCTGGTGCCCGTTTTCGAGTCAGTAGGGCGCATCTATGAGATGCGCCTGATGATGGACTTTGATGGTAAGAATCGTGGCTATGCCTTTGTAATGTACACCCAGAAGCATGAAGCCAAGCGTGCTGTCCGTGAGCTGAACAATTACGAAGTGCGCCCAGGGCGCTTGCTGGGCGTCTGCTCCAGCGTAGACAACTGCCGCCTGTTCATCGGTGGGATCCCCAAGAACAAGAAACGGGAGGAGATTCTGGAAGAGGTCTCCAAAGTCACAGAGGGTGTGCTGGATGTGATTGTGTATGCAAGTGCAGCAGACAAGATGAAGAATCGTGGCTTCGCTTTCGTAGAGTACGAGTCTCATCGTGCAGCTGCCATGGCCAGGAGAAAACTCATGCCAGGACGCATTCAGGTTAGATGCGCACATGCAGGCAGACCTGAGGTCCTCAGTCTGGCGGACAATAGACTGAACAAATTGAAGTTTTCAGTGATAGCAAATATTGGGTCCCAAATATTGGAGTACCCCTGCCCTACTTGTTTCAGTGTTCTCAACAACTTCAGCTTATGATAATTGGCTTATTAGTTGGCTGTGTGAAAGCAGAGAAAACAACAAAATGTGCTAGGGGTACGCCAGGACCACAGGGATCTTTCACAAACAGTTCACTTAAACCCTAGTTAATCCAATATGAATATCCTTCAGTCCTTTACCAATTGGACAGGCTTGACTTTGAGCTTAAGTGAACTTTGGGCTTAAGTTGTCTTTGGGGCACCTCGTGGCCTAGTGATTAGGGAGTTTGCCCTGAAATCAAAAGGTTGTGGGTTTGAATCCTTGGGCTGCTAGTGACACCACTGAGGTACCTTTGAGCATGGTACCGTCCCCATGCACTACGCCTTGGGTGCCCTTAATTGTTGGCAGCCCACTGCTTCCTCTGCTGAATGGGTTAAATACAGAGAAGGAATTTCACATTGTTCACACTGTTTGTGTTGTCATGCATGACTATAAGGGTCTGCATTACTTTAAGTTGTCTGGCTAAACTGAAAATCCTGCTTCATGGAATATGTGTAAAATCTAGAAAGTGTCTGCCCACAACTGACCTTAGATGTATCCCTTGATAAACTGGCTTAAAATCAGTGATCTGTACCTGAATGTTTTCTCTGTGTTTGTGTATGTATAGCTTTGGGGCCACCAGATTGCAGTCGATTGGGCTGAGCCAGAAATCGATGTTGATGAGGATGTCATGGAAACAGTGAAGATCCTGTATGTGCGTAACCTGATGATCGAAACCAGCGAGGAGACCCTCCGCCAGACCTTCGGTCAGTACAACCCAGGCTGTGTAGAGCGTGTAAAGAAAATACGCGACTACGCCTTTGTTCACTTCACCAGCCGAGACGATGCTGTGGTCGCCATGGACAACCTGAATGGCACAGAGATCGAGGGGTCATGCATCGAAGTGACACTGGCCAAGCCAGTGGACAAGGAGCAGTACACTCGCTATCAGAAGGCGTCCAAAGGAACCCCGGCCTTGGCCAGCAGCGACAGCACACCGCAGAATTACGTGTATCAGTGCGATCCATACACACTTGCTTACTATGGGTACCCCTACAACACCCTCATTGGACCCAATCGTGACTACTTCATCAAAGGTTTGACACATTTCATCTCCCTCGCTTTTTTTGCTCAGATTTGGATTTGCCATGGTGGAAAACCGATCCACCAGTATGACTAATACGCAGATTAAAAAGAAAATCATATCATAACTGCAGTGCCATTTTATGACAATCACTCTGAATGAATTGCAAACTTTAGCAACACTGAGTTGGTCCCCAATGACTTAAGCATCATAAGGCTTTGAATGTTTACTGAGCTTCCTGTCTCCAACAGTACGACTCAATTAATTGTAAAACAGTTTTAACGGCATGCAACTGAACTGCTGGTCAATTTAATTTAGATCTAATTACCTAAATCATTACTTTCTCATCAGTGGTTTTGAATTTTGGAGCTTATTGAAGGCTTGTATGACTAGTTAGTGCTTGCCATCAACACATTCAAAAATGTCAGTCTTCTCTTATATAGCAAGAGTTACATCTCTTGTAAACAAAGAACTAGAACAAATGGAGTGGCATACTTTGCCTAAAAATGCTAACATTGTGAATAAAGAATCAGATCTGATGGACTCCAGTTAGTACTTTTCAAATTAGACCAACTTCCATCAAATGACTGCCATGTTAGCATTTGTTGGTAAAGTTTTACCCGAATAGTCTTTCACTGATACTGAGTGGGGACTGGGAGCTTAGAAACAGTTAAGATATGTATGATAATGAAGCTAAAGGGAATCTGCTCTTTCAGTGTCTCCTAACCTAAATCACAAATTGTTGATCTTTGTGGTTTTTGGTTGGTAGCCGTTGCGTAAGATCATTTTTGTTGGTCGGGTTGAACAAGACAGTTGATTTCACACCCAAGTTCATTTCTTCAATCTTCCATGCCGTTTTGGCCATTGCTCATGTGGGCCTCTCCCATATAATGTGACATCTTCACTTTAACACCCATTCAGCTACACCTGCCATTCATTTTGTCCCAAGAAACCTGAAAGCTACCAACAGAACACGTGGCACAGTTATGCTATTATGTGAAAGATAATGCAGATCAAATTCAAGTTTCTCTATGCAGTTTACATACACATTTCATTGCAACTACACAAATGTAGGTCTGCCGTGAAAGAAATACCGGAAAAAAACGTTTTATCTTTTATAGGTATTGAATTGAACAGTTTGGCCTCGTTTTTAAAAACAGCTGAGAATATTTCTCCTAATTTCCAAATAAAAATATTGTTTTTTAAAGCATAAAGGAAATGACAAAGCATCAAAACAAGAGAAATGATGCAGCGTTTACAGAACTTGAATAATTCAAAGAAAACAAATCGCGTTCACTCTTAAACGAAATGACAATAATTACCTTTGACAAACTTTTTGTAGTGTTTTACCATCCAACATGTGACATCAAGATGTGATTCAGGTGATCAGTAATCAGTACCTCATAAAGCAGAATGAGGTGCTTGTGTAGGAATTTAACAGACACTGGACTGGAATCATACACATAGAGATAGCTGTATAGTCCAGGATACATTCTGGCCATTCTTAAATGGTTTGGATAGAAGTGATAAACTTCTCAGCAATGTTCTGTATTGTTGCTCTATGCAAAAAAACTCAATGTGACCACAGAAGACAGAGCCCACTACCAGTGTCTGAAAAGTGCCCCCCTGTCACTTTTATTTCAAGCAGGTACTGTAAGAGGCCGTGGCCGTGCCGGAGCCGGTAACAGGGGCCCAGGGCCCCGCGGCTCATACCTGGGTGGCTACTCGGCTGGCCGAGGCATTTACAGCCGCTACCATGAAGGAAAGACCAAGCTGCCGGACAAACCATATGAGCTCATGTCCAGTCTGGAGCTGGCAGCTGTTAACCCAGTGGGCATTAAGCCTGGCACAAGTCAGTGTGAAACACACACACACAAACATACTGACACACATACACACACTTTACGCTTCACCTCTACTTTACTCAGTTCCAGAGTGCCAGTAAGGTGCAGCCACTGTTGTTGTATTTTTCATACATTTCATACATTTTCCTGAATGATGAAAGTAGTCAGGGGTGGAAAGAGAACTAAAACTGACAATTTAAACGCAACCTAGACTCATAAGAAAGCATGAAAATAATGCTTTTAATGCTTTTAAGACATAACTATATATTATCATATATTATATTATCACAGTTACATATTGTCATATATCTTCATTTGAGTACAAAGAATTATTTTTGCCCTCCTCTGAAACAGACTGGGAAAAATAATCAAGAAACTATTTCACACATACCATTCACTCCCTACTTCATGATGTCCACTTAAGGAAAATAAGCTGGAAAAAGGCTGTTCTGAAGTAAATGTTCTTGTGATGTCACAAATGCCAGCATCCTCTTACTCTTAGCCTACAGCAGTCTAGCCCCGTCCATGCACACTGAATTAAAAAAATTCTGGACTGATCTTAAACTTACAGTAACAGAGTTATAATTATAAGTGATAAAAAAAAGAGGCTGGGAAATTACTGTCAATTTATTTCTTTAAAAATATTTTTGGATAAAATAAAACCACACAAATGAGAAAACAACTTGTAGGATATGGGCCCTTTTAGTAACCGTGCTACTGCTGTAGTGATTCACTTAATTAGAATAATTACAATAGATTAAATAGACTAAATAAACATGTAAACAGGTTTAATGCTCAAGATTTGATTGAGGTAACTTGATTGAGGTAAGCTGACACCACTTAAATATTTAGGCAAAGTTAGCCAGCCAGGTGTGAGAAGTGACTCTGTTATGGTCATTAATATAAAAATAAGCAAGTTTATTTACAAATAAAATGAAATAAAATGGACGAATTTATAGTAACAAATGAACTGCAACTGAAAAATGAGAGTAGCATAATGTTACTTTCCACCTCTGAACACACAATACCACCGAAGCATACAGCACTATTGTGGTCTGCCTGGATAAAGAAGAAAAAACATTTGCTGAACCTAACTGGACTGGAGTCAAGTGGAGAGACTCTTAATATATTACTGTCTGCTTCGTAACGCAATTTTACCTTCTTCCCTTCTCTACACTCTTCTGATTGTTCCTCATCTTTAAAAAATCACTTCTTCTTGTTGGAAAGTTTTGGTGCTGGTTTGGGCAAATCTGCAGCATTTCTAATCACTTTTCTTACGCTTCTCTTACAAAATCAGCAGATCTGCCGCTCTTTGTTTGAGCTGCTTGATCCCCCCATTCGCTCTGATCTCAGATCAGCTAGCTTTTCTAACTCCTGACAGGAATATTGTGACGTCCACTAAACCAGCTGATCCTAAATCTGAATTAACCCCGGCGATGAAAAGAGGTTTTGTCTGTAGAAACAATGGGCATTCGTGTGTGTGTGTGCATGTGGTTAGTGGTGTTAATCCTAAGCCAAGTCACTTACCAGGTTGTGTAAGTCTGAACCTCCCTTCTCTTTCTCCTGTTTCTTTTGTCCTTCTCTTTCACACAGAAACCAATGCAATGTCTTTTGTTTAGTCGCTTTTGTCTCAGTGTATGTACAGGTAATAGTGCCTGCCCTGAAGTTTCTGCAGCGCTGAAACCTCCCTGTTACCTTCATTTCGCATTTTTACATACACTGCCCTTGAGAAGTTTGGGGACACCATGTCTTTGTTTTGGCTTCTTTTCACTTAAGTATTAAAAAAACTAGGAAAAGAAAATTCTAAATCATCATATGCCACGGTATCACAGTTTCGGTATACTTACGTTTGCATTAATACTGATAATAAACCCTTGCTTCCTCAGATCTTTTAAATGAAACTAATTAAACAACTACACTTTATATATTTATATATATTTTACTGCTCATAATCTAAGGCAGTTTTCAAGCACTGGGCCGCTGTCCCCTGTGGCCTGAGGCACACAGTCAAACAAAAATAATTGTAAATATTACAAAAACTACTGTTGTGAGGGATCTTCTGTCTAATCTATCACTGAGAGATCATGAGTTCAATGGCTGGGAGTCCAAGACAGCACAGTTGGCTTCACTGTCTCTAGGTGTGTAGGATGGCCCTCCCTCCCCCTATTACTCAGTGCAATGCTAGCCAGTACCATTAGCTAACGTAACAGATTTGTCGGTTGGATTTCTGCTCTATGCCTATTGAAGCATGTATGAGACCTCACCCTCCTGCCAGTTGGTGGTATTGTGTGAATGTGGGTGTCCTAACAAAGAACTGTTTGTAATTTCAGTGCAACTCTAATATTTTTCAGACATTTTAGGTGTTTATTTTGTTGCGGGATTTGAAAACCTGTGTTGTTTACTTTGCTATACTTGTCTGTATTTTAAACAGCTGGGTTTGTAATGTACTAGTGGGCCACAAAGCCTGTTGTGGCAGATCGTACCACTAAAATAGTAAAATCTGAAACAGCACAATATATAGATACAGGTGGTATATCACCTAGTACAAAAGAACTAAGAAAGCTACTCACTAATATTTTAGTTATCATGTTCATCAAAGTGTATTCCTCAGGATGAGCACCTTTAACTATTTTTAAAGCTCATATTGAAACATTTCTGCTCTAAAGGTGGTTTGAATGGCTTGAGTGCTGATTAGTGCTGTCATTGTAAAGAACTGCAGGATTCCCATGACAGGTCTTTCGTCAAACGCCAAAGTTTTTGCTAAGAAAAAAGCAAACTCTAAAGAGCCTGATTTTTAATGTATATTGTTAAGGTTTATCAAACAACAAAATATGAGCTGAATTTAAATATAAAACCCTCTGCTTTTTGACTCAAAAAGCCCTCTCATAGAAAGAAACGGTTACAAACACCTGACGCCTGATGCCTAAAATAGTTTTGACAGAGTAGAGGTGTAGGTCTACTGGTCTTTTTTAGATAGGAAATAAAATTGCATTGTGAGTTAAAAAGTTATGGGTTTCTGTCGCCAACACCGTAAGGGAAAATTCGAGTCAGTGACTTTCTCTATGAGCCCTTTAACATCAACTCTGACATTACCTTTAACAACCTTTAACATTACTCTGAATGACTTTGTTTACACCTCAACCATTAAATTATATATGGAATTTTTTTTTAAAAAGCATGTTGAACATCTTGATGTCTCCAAACTTTAAACTGGCAGTAAAACATTCCTCACAGTATCCCATATTGCCTTTATATGACATTGTCTTGCCTTCGGTGGGTTAAATTCTATTATGTTTCTGTGTGCAGTGGCTTTGCCAGCTCTAGGTACACAGTACCCTGCTGTGTTCACTGCTGCTCCTGCTGCTACTAAACTGGTGGAAGAAGGGAAGATGCATCCAGTGGAGCACTTGATCAACCCTCTGGCCCTCCAGCATGACCCCACAGCTGCTCCTGCTACAGTCATCCCTGCTGTCTCCACGCCTCCACCCTTTCAGGTATTACAGAGGAGAACTACAGACTAGCCAAAAGATAGCATCAGTGTAGCAGTTTAACCAAAAATCTAATTTACACAATTTATCCTAGCGCAACCTAGCCATAGCAGCCTCTCATTATTGCAGTTTGTGCTGTAGGGGTTTCCCAGTCAGTAGAGGAATGTCCATGGAAGATAATCTGCCCACTTGGTTGACATCTTGGCAGTGCACCTGGACAGTAATTTATAGTCATAAAACACCATGTTCTTATCGCTGTGAATGGGGAGTAACCTATAAATCTGTAAATAGTTTGTAGAATTTGGATTAAAAGTGTTGCTCTGCCTACTGAACTTGCATATATTGCCTTAAGTAGGCATGTAAAAATAACAACCTGCCATTCCATTCCATTTAATTTAGCAGACACATTTATTAAAAGCGACTTACAATACGATGAAAACACTCGGGATTTCGGGACAGTGTGAGAAACCGAGGAACCACGAATGAGACCAGTCTGGTCTGGGTGTGTAGGGATGTTCCTTGGAGGTGTGGAGGGAGCGAGTAGGCCGACCCAATTGTCAGTCTTTAGGCAAGAGGTTTGAATTGAATTGAATTTCTGTTAGCCATGGGTAGCTAGGTCAATTAGCAATGGGGTGACATGTGACCTTTTGGGGTGGTTGAAAACCAACCAGTGTATGGTCTCCCCTCCTGTAATGTCAGTCGGGGCCCACCAAACAATCTACATGTTCACTTGGACTGGAAAGTAGGTTAGAGTACATTGTGGATTGGGTTTTCATAAACACTGCTATAGGTCATTCAGAATTCTCTTTTAAATGACTGAGCCTGTACTGAGCCAGCAATGATGACTCCACTGAGGCACAGCATTAAACTAATATTGAAACTAATGGAGCAGGTTTGTAGATGAGACTTCAAGCTTTCCAAATACGTCCTCAGGTGTCTTAGGACAGCGCGCGTAATCACAGTAATTGCTTTCCAAAAGCTTTTCACTGTATTACATTCCCACAATATGAGTCTTGAGCAACACAAGAAAAACATGTAGGATTACATCATGCTCATCATTCTCCACCCATGAAGTCCTGTAGATAGAAAACCGGCATTCACTATGATTTCAGCCCCCCCAAAAGGTCAAATGAGAGATATCACTGCACTTCTTTTGATATGATGGGAAATAAAACATAGAAATTATGCAAACAAGACACAGTTTTGCCTCAGTTTCATTTCTGCATGTAAGAACTTGCGCCACTAGCCGTTAGGGCTATTGTGAATAACTCACTATCTAACCACCAAAGCAGACTTTTCAAATGAATTGCAACATACTTTTACATAATACAGATGATTTTTTCATTACATTCAAGGGCTGCACTCATGTATGTAGTTGCTGCGCCTTCCAAAACCAGTATTATTAGTGTGATTACGTCAGAACATCTGTTAAAATCCCCTTAAGGGACTGAGTATTGATTGTTTAAAGAGTCTATTTTTGGGGTCGAGTTCCCTCTGTAAAATAATTGGAGAGAGAGAGGATGGTTGAGTCCCCTTTAAAATAAGCGTCGGAGAGAAAGTCTAAAGCAGCACGAGTAAAACCCAAAATGCGAAATAACAAACACTTACAGACTCAAGACACTCAAGTGAGTTATATAAAGGATATGTATGACAGTTCAGCCAGTGAATGTTGTTACGTGTTCAGCTGTACCCATAAATGGCTTGGTAAGAACCAGACTATTCCTGCTGGTGCAGCTCTAAAATGCTGGACTCTGAATCATAAAAACAATGCCTGCATGTCTCCAAACAATGGTTTTATAGCAACCATGCAATCACACTTTGCATTTTCTTGCAGAAATGCATCTAGTTACATAAAATGTCCAATAAGTAATAAACATGCCTTGTCTAAAATATTCTGATGCATATCTGGCTGAAACATTAACATCTGGGCTGGCTGAGCATTTCATTTGAAGTGAAACTAACATTAGAGGTTAATGTTATTTTTACATGCCTGCTGGTGCATGCTGACATAATGGAAAGTAATAGGAAAAATACTTGTTTTTTTAAAAGATACATGATGACTCACACTGATGATGGCTGATTACAGAAATAAAAAATACACTGGGCCTCTTGAATACACTTGTATTATACCCTGAAACAACACATTTGCGTAATTCAGCTACACCCTTCGCTCTTAAGGTTCTTTGCCTTACCTACACCTTGATGACACAACACATGCTATAACAAGTATAGTGATTATAGAGAAATACTTCTCTCTCTCTCTCTCTCTCTCTCTCTCTCTCTCTCTGCCTCTTACTCTCTCTGTTCTTTCCTACCTCCATCTACCTCTAGGATTTCTAGATTTCTTTGTGTTTTATGTGTTTAAGTACACTAACCAACTGGAACGTTGTTTGGCTGTTTTACTTTTGGCTGTATTTTACTGAATAATTTTTCGGAGTTAAGTTCAAACACAGCAAGCTTCTACTGTTTTTATTGCTGTGATTCTATTAAATAAAAATACATACAAGAGAAGTAAAACAAACCAAGAGAAGTAAAAACATATGCCCAATATGAAGAACAAAAAGTGAATTTAATACATTTCTAACTGAAGCCTCTTTCTTTCTCACCCTTACTCTATCAGGGTCGTCCCATCACTCCTGTGTATGCGATGGCTCCTAACGTCCAGCGGATTCCAGCGGCAGCCGCCGGTCTGTATGGTGCTGGCTACGTGCCCATCGCTACCCACCCAAACACAGCCGCCCTGGCAGCGCTGCAGAAGAACGCGGCCGTGGCAGCTGCAGCTTATGGAGGCTACGCTGGCTATGTGCCCCAGGCCTTCCCAGCTGCTGCCACGTTCCAGATGCCAATTCACGATATCTACCAGACCTACTGAGACCACCGAACAGAGACCTGTGTCACAAATCGATCCCTTTAGCCGAAACACAACCCAAAACTGCTGAGCTACAGCCTCCCATAAGGTCTACTGACTGTTCGCTAAAAACAACCTAAATTAAATCTACTGACCCAAAAAAGAAAGCTACCCAAACCAACAGCTACCCAAGACATCTGTCCCACATATCTGACCACAGATAAAAAATAGTGATGTAACCAGACCCACTGGCCTAAATTCTTAAGCCCAGAAGTTTTGGCTGTATCCTTGTACTCCGCAAGACCCACTGACCTACCTACATCTACTGACACATTGCTCACTCCAGGCAAAAAGCACTGACCTAGACTCCCTTAACACTGGACCGGCTCGCTTAGAGGTACTCTAGCTCTATGCACATTCATTCCAATGTAAGAACATGAAATACTGTACTTTATGTCCTCCTTGTGACTATCCACAGACCAAAACTAACTGACCCAGAATGTAAGCACAAGTTTGACCTGCTGATATCGGTGTGTTTGCTACTCATGTTCATCTCTCTGAAGGACACCTATGTTCTTTTTGTGAAACCTCCTAAGGCATCTCATCTCATATTCCTACAATGTGATTGATTTGCAGCCCACTTCTCTCTCTATTGAGACTACAAATGACCCTTCAACCCATCCTGGAATTATCAATCTGGAACAAATTTGTATGTTGTAGGCCCTAAACGCTTGCTAGCTCGTTCTCCCTGGCTTTCTTCTAATGCTCCAGAAAGCAAACTGCGTCCTCTAACAAGATGAGGATGGATCTATGATATATGTCTCAATGTAGAACAAAAAAGATATGACTATCCAGCTATGTGAGAGTCCCTCATACAAGTCGGGGAGGAAACTTAGTGCTAAAACCGGCAGCATCACTTACTGACACTCCTGAATCTTCTTGAAAGCAACACACCTCCATGGTCTCCCAGAAAATTAGTGAAGGAACCCTCTTGTATTTATGAATGCAGCATATTTCATTGTCCTGGTGAATAGACAAAAAAAGCTGGAAAAAATCTTAAAACAATAAATACAATATGCCAAACTTTTAATCAGACATGGACAGCACCACCTCGGAAGAAAGACAATTCAAAGTATTCCATGAAAAAGGTATTTTGAGTTTGTAATACGCAAAAAGGACTTGAAGATGCTACCATTTGCTATCCACTGGGTTGGCTGACTCTTAAGTCTAAATGCTAATACCTAAATAGCTTCAGATCTTTTTTTTATTCTTTTACTGTTTGTGTCTTATTAGTGGTTGACTAATGCTTTTAAGTTCGCTGTTTAGTTCATTGTTATTTGAAGGTTTTTAAGACAATGTTTTTAAGTATGGACTATTATGACGTTCCGGCCTTTCATTTTTGCAAAACTGGAAAAGAGAAACAACAAAAATGCTACATTTTAACATGGAGAAAGAAATAGCCATGGCGTTCATGATATAAATGCATTCAGTAGCTGAATTACAGAGCGCCTTAACTCTCAAAAACATGAATGCTATACCTCCGCTGACAAAAGTATTTTCAAGGTTCTGTCGTGTTAGCGGTTTTTCATGTTGGTATCTTTTGGATCGCTGTTCAGGAACACAGAATTTTGAGGCCCAACATAGCATTTTGTTTTTGAGGGGTGGTTCTTTTGTGATGTTGCATTGTGAATGTACTGACTAGACTGAAGAGAGCTATCAATCATAGCAATTCAATGATTTATAGATGCAACAAATTGTCCATATGTGCCACTGGGTTTCCCCTAGATCCAGACTACCAGCTTACTATGGCCAAATTCCACCTCGTCTTAGCACGTATTGAGTTTTAAACCAGTATGACTATCTTCTCTGAATTTATTTATCTTTATTCAGTCATTTGTGGAAAAAAAAAAGGTGCCACAAGAATTGTATTGACTCATCAGGACAACATACACTTGAATTGCTCTCCATTTGATAGAAGAATGTTCATGATGTTTTTTACATAAGTTTTTAAGAACTTATTTTATGTATTTTTCCTAATAAGAACAAATATTACTAAGGTGTTTTTTTCTCTATACTTTTCATAGTACATTCTATGTTTGGCTGTCCGTCCATTGTTTTTATGGTTTTGTGTTTTCAGTTTTTTTTTCCCCACTGACACTCTGTATGGTACCATGTGTGGTGGGTATATATATTTTTGACACTGAAGTGAGGTGCACTTAAACATATTTTAGAGAAGGAGAGCTGCTTGGAACATGTAAACACAATTAAAATGCAAGTGTCTTATAAGTGCATGTAACATGTACATGTGCGTGTCCTAAACTGGCAGTTTAAGCCCTCTTCCCAACCCCCTCCCCCATAAAATAGGACCAAACTTAAAGCAGAGAGCATTTTTTAAGACTACGTTTTCTATGCTGTCCTTAAGACTGCTGCATGTCACCACTATTTTTAATGTTGCCAATGTTGAGATTTTGTCCAGGTACAGTTACTACTTTCTAGTCACTAACCCCCCTGTCCAGGCTTTTCCTGGCTCGTCATGAAATTTATGCTTTTTATTCAGTCAAAGCATTTCTGCGCGAAGAATGGGTTTGCTAGCATGAGTTTACCCTCGGTGCAGGGACACTTGTTCTTTTGGAGAGGTCTAGGATCAGATGCATTGTAAACACAGTTACCCAACCACTGAATCTAGCAGCTGGTGGCTTAGTGGTTGGGGTGTTGGCTCTCTAACCAGAAGCTTGTAGGTTTGAATCCCAGAACTGCTAGTGGTACTGGCTGCCCGCTGCTTCACTTGTGTGAATGGGCTAAATGCTCACGCAGTGGTGGGTTCGCATATGACGTTTGATTGAGTGTTCAGGAACTTTATACGACTGATATAACCTCACCTGATATAAACTCACTAGTGGCAACCTCATTAGTTATAAGTCACCGGTTTCTCGATTCTGATTATTATAATTAAAGGCTAGCAACACAGAACAAACAGTAGCTAGCAAATTAGTAATTCATAATTTTCAGCTGGTGAATAACAACCAGCTACACAAATACTAAACATCGGTTAGCACAGTAATAACTACCAGCTAAAAACTAATCATTAGAAACCAGCTGCTAGCAAAGTATAACTACCGGCTAGCAACTAATCACTAGAAACCAACAGCTAGCAAAGTAGTAACTTCCAGCTAGCAGCTAACACTAGAAACCAGCATCTAGAAAAGTATAACTACCGCCTAGCAACTAATCACTAGAAACCAGCAGCTTGCAAAGTAGTAGCCACCAGCTAGCAACTAATTACTATAAACCAGCAGCTTGCAAAGTAGTAGCCACCAGCTAGCAACTAATTACTATAAACCAGCATCTTGCAAAGTTGCAACTAGCAGCTAGCCACTGGCAACTGTCATGACTAAAACTACTGAAAAGTCTAGGCCAAAGTCAGCAAGCGACACTCGTTTGTCAAATAGTCTACTGAATACCATCACACAGTTTATGAATGTGCATCAGTACACTTGTTATTAGACTGTACTTGCAGGGGAAACCTTATTTTTATACACTCAGTGCCTTTTTCTCTAGGGGACAACCTTCTAAATATCTCTGTGACTCATCTGTGCCTGCATTTACCTACTCAGAGGATTATGATGAAACCTCAATGCGTATTTTATGACCACTTCATGGATTCCTAAGGACTATACGCTATGCCACTAATAATCTTCCCTGTGAATGCGAATAGTGTGGCCTACAGAGGAGGCATTCTTTGTTCATCTTCTCTCCCTCCATCAACTTTCCTCTTCCTATGCTTTCTATAGTCAAGGTGAAGGATTTTGTGTGTGTGTGTGTTTTTTTTTTGGTTGTTATATTGTTTATTGTGAGTTATTATCGGGGGTCGGAGTGGTAGAGTTTTGCTGCTTTTAGTTTTTTTGTGTTTTCTTTCAATGCTTTAGCTTGTTATTGTTCTAAAATATGTTTTATTGAGTATAAACCGTATTAAGACTGAGTGACATTTGCATTGGGGAAAGCCACTTAAGGTGCAGGCCACGGCTGCAAAGACCTCTTAAAGCAGAGCTGAAATACTCACAAACACACATGCACACATTAGTGCTTACTGAACCTCATAGTTGCCCCCAAAATCTGAGTGTGTGCATACAAGAGTGTGAATACACGCCTGAGAATATCTATGTGCGTGTGTGTGTGCATGCTCTGGTCTTTAAGATGAGCTCCCCCACTTTTGGTAGGGTTTTGTTTTCGGTCTCTTTAGAGTCTTTTATGCCCTAAATGTCAGGATATATTTAATATATACATTGCATTGTGTTGTGAATGAAGTAAGAAGAAATGCTATAATATATTTGAAGTGAAATGTTTTTTTTTCCCTTCTTTAAAATGCGCCTTCTTTCGACAGTTTTGCTAAACTGTTCAACAGTGTGTGAACTTGTGCGAGAAAATGAGAAAAAAAAAGAGAAAAAAAAGTTTCTGTTTGTGTTTTTTTGCAGATATACTGGATACAGCTGGCCAGTTTTGAACAGAATGCCGACCCCAAAAAGAGGTCAAGCATTCACAGAATACAATTTGCTTCCTATCGCGATCATTTCATTTCAACACTACATATGTAGGTTTTTTTTTTTTTTGGAAGAACTTTTTTTTTCTTGCTACTTCAAAACTAAACGAACAAGTTGTTAATGGCTGCAGAGATTTTGAAAGATCTTGCCAAACTATTTCTAACCATCTCTTTGTAGAACTTTTATAGAACTTTTCTATCATCCAATATTTGTAAAAGGCTTTTATGGCATTGTTGTAGGCTATTTATAGTGGTTCTGTAGCTGAATAAAGCATTTTAAAAAAAGAGGATGGATTGTAGTGATTTTGTCTCCCGCCCAGCCCCCCCAACACACACACACACACACACACACACACACACACACACACACACACACACACACACACACACACACACAC
>JBBPDC010000084.1:5477060-5497968 GCA_037974485.1 Hemigrammopetersius urotaenia | reverse complement strand
CTAAAACCCTTTTGAGTGTGTGTGTGTGTGTGTGTTTGTGTGTGTGTGTGTGTGTGTGTGTGTGTGTGTGTGTGTGTATGTGAGTGAGTGTGTGCTGCTGAAAGGGGTTTTCAGTAGAGCTGTTTTAGATGCTACAGGCATTCTCATAGCCTAGTCATGAACATGACAACAGCGAGTCTGTGTGTGCTTGTGTGTGTGTGTGTGTGTGTGTGTGTTGGGGGAGATAGCTGAAGATGAGCGAACGACTTTAGCTTTCCCTTTCACATGCACACCCTCACACAAGACATCAAATTAATCCCAGGATTACAGCAAATGACCATTTCAGAGAGAGACATAGAGAGTTAGAGGAAGAGAGAGAGAGGGAAAATGAGAAAGTGAGAGAGGGAGAGAGAGAGAGAGAGAGAGAGAGAGAGAGAGAGAGAGATTTAGCACATCTTTACACTACTATATCATATATTAGAAGCTCACTGGGGAAAAATGCATATTTTCTAATTTAGTTACACGTCCCCTTTCCTTAATAACAGCATCAATCCTGTAAGGTAAGTATTACAGGATTATCTTGAGTTCCTGTCCATTTTGGCCCATTCTCTCACTAACGGGGTGCACATTTCAGCTCCAGCTGCTTAAAGCCAGTTTCAGCATCTCACCAACTGTTCCACAGGACTGGGGATCAGTGGACGCCAGTGGAAAATCATTACAGTCAAACCTAGGCCTTCAGTTCATACATGCACAGTCCTAATTTCTGGCAGCATTCCAACAGAATTTCTAATAGTTTGTTAGCACTAAGCTAACAGCAAGTCACATTAACTGGTTTAGATTGGACAAGGACATTTAAAGCTTTGACACATTGACCCATGCCTCCTTGAGTTTCTAGAATGTGGGGAAGAAAATACTGCAAAAATAGGCTAATCATGACCTAACAGGATCTGGTGTAATCATGATTTAACAGGACTGCCGCTGTTATTAAGGCAAGGGGAGGCGTAGCTAAAAAAGGGTAAAGAAGACATTTGGCTGACATTCTTATCCAGAGCGACTTACAGTCATTCGTTACAGGGACAGATTAAGTGTCTTGCTCAAGGACACAGTGGGAGAAAGTGGAGGGTTTGAACCTGCAACTTTATGGTCATTGGATTCACAGGCAAGTGTTTTACCCTCTAGGCTCCTACCAGGGATGTTCATAATTTTCTGTAAGTTTATATTTTCATTGCAATTGGTAAAGACTGGTTAGCAGTAATTAGGCATGTATGAGAATTTCCACCATTTTGGAGCTTAAAGAAGCTTTAAGGGGAAGAAGAAGATTTTCACAGCTAGACTTTTGGATTGTCCCTCAGAGAAAAGAAGAGGTAGGAGTGGCTATTATAAGTACAGCATTTAGCAGCCACTTTTATCCAAAGCGAGTGCCAGTCCCTAACTACAGGGGTCAGTCTCCCTGGAGCAACCTGGAGTTAAGGGTCTTGCTCAGGAACCCAGTGGTGGTTTTCTAAAGGTAGGATTCGAACCCATGACCTCTTGCTCCAGAGGCAAGTAAAGTGATACGAAATTCTTTCTCTGCATTTATCACCCCCACCAAGCAAAGCATTGTGTGGGAATGGTACCTTAACTAGCAGTGTTCGGGTTCAAACCAACAACCTTCTGATTGCAGGGGCAACACCCTAACCACTAGGCCACCAAGCTGCCCCAGTGAAGCAGGGGGCTGCCACTAATGAATGGCACCCAGGGAGCAGTGTGTGGGGATGGTACCTTGCTCATGGGTACCTTAGTGATGACACTAGAGATCCTGTGATTCGATCCCACGACCTTCTGATTGCAGGGGCAGCACCCTAACCATATGGCTAATGAGTTCTCAATCATTTTTTTCACAATTTAAAAACAGTATCTGCCTGTGAAGTCTGTTTTCCAGCGTGTCACACTCTATGCAGTCTTTAACACCAACCTTGAACGTCATGTGGCACAGTGACGGTAATGCTTACACGAAGCACAAAAATAAACGTTGCTTCTATTTTGGATGCTTGCCTTGCATGACATGCCGGCTGTGTATACCTCGAACTTGTTAAAAATTTTGTATTTTTGCTATATTGTGCAGTCAAGGCTCAAATCGGTCCAACTATAGCAGCCGGTCATATTTCATCAGATAAAACCTTTTAGCAAGCCATTACATCGTGTTTAAATCTATGGTTAACACTTCAGAGATTTGTTACAACAGAGATAACATAACATGGTATACATTCTTCAATGGCAACAGTATAAGGACTTAAAGGAAGCCTTTAAATGCAGTCGAGGACTGTTAACCTGTGATAAATGGCACAGGCGATATAAATACATTGTTGTTGTAGCATGCCCTCTCTCTCTTTTCCCCTCTCTCTTCAAAGGCCAGATTTAGTTAGATTAATTAAATGTCATCTCTTTGATGTTGCCAGGCTGTGTGTGTGTGTGTGTCTGTATGCCTTGCGGTTGTGTGTTAATTTGGTGTGAAATGTCGAGTGTCTGAACCACTAACACTGACATTTTGTTTAAGAGCATCTTGCACTTCCATCACTCCCTTACCGACTTGCTGCACTGGTTGAACTGTGTGTGTGTGTGTGTGTGTGTGTGTTTATGTCTAGGGGAGTGTCGCAGTGCTCGCCATGCTGGGGTTCAACTCAATCAAATTCTGTATAATCTTACACTCTTGTGCTCAATTAAAATTCATCCTGGAAATAGCTCTCTCTTTTGTGTGAGTGTGTGTGTGTGTGTGTGTGTGTGCCTGTTTGTGTGCCGACTGCCATCTCCGTTGTTACTTGAGTGACTTTCTGCAAGTGAAGCAGCTTAATGCGGCCTCATTAACATATCGCTCTGGGAACTAGGCTACTGCTGAAGTGTGTGTGTGTGTGTGTGTGTGTGTGTGTATCTGTATATCTGTATACGTATTTGGGGATCCCATGTCACCAGACTGATAGAGAAACATGAAAATGAGAGACCCCAAATATGGGGGCATTTGGTTGACCCCTTGAAAAGCCTTAGGAGTTTATTGGAAAAGATTTGGAAAAGCAAGAGACCAAATATTTCCTTCATGTACATTTTAAAACTTCATTTCCTTTAGTTAAGTTTGGCACATATTGTGGCATAATACTGAAAGCTATTGTGGGACCTCATAAAGACAGGAATACAAACCTCTGCACGTCTTTAAGTGTATCTTCAACTGTTTGTCGGAACCAGATGTCCCCAGATCTAAACATGAAAAAGTGATGTTGTAGAGACATATGGCTGGTCCCCATGAGAAAATGCCGCCCCACTCCCCACACACACACACACACACACACACACACACAAAAGCATAAAAATGCAGTCTTTCTTTGGAAAACACAGCCAGAGGATTTCCCTCTGAAAATGTGTGCCTACAGCAGTATTTAGCTGTAGCAATTGTGAACTGTATCTACAGGCCATAAAACCATTTTACTATACCTTTACATTAATGCTAACTATTAGACATAAACATAAACATATGTTTATATAAACATAAACCTAAACACATACACTATATGAACAAAAGTACTGGGACAAACCTGTTTTTCAGGGTTTGGTTTAAGACCTCTTACTTCCTGTTAAGGTCCCTCTTAATGCTTCAGCAAACCTAAACATTTTGAACAACGTCATGCTTCCAACTCCAATTCTGTCTGACCTCATATATGGTCTACAGCAGGGGTCAACCATTTTGAAACTGAGAGCTACTTCACGGGTACTGAGCCCTTTGATACACTAGAACAGAGTTTACCTTAACTTATCTAAACTTCATGTATAATAAACATGGTGGTGGCATAGATACTTGCCTCTAGATCAAGAGGTCATGGGTTCAGATCCTACCTTCAGCACACCACCAATGGGTTCCTGAGCAAGACCCTTAACCCCAAGTTGCTCCAGGGAGACTGCCCCTGTAGTTAGGGAAAGGAAGTCGCTATTTTAGCTATTGTCACTTTCAAATCTATAAAAATGCAAAGGTGATTAAAAAAGAATAGTAACAGGATCAAATTAAATGATAGATGCTGTTCCCTGGAGAGTTGGGCTACTTATGTGGTCCTTGGGAGCACCCTGGTGCCCGTGGGCACCACGTTGGTGATCCCTGCTGTACAGAATGAATGAGCACAAATTTCCACAGAAACTCCAACATCTTGTGGAAAGCGTTCCAAGAGAGTGGGAGCTGTTACAGCTGCAAAGGGGGAACCAACTCAAGTCTACGTAATTGAAGTCCTTGTTGGTGGAATGGATAGGCGACCACCTGAATTCAGTACTTAAGAGGTGTGTCCCAATACTTTTGTTCATATAACTCATTTCCAGATTGTATGTAGTAAGTATTTTAAAAAGTAAAAC
The DNA here is from genome assembly GCA_037974485.1 of Hemigrammopetersius urotaenia. Classification (NCBI taxonomy): domain Eukaryota; kingdom Metazoa; phylum Chordata; class Actinopteri; order Characiformes; family Alestidae; genus Hemigrammopetersius; species Hemigrammopetersius urotaenia. Next base: position 5,493,624 of record JBBPDC010000084.1, on the reverse strand, counting down.
CACACAAAGAAGCTCGAGTAGAAAATGGCTCCAAAGAATTCATCTCCACGTGAAGCTCCGGGCGCGTTTTTTCGCGCTTTATTGACGTCACCACGCCTCTCGACTCCTGCCTGTAGCTGGGCTAGCGAGCGCGTGCATGTGATGGGGAGAGAGAGAGAGAGAGAGAGAGAGAGAGAGGAGAGGAGAGGAGAGGAGAGGGAGAGGAACCAGATCACACACCACGCTTCGTCTCCTTCATTCCTCTCTTTCTTCAGCAGCGCTCCGCCCTGCCGTCTCTTTTAACGGCTGCAGGAGCCGTTAGTCACAGGAGGAGGAGGAGGAGAGCGTTGCTATGCCGTCCTAGTCCCGTTTAACGGCTCCAACCGACGGGTTAACTGCTGTGCCGGCGATTTAACGGCTGCAACAGACGATTTAACTGCTGTAACCGACGGTTCCGACCGGACCGAGCCAGAGAGAGAGAGATGTTTATTCAGGTAGGGGAATGTAGGACCCTTTTAACCCATTTAACATCAAAATTCCTCACGGTTATAGAGCCCCCACTTATGCTTCGTATGTGGCAGTATAACGGTTCTGTTTAGCATAGCTCCCATTATAGCCTATTACATCCAGAGCTCCAACAACAGAGTAGGTTTTAAAAATTGTGCTGCTAATATTTTAAAGGCCTTTTTTTTGCTTTCAAAGCATTGCCACTATAATGCAACCAACACTGTATCGGGGCTTTATGCTTGTAAAGCATTTGTGCATGTCCCTGCCGATTCTAAAGATTGTTTCCTAAACCTAACAAGTGCTGTAGATTTAATTTAAGTCATTTAGTTGGAGTATGGTCTTGATATAGGTGGTTTAATTAAGAGTCTTGGTCTCCCTGCTTTGTTTCTTTGTAACTAGGATTCAGCATGTTTATTTATTTTGACTTGTTAATTACAAATTAAACCTAGACTAGGTGAATGTGGGTGCTAAATTGTCTCTCTTAACCCGTATCACAACAAAGTTAATCCCAAAAATAGATTATTTTGTGTAAAATTGTGCTCCTCTTCTTGTGCCGGTTGGGTTTTGTTTAGCATCACTCCTTTCTTGCATCTTGCATTCACAGTTCCCACAACATACAAGGAAAACTGTGCTGAAATGGCATTCTGGGGTCTCCATACATACTCTGTTTCTTTAGAGGTAATTATAAATGCGCATATAGCTTATTAAAATAAAACCCTGCAGCATTTCCTTACGCGCACGGTGATGGTGAGGCTTAGTAGTGCTTGGGGACAGCATGGGCGTATCTCATAAGAAAAAGTGACAGACATGCTTAGCTTGAAGTAATTTTTTCTAATTGCATAATGTTGTAGGCAAAACAGTTTGCAGGAGATCATACATAAACCGAAGGTTTTGCTGAGAATCCTTGATGAAGTGTGTTTCATTCAGTGGTGTGCCGGTTGGCTTTTGTGTTCACTGTTCTCTCATACACTATATGGACAAATGTATTGGGACACACCTCTTAATGATTGAAATCAGGTGGCCCCTTAATTACAGTGAAGGGTAATCTTAGTGCTTCAGTATAACAAGACATTTTGCGCCATGCTTCCAATTTTGTGTTTGGGGAAGAACCTTTTCTATTCTAGCATGACTGTGTCCCAGTGCACAAAGCAAAACCCATAAAGACATGCTGGAGGAGGTGTAAAAGAACTTAACTGGTCCACACAGAGCCCTGACCTCAACCCCATCCAGCACCTTTGGGATGCACTGGACTGGAGATTGCGAGACAGGCATTCTTGGCCATGTAGTGTAGATGGTAAAACATGAACACAGCATCAGACCCCGCATGAATAGAGTTAGTGTCAGCTAGCTTAACCAGGTTTGTGTCCACATTTGAGTCCCCAATCGGTCATGAAAACATTGTGCGTGTGTGACAGTCCAAGTACTGTAGAGCAGAGGTGGTTTTGGCCTCCTGATTTGCGTCAAGTGACCTATTTCACCCAAGCCCTGTTGATTGGAGGCTGGAACGGGGAGGAGGGCAGTAAGGAGGGTGAGGAAAAAAATCAGTTTTAAATAATTAACCTCTTCTGCATACCTGCTGCAGATTCTTGGCACACTTTGAACACACAAGCTTGCACTTTTATGAAGCAGGTGGCCTAAGCTTCACTGGCATATGGTTCGGTATTAATAATGTAAGCATCACAGTAGCGGCTTTGTGCTTACGGTGCATTTGTACATGTTCCTGCCATTTCTGAAGAGTGTTTCTAAAGCCTAACAAGTGCTGCAGATTTATTTAAGTAGCCATTTAGTCGGAGTGTATTCACAGTTTAATTAATTAAGAGTCTCAGTCTCCCTGCTTTGTTCTTTGTAACTAGTATTCAGCGTGTTTTTTTGGTTACATTTTAATTCCCCTGTTATTTACAAACCAAATTTGCCGGAAGTGGCATGCCACTGAACGAACACACAGCAGAAATACACTTTATAAAGGAGTCTTCACAAAGCCTTTTGCAGAAGCAGTATTGCTCTTTGTAAGTTTTACTATTAAACTTTTTCTAGCTAAAAAGGCAATTCCGCATTCGCTCCAATGTCAAAACGTAATAATCCATAGTAGTGTGAGTGGTTTATCAGGGACTGAGTATTGATCATTCAAGAGACCTCTGAAACAGCTGGTGGCCTAGTGGTTAAGGCATTCGCCCTGTGATCAGGATGTCGCGGGTTCGACTCCCAAGACCGCTAGGCACCTCTGAGCAAGGTACCGTCCCCACACACTGCTCCCTGGGCGCCGTGTTCCTGGCTTCACCACTGCTTCACTTGGTGAATGGGTTAAATGCAGAGGAAGTATTTTGTGCTGTTCACACTGTGTGCTGTGGTGTGTTCATGTATGACCGAATTGTCACTTTCACTGAAATATATTGGGGAAGAGAGAGAGAGGATAGCTGAGCCCCATTTGGAGAAATAGTGGATAGACAGATGCCGAGGAGGTAGAAAAAGGCAACAAAAATATGTGAAGAAACAAACACATTCATAAAACAACTTACAGACGCTGAAATTCACTATGCGAAAAAAGACGTGTGCGACTGTTCGTTCTGCATTTTTGTTTTTAACACAAATGTTTTTTTTCATCCATAAAACCAATGTTTGAGTGTCTCCAAACATTCCCAACCACTCACACTTCATATTTTCTAATGGATGTTTATCTGTGAGAAAGTACAGTGAATTCCATTAGTCCGTTTTATTCAGTGTGGTGTTTATCTGTTGCAGCGCACAAAAACATTCATGCAAGTTGCAGCAAGCCCATCCACTGCCCAGCAATTTTGGCACTTACTGGGTTGCTTTTTCTTCTTCCCCAATTTTGAACTGTCCTCTGCTGGCTGCCATCTTTCTCTCCCCACTTAAAGCAAAGCATTTTTTTTTTTGCACTCCTGGATACCGACTTCTTTGGTATTTCTGTGAGTTAAGTTGTAGCACTCAGTATCTGGATTTAAAATCCTGCAAACAGAGCAGCGATAATCAGTAGCCTGTTAGGTATTGTAAAAATAAAGAGATCTGTCTAATACATCATATTCATATGCAAGTCTTCATAGAGGCTTCAAAGCTGAGAGTCCCCATCTGTTCAGTTCTAAACAGGGATTTCAGTCGCTTAATCTCTCCAACGTTAATCCGTAGCAGTGCGCTTGTATAAAACTTTGTGATCGGATGATCAGAAGCCAAATATTGATCATTGAAAAATGGTCAAGAGACCTCAGAAACATATTGGGAGAGAGAGAGAATATTTGAGCCCCGTTTGGAGAGAGAGCCAGTGGAGTGACGGATGCTGAGGGGGTAGAAAAAGGCAACAAAACAAACGTGAAGAAACAAGCAGAGCAAAACACACAGCAGGCTCAAAAACTCAGTCCATTTACATAAAGACGTGTGTGATTGTTTTTTGTAGTTGAGGGGAAAAAAATTAACACAATTTTTAAAATTGTCCAGTTTTTGGTGTCTCCAAACATTCACAATCATGCAATCACACTTCACACTTTCTCATGGAAGTGCTTGTTCTAGTTTATTAATGAGAGAATATAGTGAATGTAACCATTGCCCATTTGTTTGGGAATGTTTAGTTAGCTAGCATCAAACCAGAGAAATTATTTTATGGCGTTAAGTTTTATTTCATTAAATCCAAGTAAATCAGTCCTGGTGCCTGAGATCCACTGCCCTGCAGAGTTTAGCTCCAGCCCTGCTCCAAAACACCTGATCCACCTGAATGAAGGCTTTCAGGGACGTTTGAATATTAGAGCCAGATGTGTTTGGTGTGAAGGGTGGTAGATCTCCAGGACCAGCATTGGGCAGCCCCAGCAGCAGAATGTAAAATGAACTTAAAATGAGCTGCTTAATTATTCTTAAATGCTGTAGCTACTCTGCAATCTGCTGTGTGGTTCCTGGGACCCTCCGGCAGTACTGTGCAACGCAGAGCTTCTCATCCGGTGTGCAGGAGTATATCTGTGCTTCCTTCTTTAGACAAAACAGAGACGTTTTTCAACAGACATGTAATATTAATTTGCTTATTAGAAGATTTTTTTCACACTTTAATGACTGTTTTAACATTCTAACCATTTAGAAAAGAATGTCACAGTCAATTACTTTAGTAACTGATTAGCTGAGTCATTTTTTTCATTATATTTAATAAGTTTAATGATTAACACATAAAACTCATATTTGTAACAGTCTAATTTTAACAAATATAAACAGTGTAAAACAGCCTAAAACCGGTGTTTGTTCTCCTACACACTCTCCGTTTGCTGCTCTTTCTCTCGGCCGCTCTCCGGACCCCCTTCTGTGGGTTTTTACCCTGAAAATTCTCCCCAGTTCAAGGATCTTGTCTTTCTTCAGTTTGTGTGGGTATTTTTGTTCTTGGCCATTAGCACGTGACAACATTTTTTAAACCCCAATAGTGGTTATTATTATGTGTTTTTTAAATATTTAATAACTGTGGTTCTACGTGACATAAAAACACCAAATAAAGCTCAGCGGTCTGACACCTCCAGCATCAACACAATCTGGAGAAACTTCCATATACAGTGAACCTCCAAAATTCGTGGGGGTTATGTTCAAAGAGCACCTGCGAATTGTGAAAAAACTATAGTCTTTCCCTTGTGGAAAATATTTAGTCAGAAAACAGATTTATAATGACTCCCTGCTTATCGTCCTGCGATAATCACTGGGCTGATTAAGATTATTAAGAATTTGTATTTTAGAATGTGTACTTTATAAAATATAAATATGAGTTGATTAATCATGACAGCCCTAGTTTTCATACCAGTCTGATTTAAACAGTCAGAGGTGCGTTCTTCATACGCTTGTTGCTAAAGAGCAGTGAGTGTCAGTCTTCGCAATGGGGTGCCCCTTCACAGTTTGATATCTAACCATGCTGAAACACCTGATTTAACACATCATCAAGCAATTATTAAGCCAATCCAGAGTCGAGCTAAACAGTGAAAACAATATGGTGCAACACGGTGGTCTCTTGGGCATGGAATTCGAAATGCGAGCTGTACTAGGAGGCCAACATGTGCAAAATATTCTCAAATGGACTGAAAGTGCTACAAAATTTTCACATTTGAACCTCTTTATACAGTAGGGGCTTCATTTATCACTTGCAAAAACATGTCCTGCCATTATTCATCTGATAGATTTTCAGTCAGTTTTATCCAGGCTTGCGTTTTATCCAGTCACGTTTATCAAAATGTGACATAAAGTGCTCAGAGTAACTTGGGAATGGGGCTGCATGATAATAACTAAAACGATAATCACAAATGTTTTACTCAGTTTCATCATTGTCACAACTGTTTAGCCAATTTATGTGATAAAAATATGGAATCAGCAGAGAACCACATTTTCTGAAGCCATTATTTATACGATATATGTGAGTTGAGAATGCAGAGCTTTGGAAAAAAGGTTGTAATTTCTTGCAAAAACTCATAGGTGGGTTAAATTTGTGTTCGTTTTTAATAATCAATGAGTTGTATACCGACTTTACACTTGATTCACAGATGATTTAAGCCACATGATTTAATGCACTTCTGTCTGACATTGTGACTAACTAGAGAAAAGCTCACAGTTATTGCAACTTGTTGTGTTTAATTAAACCAAAAAATTATGCTCACAATTAGGATGATTAATTATGCAGCCCTAGCATTTTGTTCAGAAGGCGACCTTCATGCCACCATACCACCATAAAGACACAAAGTCATTATTATTATTGTCCCCCTTGAAAAAGATGAATTCAGAAGGTCATACAAATGTTTTTGTGGTTGATTAGCTTAGTCTCACTATATAAGAAAAAAGAAGCCATGAACACTTATCTCTTTAGCTCAATTAAGACTAGATAAGATTGCACAGTTCTTAGCTGTCGACGTCGATCTGGTTTGGTGTGTATATACTATATGGCCAGAACACTCTTTCCTCCTTTCTTTTCAACGGGCGGATTCAGAGCCGCCTCATCAGCAGCACCGCTGGTCGCCATGTCTGTGCTTTTACGAAGAATACGCAACTGCACGACACGCACATAGCACAGCTAGAACCGGGTTGACCGGGTGCTCGGTATCACCGGTACCAAAGTACCGGGTCTTTTGACAACACTGATATAGAAGAATATAGATATAAGAATGCTGTGGATATATACACAGGTAGACATTTTCTTGGCTGTCTGGTAGCAGCAGGCATTAACAAAAACAGTAATAATGCACCAGAAACAGTATTAATGCACCAAGACAAATTGCATATTTCATCCAGTAATAATATTCCACCCCCAAATTTGTACATGTCGCATCAAAAAAATTGCACTCAAGCTAAATATTGCGTTCAAGAGAAACTACCGCCTATCAGTCCATGGTGGATTGAAGGTGTGTGTGTGGTCAACTGCAAGGTGTTGGTTCAAAGGTTTTCAATAGGGTTTAGGTAGTGGGATGGGGATGTCATGTCAACAGCTTCTGTGGTCATTCAGCTGTTTTGGATTTGGACATAGATTTTGGATCATTTCCTGCTAGAAGATCGAACCATTTTTAGCAGCAGCTGTCAGTTTTTTAACCTTTGGAGGAAAAACACCTCAATAATTAATAGTGGGAAATAAGGTCCTTCCTATATAAACATCCTTTTGTAATGTCAAGACCATCTGTAATTCTTGCCAAAAAGCTCTATTTTTGTCTCACTTGACCCTAAAACCTGTCAAATGCCCAGTAGCATGTAATGAAGCCAAGGTGCTTAGTTTTGTGATTAAATGAAAGAAAAGGCTTTCTCCTGGCATGCCTTTCAAATAAGCTGTTGCTATGTGGGTGGCAAAAAGACTTTGAGATAGCAAATCTCCAGCTGTTAACATGTTCGCCTCTCCAACCGTCCTCTTTGCTCTAATTGAGGGCAAAATAAACCTGCATCCTCTTCTGGGTGGCTTCACTGCAGCTCTAGTTGTTTTAAACTTCCAAACAGTGGATATAGGCATTTTTAATCGTTTAAATAATTTTTTACTATTATCATATTACGGTCTTTTTTGTCTTATTTCATTTGTCTGTTTTCTAAAAAGAGTTTGAGTTTGGTCTTATATTAATACCCCAGTTAAACAAGCAGTTGTGAATCATCACTTATATTAACATTATTTAATACTATATTAACATAGTTTAGTTACATTTTGCAGTGTGAGGTTGAGGTAATTTTCCAAAACGTGCCATTAATTATAGACCTAACTGTAACTCTTTTAATTGGAGATGGAATTAAATTAACAGGATCTGGACCGTAGCTCCTTAACCTAAATGTTATATTTGTAACAGTTACTGGTGCCTAATGTGAAAATCACTGAAACAGCTTGTAAAATGTCAACCTGAGGTCTCTTTTAGACCAAAATCAGCGAACGCGTTTGTTTTGTTAATTGTGTGTTTTTTTAAATCCTCGTTGAGGTTCTTATCTTTACAGGCAGCTCCGCTCTCACGAGATTTGTACAAAGAATGCCCCCATTATCAACGTAATGCAGCCAATGCATTGAAAATGCTGCATTAGTGTTTAGTATTATCATGAGTGCTAATCTCAAGTTGCTGATCTGGGAAGCTTTTCAGAGCTTGTGATGCTTAAGGTCAGGATTTTGGAGAGACAAAACTGGTCTTAGATCAGTATGAAAGGGCTAATTTCACCCGGAACATTATCATAGTGATGTATCACTGGCGCCCTGTTAAGCTGTAATTAGGGGGAACTTGCTGCACTTGTGCTGATGAATATTGTCTCTGTGATTATGAATAATCCATTGCTACGCAATCGTTTACTTTGAAAAAGCTTCCGCGGTTATTGCACATCTTAACTAGATATGGCTTGTCTTATGGCTTCAATTACCATTCTTTCACAGTCATGACAATCAAAGCCTAACATTTGTATTCAGGCACAGTAAATTATTTTAGCTCATGACCTCAGTGAATCGTGGAGCAGTTGCACGCTGCGGGTTTTTTGAGGACGCTGATTGTGAACATTGGCACTGAGCTTAGATAAGTCTTGATTTAAGCGGTCATGGCTCCAGTAATTGACTGGCAGCAGCTTAATCCCACTGAGCGGGTTGGATCACACCAAAGAAGTTATATTATCTGCTAGAATGGAATAACAGGCTTGTGCTTAATAATAGGTGTGGTATGTAACGTTCTTTTGCGTAAATCTCACTAAACAGTTAGTGGGAAATCTTCGTCCTCATGACAGACTTAATTGTGTAACACAGTTAGTGGATATAGTCAGTATCACTGCATATTTCATGGCAAAGACATATTGTGATATCATGAAAATGTTGAAGCATTGCAATACACACTATACTAACAAAAGTATTTTGATACCTGACCGTAACACCAACAGTGACATTGCATTCAAATAAAAGACATTAATATGAAGTAAAGGTTCTTCCACAGACTGTGCCCACAAAGTTGGAAGCATGGTGTTGTCCAGAATGTCTTGGTCTGCTGAAGCGTTAAGACTGCTCTTTGCTGGAAGTAAGGGGACTAGCCAAAACCCTGAAAAACAGGGGTGTCCCAATACTTTTGTCCATTGAGTGTATTTTTCCATGTTGCCCATCTCTAACTTGTTTACATTCCAGAAAACATTGTACTGACACATTTCCTGCAGAACAGCAAGATGAACACATCACAAAGCTCAGCTTATCACTGCTCAAGACTGATCTTGTGGCTGTCTAGTTAAATATGCTCTCAGTGGCAGAGTCAAGCAAGCACACAGCCATTCCAACTGACGGTGCATACCGGTGCCGCAAATGAAAAAATATGCAAGAGATTGCATGTTGGAAAAGCAACATACTGAACAAGTGCATGCCTGATTCATTAAGACATTAATTTGTTGTGGCAGAAGACCTTTTTATCCTTTGAATCATCTGTCAGAAGTCCAATCATGATGTTAGTCATTTTTGAACAGTAGATTTAAAAAAATAATATTAATAATAATAATAATAATAATAATATTTATTATTAAATAATGGTAATACATGATAAAATGATACTAATAATAACAATTGTAGTAAAATAATAATAACAATAGTAGTAATAGTAATAGTAAAAACAATAATAATGATCATTATAATAATATTACAAATATCACAAAGTGTAAAATGGAAATAAACAACTAAAGATAAAAAAAACATACCAATACCATTTTTTTTATTATTGTTAATGTTATGATTCCTTGCAGTTTGTTCCTATTCTATCAGTGATTATTATTTTATTAGTATAATAATAACTATTATTATTCTTAGTAGTAGTTGTATTAGTAGCAGTAGTCTTGACCTCTTTACTAAGTTTAAAATGGAAATAAATAACAAAAGGTAAAGGACAATACCAATTTTATTTATTATTGTTGTTCTGCAGTTTGTTCCTATGCTGCTATAAGTGTTTATTATTATTATTATTATTATTATTATTATTATTTTCTGAAGTTTGTTCCTATACCATTATCAGTGTGAATTAGTTACTTTAGACATGTGAAGGTATGCAGCAGCTGAAAAGGTGTGAACATGGTGTGAAAATGTGAAAGGCCGGAGGTGCAGGAGGGCGAACATTTACCTCTCAGGCTCAGGTCAGAATTGTCACACTATATAAGGACTCGCACCGACATCAACGTATACTGTCAGCCACACTTTTACAGCAGCTAGACGTGTTAAACAGAGGATGTGGTTCTTGTCCAATCTACACTAAACGCAGCATCATTCATCTTTTTTATAGTGATAGAAAATATATTTGCACTTATTCGCCATTGGACACATGCATACCATAAACACTGCCAAAGTCTAAATGAAGGGCTGATAAGACACTTTAATTGGGTTAAATGATGGTTCAGAGAGCACAACATGGCTCTTGGTAGGTAAAAGATGCCAGATATAGCTTTAGCTTTTGTTCATTTTTGAAGGAATATTTCAGTCAAAAGTCAAATATTTCCACTTGGATCAGCCAAGACAGGCTTGGACCCTTTTAAGTCTTTGAAGACTTTAACAAATGACTAATAGCTGTTATTATAGCTATCATTTCTGTCACACTTTTGAATCAGCACATAGTGTTGTTTCATTTTACTTTGTGATTCAATCTTTTTTATTTAATTATGTTTTTAATTGTTATAATTGTCCTTGTTTAAATTTATTTGCCACCAAAACAGTAATGCAGTTGTTAGATCAATCAGTTATTCACAAATAGTCTATAGAATAATGGAGTAATTATGATTAAATGTTAAAATGTATTAAATGTTAAAGTGTATTGCAGTCTGATATTTTAAACCCCTGTGGATCTAGTAATGATACAGCATTCTGTACTGAGATCATGAGTTGTTTCTGATGAAAAGACTGATAACTAATGTAGATATGTAGTGATGATTCATTTTTACTGCTGCCACTTTTTTCTAAAGTAATTTCTGAAGACTGTTCAGCAACAAAAATGAGTTCCATGTCAACATTCCAAATTGTTGTTTTTTTTACTGACATAATAGAAAGGGCATTTACTCACAGAGGGTTCATGGAGATTTGTACAGAGGTTTTATTGGTTGGAAGGTTTTTTCTTTTCACCTAGACCCGTATTTAAACCCGGACATATTTGGATTAAGCTGAAAGCATATTTTTTATTGGGGCTGAGGTACAGAGCTTTCAGATATGAGAATAGAGCGGTTTGTTGTGTGTATCTAGAGTATTTGAGCAGATTTAGGAGGGATTAGTTGAGGTACTGTGATTTGTAAATACTTTCAGAGGGCATGTATAGAGTAGAGGTCCTGTTAGGTAGTTGCCACATATATTCCCTCATGCCTCGTATAAGGAAACTAAGCTGCAAACACAGCCTATTGCGAACCTTTTTTTTTATGTCACAAAAACAAACACGGCTATTCAGCCTACGGGAGTTTATCCCCACCCAAATATTCAGCATTTCAGACACAATACAAAGCCAGTCTGAACAGATCTCATTAAAATATACCCTATATAGACAAAAGTATTGGGACATCTGACCATTACACCAACAGGGACTTTAATGAGATTGCATTAAAGTTCATAGAGTTTAATATGGAGTTGGTCCCTCCTTTGCAGCTATAATAGCTTCCACCCTTCTTAAAGGCTGTTTCTGTGGGAATTTGTGAAACATTCATTCTGTAGAGCATTTATGAGGTCAGACACTGATGTTGGACGAGAAGGTCTGGGTCACAGTCCCCGTTCCATTTCATCCCAAAGATGGGGTTGAGGTCAGGGCTCTGTGTGGCCAGGCAGGTTCTTCCACACTGACCTCATCCAACCAAGTCTTTATGGATCTTGCTTTGGGAGTACTGGGACACAGTCATGCTGGAATAAAAAAGGTTCTTCCCCAAACTATGTACACAAAGTTGGAAGCATGGCGTTGTTGAAAATATCTTGGTATGTTGATGGGGCCTAGCCCAAACCGTGAAAAACAGGTGTGTCCCAATACTTTTGTCCATATAGTGTATCGCTAAAGGCTTAGTAACAGAAAGAGTCTGTTTAATTCTAAGGGATAAAGAGAGTTTTAAAAAGAAACTAATAAAATAAATGAAATTAAAATGAATTACACTAATGGTTTAAGTACACCAGAAAAAAGCTGTGTTGGGTATGGGCTGATTAATCCTGTTTTGGTTCATTCTAATTATTTTGGTGCGCATGCGTATGTTATGGTAGTGTTAGTAGTTGCTGCGTGCGTAAAAGAAATCCAGGGACAGGATGATACGTATTCGCCCAGTTCTTAGCGTCATGCTCCACTGGGTTAGCGTCTACCCTCATAATACTGAAAATCCCCTTATATAACCGCTCGGTTAGTGAGCACTCAGCCTTGACTGATGCACGTTTACACTAACACACATGACCTACGGCACACCATCATATGATCAAGCACACACACCCGATATACATTCACATGAACCCCTTTTCATTCTCCTATTGTCATATTAATAAACAGGTATACACACAGGCATACAGACCCATCACACACACACACACACACACACACACCCTCACATGCATGCTTAACAAGCGTCTCAATTCATTTCCCATCTTTTTTTTTGTAAGCACCGAGAGGAGGTGTATTTCCCAGATTCATGTCCTGTTAACAATCCCCCCAGTGACGCCTTTGTGGGAGTCGTAATAAAAAAGGATGTTGATAAGAAAGGTATTATGAAGGTTGTATTCATTATATATTGAGAGAGAGACAGAGAGAGAGAGAGAGATATAGAAAGAGAGAGAGAGAAAGAGAGAGTGAGAGGGGAGTATTAATAGCCTAGTGGGTAAAACACTTGCCTGTGAACCCAAAGATCACAAAGTTGCAGATTCCAGCCCCCCACTTTCTACCAGCGTGTCCTTGAGAAAGTCACTTAACCCTCAGTGTCTCCAGGGGGACTGTCCCTGTAACTAATGACTGTAAATGTAGAGCAAAGAAAATGTAGGTATGTGTGTAGATATTGAACTAAACAAAATGATAAACTGACCATAATGCAGTAAAATAAATGTTTTGTTTCTAAATAAATGGCTGATATCTTATATCAGCACAGCTTGGTTCTTTCCTTGACACCCTACTAGACAGGTCATCATTTGTCACCAGCATCACTGTTTAATGTGAGAAAGTATTGGTTAGCAGTTGGGTTTTAAACACAATTTACCTTCCTAAAGGACAGGTTAGGAAAGATTGAACAAAAACTCTGGCATAACATCTAGAGTTTTTGTGTTAATATTATTCATTTTGATATTAACGATTATAGGTGCAAATAAATGCTCACTGGGCAAATAAAAAGAAATCTTTCCTTTGCATAGTACTATCAAAGATCACACATTTGATTACATATCCATGATTCAGACACCAGTTTTATGGTGTAGAGCATGATTTCAAATGATTTGATGATTTTAACAGGCAAATACCTTAAAACGAATGATGTATATTGATTTCTGAATAGGAAAGACAGAAAACATGTAAGCAGGGATATGCGCATTTTTATACTTGATAGTTTAAAGTAGAAAACCTTTCAAAGACACAGATAAAGACAGTTAGACGTCCTGCCTCCCACACACAGCTGTACAGCCTTTCACTCGTACACACACAAACACACACATTCATTATACTGTTTGTGTGAGTAAAAAGAGTTACCAAAAAAAAAGAATCCCATTGAATACTGTTTTACAGATTCTTACATGAACACATTGTTTTGTTTCTGATTGTGTACGCCTGTGAGTAATGCTTTTTTTTAATTAATCAAATTAAATATTTGAATTCAAGATTTAACTCAAATGAAATAAATAAGTGAATTCCTGGCTTAAATTCAAGGCTGAACTGAGAGACCAGGCTGCATTTTGTATTTTGTGGCTACAGTGAAATGACTTTTATACACTTGACTGAAATATCTGCTGCCTCAAGGATGGATTTATTAGCATTCATTCAATTTGTTTTCACACAGTTTCTTCCAAACCATAAATCGGTTTGACCATATGAGCCTAGTCTTTACATGTTACCTACCAACACCTACACTGTAATCAACATTGGTTATTACTATAGGGACTTTTCCATTGGTATTCAGGATGTATACCATGCTGTACCGAAACTGGACTGTGATGGTACTGAACTTGCAGTGTATCTCAGTCCAGTAACGGTGTTTCTGACACATCAGCAGCTCAATTCTCTCCCCCGCAGTGATGGCCAGTCATCATCCCAAAACCGCGTCCATGGAGTCGAACCAGTGGAAAGGTTTTCTGTCAAAGCTGCTTTTGTTATTGTGGTCTTTTATTATCTATAGTCTTGTTTGAGTTTTCTTATTTGTTTCTTGGCATTCTTTAAGGATGTGATGAAAACCTAACTCAACTAACATGTTAGTCTTGGTACACCTTCATGTTTCTCACCAAATGTGTTAAAGATAAAGTCATGGAAAATTCCCACTGAATCTTCAGTGTGCTTGTGCATTGACTCCTCAGTTGTTCGTTTGTATCTCCATTGTTGTTTTTTGTGCAGTATAAAACAGTGTCCTCTTTCTATGATGACATTTCGACAAATCAGAAAGCAGGGATGCAGTCAGCTCGGCTGCGGCTTGCTTTTGGCTCTGCTGTCGGTCAGCCCGGGCACGAGCCACTTTATTTGAAATGGAAAAACATTGGTTCGCAGTATGGTACGCAGTCCTTGTGCCATTGGAAAAGCGCCATATGTGTAAAACTTGTGTTATAAAAGAACATCTGGGCTTCAGAGTGGCGCAACTGTTTAAGCGTCGTCAGGAGGGCTTAGCTCAATCCCTGCTGGTGCTGTAGCCACCCATGACCATGAGAACACAGCTGCCTTCGCTGTCTATGGTCGGGTAGGATGGCCCTCCCTCTCCCCCACCTCTCACACAGCGTAATGCTGGCCAGCTTGGACATTTGTTTGCTGATATAACTGAATTGGCAGTTTCTCCAAGTGTGGTAATCTGTCCAATGACGTTAGCAGGACTTCTATACGACGCAGTGTTGCTTCACATGGCACCCCCACAGCGTTGGCCTAGTGAGTGGAAATATAAAAAATATGCAGGTTGTTACAGTAGCTGCATTTTGTTTTAACCACTATGTTTGAATAATCCATTATATTCCTTTGGAAAGTCAATTTTTGCTGTATTTATTAAGTACATTATGTTATTCTCTGTATTGTGTTTAGCTCAGATTGACGTGTATCGTCCTACCTTAAGTGTTCTAATCTGAAGATTTGAAAAATGGTTTTGAAGCCATGTTGGTCACTGGCTGTAAAACACTAATGACATGCTGCATTTGTATACTGATATATTAAATGGAATGACAAATTTTCTAATTGAGATCAGCTAAACAGATCGCACATGGAACATTTTTGATTGGTCGGTTTGAGTAGCTTATCCATTTTGTATTGAAATAAAAACATTTTATTTTGCAGTTTTTTAATCACAAGTTGAAAAGCTGCAATTTATATCATCCTACATTACTCAGCATTGTCTTGTTTTGATTGGCGAGACTGATTTATCATGAAATCTAATAATGCAATGCTTGGGTATTGGCAATCTGACGCACTGCGTTAATTATTTAAGCCTGAGAAAATGAATGTGATGATCTTGCTGAAAAAAAAAACAACCTAGAGTCACATTTAAATTACAGTCATAATACTGATGGTAAAACGTTGCCATTAGATGTTTTCTTGACATTATTCTGTCCTATGAAGCTCTACGTAAACTAAGCAACCCCTAAGCAATATATCTCATTTATTTCTGTCACCTATATTTAAGATTCTGGTGTGAATCAATCGTAAACACACCGGAATCGTAAACGTATCCAATGAAAACCCAATCCTGTTCAGGTTGTACGTTAATCTATACTTGGTCTACTATGTGTCTGAGAGGCTCCTCTTTACACTGTTGAGTGTTTTCCAGCCTTTGCTCACTGAATGCACTCATTAGCCCTCTAACTGTAACTAAAGTAATTAAAGGCTAATCGTGTTAGTCCACAATAATAAGATAATGAGATTGGTGTAATGGTAATTGCTATTGATTATTTCACTCTTACCTGCTTGGAATTGCACAGATTCGCTGAGTCAAAAAAACAACAGTTCTCACACACAGACACACACACACACACAGCTTATATATTGACTTTTGGCATCACAGGAAATATCAGATTATGATACTGATCTTTGTTCTGCTCCGATTAGACAGTATAACGTATGGCCGTAAGACAGAAGGTAGGAGGATCATAATCCACACACACACACACACACACACACGATGGGCGAATAAGGGAAGATGTGACATTTTCAACTGATTGTCGATGCCATTGTGCGTGTGGGTAAGCTCACGTGTGTGAGGATTGTGTTAAGCTGATATGGCGTGTTGTCCAAATGAAGCAGATTGTGTGTGTGTGTGTGTGTGTGTGGGTGAGTGGGTTGAGAGGAGGGCATATGTGTTTTGAAGGTCTCCTGTATGACATGATTTAGGGATCAGATTGACCCAATTCTACCAGGCACATTGTCACACACACATATACCCATACACACTCACATGATGACAGCTACATTGTGTGTGCGTGTGTGTGTGTGTGTGTGTGTGTGTGTGTGTGTGTGTGTGTGTGTGTGTGTGTGTGTGTGTGTGT
>JBBPDC010000084.1:5463740-5476960 GCA_037974485.1 Hemigrammopetersius urotaenia | reverse complement strand
GTGTGTGTGTGTGTGTGTGTGTGTGTGTGTGTGTGTGTGTGTGTGTGTGTGTGTGCGTGCGTGTGTGTGTGTGTGGTGTGTGTGTGTGTGTATCAATGCCCTCGCCCCACTTCATTCCTGTCCTCCTGTGTGAATCCCTACAGGAAGAGACACATGTAGTCTTTCCTCTTTCAGCGCGGTAAAAGCGAGGGAAGACTCGGAGTACAGCAGAAGAATAAAAAATAGATAGAGGAGGGGGAGGTAGCACGCATGAGGGAGTCGCAAGCCACTCTGTGTGTTCCGCTGATGTGATGGGACGTGACAAGTGCGGTGCACATGGGGGCAGAGTTACCATGGCGATTCCCAACACTCCCCATCCAAGGCAATCTCCCATGCACACAATCCATATTTAATACAACTTCACTTAGTGCTATTCAGCTGCCCAGCCTCTCTCTCTCTCCCTCTCTCTCTCTCTCTCTCTCTCTCTCACACTCACATTCTGGAAGAATTCTGATTATACATTTATGGGCCGGATAGCTTAATTATTGAGTTTGCTGTTAGTCTGACGTTGCAAGGCTTTTAGCAACTGTGGGTGAATATATTTTCCTTACATTACCTATGCTTCTTTGAGATATATGCTACTTGCTCTGCACACACTGCCACAACAATAAAATCATTGAAATGTGAAGTGAATAACGTTGATTATTTCGTTACAGTGGCACCTGTCAAGGAGTGAGATCTATTAGGCAGCAAGTGAACAGTTAGTTCTTCAAGTTCAGAAACTTTATTGGTATCAGAGGAAATTGCATATGTAATGGCTGCACAGACACACAGACAAGAAAAGTATTAAAAATTAAGTCTAAATAAAGTCTAAACAAAAAAACGCAATATGAAAATGCATCATGCTATAAAACGAAATGCTGGGTATAAATATTATGTATAAGTAACACAGCTGAGTGAAATCTACCGGCACAAATGTTTGGAGGTGGTTATTGCATTTAGTAGAGATCAATAGTAATATTAAGTAATAAAAAGTAATATTGGCATATGAAGACTGTTTCAGATAAGATACTGCACATAATGAAGTTGATGAAGCAAGAAAATGCCCAAAATGCCCACAGTGCCCAGATTGAGAGGGGTGGACGACAGTCAGAGCATATCTGGCCTAGCAGGTATTTTGGGGTTTTCCTGGTATGCAGTGAGTGCATGCAAGTACTTTTCAAAAACGATCCAAGTAAGGACAACCAATGCAGCAGTCACATGGTCACCAGTGCGGTCCGATTCCCGAGTTGTGATAGCACAACTTGCTGAAAAGGTTGATAGAAAGGTTTTAGAACATTAAGTACATTGCACATTGCTTCATATAGGGCTGCATAGCTGCAGACCCACCAGAGGACCCATGCTCACCTACAGCCACCACTGAAAGTGCCTGCAGTGGGCGCATGAAAACTGAACCTGTGGAAAAAAAGGTGGCCTGGTCATATGAGAGAGCTGGGTGCGGGTGCTCACCTGGGAAGAGAAGGTACATGGATGCGCTGTGGGAAGATCTCAGTCCGATCAAGCATCTGTGTAATGTACTGGACAAACTAGTGTGATCCAAAAATGCCAAAATTTCATTTATTTTACCCAATAGATCTTTGATCCTGGTAGAACTTTCAGGATAGTATCCGCCCACAAGTGGGCGGGGCAAACCCACGGAAGGAGGAGTGAGTATTGGGCACCTCGAGCAAAGAGCAGCAAACGGTGAGCGTGTAGGAGAGGGTAAAAGAATCTTCCACTAAAGTCTTATTGTCAAATACCACAACACACCTTCAGAGGTCTTGTGGAATCCATGTTGAGAGGGGCCTTCACGGTCATAGGCCAGTGGTTTTAGTGTCGTAGTATTTGTGAGAGAGTTAGATCTTTCCCAGAAGAATGACAACAGGTGGAACTTGAAAAATGTAACTTGTCCCTTTTTGTCTTGTTCAACGATGACTGTTTTTACAGAGCTACATATGCATCACAAAATTTACAAGGCAAAGTAGATTCCAGATTTTCTAGCATGGTCAGAATGGGTTGGCTTAAGGAAATTGATTCTCTTTATCATTATTAAGTGCCATCATAACATTTCCAGCATCTGGTGACCATATGGGTTGTGTTTTTTTCTGAATGTCCTGTCATCTGTTTGTCCCTTCAGGCGTTTAATGGCTTGTTCATGTTTTATCTGATTGTATCTGTCCATCTTCTTCCTCTTTTATCTTCAACTATTGCAGTACATATAAACCACAGTTTATGTAGGCCTGATAAGTACAAAATAAACAGAATCATAAAAAAGAGAACTTCTGCATTAGGAAGATGTCACAGCTGGTGGCCATTAGTGGCCACTGTTTTCTGTTTTGTGTGTTTTTTGGGACTTTTATGTTGAATTTTTGTGTTTGCGTGTGTCACGTGTTCTTTGTGTTCACCTGCCCTGAGTTCTGTCCTGTGATTTAGTCCTGTATTTATAGTCTGTGTGTTTCAGTTCTCCCTTATGTCTCCATCGCCTCATATCCTGCCTGTGTCCTACCTGTTATTCTGTTTTGCATCCTGGAGGCCACTGAGCCTATTTCAGTTCTTTTTTGCTTTGTGTTAATAAAATCACGTACTGCATGGATCCTCGCGTCTCTGCCTGCTCCATGCCCCGAGGTAGTTCACGAGGGCCAGTTCCATCCAGCCCTCATGACAGAAGAGTGTTTCAGTTTGTTCCATTTAGATTTGACTTAAACATAAAGAGGTAAGGAGGGTTAGTAGGTAGCATTTTGGCATCTATAAAAACAAGGCTTAGACATCAGAATGAGAAAACTTTATTGATCCCGGAGGAAATTGCTTATATAGTGACTGCAAAGAGACAAGAACAATATAATATAAAGTATTTTTATATTACAAAATCTAAATAAAAAACTAAATAATAATAAGAAAAACTCAATATGCTATAACCAAAAGTACTTGGTATTAATTCTATTTATAAGCAACACATTTGAGTGAAAAACTGCCAACACAAATGGTAGTTTAAAGTAAGTGATAGCACTTATTAGGGAATCAGTAGTAATATTAAGTAATGAAAATAATATTGACTAAAGTAGTAATATCGCACATGGAGATTATTGCACATAAGATATTGCAAGTAATGAAGTGATTCAGTACCCATTTAGAAAACATGATATTGCACCAAATTATAGTTTTAACACCCGATTGGCATATGACAAATAGCTTAAGCTAATGATTCTAACTTGCTCAGCATACAGGTTTCTGGTTGTGCTTGTGAAATTTGGTTCCTCGTATGTTAATGAGACATAGTATACTGCATTTTCTCCATATTTCATGTATGGTGCAGATGTTGCAGAATGTGTGGGTGAATTTCCTCACTCTTGTGCCCCTAGCTCCAAGCATAGCTGTCTTTTTTCAGTGAAGTGTTTCATCAAATAATACGCCCAAATTAAGACCTTTGGTTTGGTTGTGAAGACTTCAAGGGAGAGATTCTATTTGTTTGTGAAGTCTATACCAAGATCAGTTCAGAGCATCAGTTTCTTTCTTGTCCTGCTTTTTTATCGTCCAGCCTCCACATCGATCCAAAATCATAGAAAAGACCATAGCCTGGACAATTCTGATGTTTGTTTCTAGAGACCCATCATTACTCTTGAAGACCTTTTCAAGCTTGTTGGCCGAATGCCATCTGTCATTTTGCTTGACTCCTGTATCCTGAGATAAAGGCTGACCACCACTTCTGTATCTACACCTAAAAGTAGAGTGGAGGTAAAATTATTGCCCTGTCATAATTTTCTACATGTTAGCTGAAGTCTTTTCAGTCTGTTCTTTAGTCTGAGAGGGAGAGCTTTTTCTGCAGGCTGGCTGCTTTTTCTCTGCGCGGTCTTAATCTCTGTCACGGCCAATTCCCCCCATTTCATTTCCAACCCCCCCCCCCCACAAAGTGTGTAAACAGAGATCCTCAGAGCGGGTTTGGTGTGAGATGATCCGTTCTGGAGAAACTCAGAGAGACAGAACAGTGGTGGTCAATGGAACCAGATGTCTGCCTCTAAAAGTTCCCGCACAGAGAGTTAAAAAGTTAAAGTTGGAGGCATCAGAATGTAACTGCCGCACCTCAGCAACCATTAGTAACCACCTAGCAACACCATAGCAACCACCTAGCAAGAGCCACAGTAACCTTAGCGACCGTCCAATCGCACTTCACATTTTCTTGTGGAAATACATTCTAGCTAAAGATTTTCCTCCAATGCTGCTTCCCGGTTGAACAAACAGCCACTCGACAGCCTGAATGATTGCATGACTGCTTTCTCTTATCGTTGGTGAAGGGACAAAAAGATGAAGGCCTTCCCTTGAGGCAAACAAGCCATGTTCAGTCATCACCAGCAGATTTGTCACAACCTCAACTGGGTGATAAATATGAAGCCAAAGAGCAAAAAATACTGGAGTATGACAAAGGCAGCCTGTAATTCAGAATTCCAACTCTGGGCGTGCTTCTACTTTAAAAGGATTTGGTAGACGCCACCTCAGAAACAAACTTGTTTTTCAAGGCAAAAAAGATTTCTTGCATGCACTAACAGCGGATGTGAACATGTCTCCCTCTTTTCACGTGAAATTAATTTGACTTACTTTGATTATTTATCTTGAGTTAATGCTTTGATGCTTTAGTGCTTTTTGAGTCAGAACACCAACGCAGTGTATAAATCAGTTGTGTTTAAATGGGGGATGAGTCAGAAAATGTTTTGAGAAATGATTAAATTAAAGAGGCCTTTATAGGCCCTGTGAACTTCTTTCAATGTATTTAACCCATTCACCAAGTGACGCAGGTGGCTGCCACCAAAGAGGGCACCCGGGGAGCAGTGTGTGAGGACAGTACCTTGCTCAAGGGAACCTCAGTGGTGACACAGGCCACCCAGAGAGAGAGAGAGAGAGAGAGAGAGCGAGCGAAAAAGAGAGGGGGGGGGGGGGTGATCAAAACATCTAAAATAGTTTAAACATTAAAATGTTGGTCTGTAATGATGCAAATTCCACCTGCATTCTGATTCTGTAAACACATCGCTCTAATTGATCTCATGCAGATTTCTCTTTCCTTTCTCCTGCTCTGCTTTGTTGATGCACCACTTTCTCCAAATTTGACACAACATACCTGTCATGCACCATATGGCAGTGTGTGAGGGAACCAACAGTTCTTATCAAAAAGAGATTTATGTTCCTGTTCCGGAGTAATGGAAATGCTTTGGCCATATTTTTTTCACCAAAACCCCACAAAGAACAAATAGTCAGTCACAGCTTAAATAAACTCGATTACTCAGTGCAAACTCTTTGATTAATGTTTACCTCCAGAATGAAATGGCTGTGATTAACTAGCAAGCTGGATGATGAAACAAGTGCCCTCTTTTACACGTCATCAAAATATTTAGCAGATTACTGAATTACTAATATAAGACTGACAGTCAAAAAAAGAACTGAAGTGAATAGGTGATTTGGATCAATTATGCCATGATTAGGTAAATTATAGAGTATATGCCTGATATGGCACAAATATATATAAAGACCAGAGTATATCCACAAGTTTTGTCTGGTTTGACAGAGCTTTTAGAAAAACTGGGGTGGAGGTAGCTCAGTGGGTAGGATACTTGCCTCCGGATCAAAAGGTCACAGGTTCGAATCCTACCTTCAGCACCACCACTGGGTCCCTGAGCAAGAAAAGCGTCTGATAAATGCCGTAAATGTAAAGTTTCTGTATGTCAGGAGCAAGCAGTTTTACAAAGTGGTTTGATTCTGGGACCTCAGCAGGATTTGTAAAGCTCACACGAAGCTGTCAGATTGCACAGCAACACAACCTAGATGCCCGAAAGGCTCGTTTCGTCCATTTGAGGTCATAGTTCTTGGATATTAAGTGCAGCCGAGCTTCCTATCAATTAGAGGCTTTGAATCAATACTAGATGAACAAAGACTGCAGTTCTTCTGCAAGGTGTATTCTGCTATAGAGCTCTGTTTCACTCTTAAGGCAAGACACTAAAGGTGAATAGAGTAGAAATGTAACTAATGTATATCGCCCAGAACATTATTTAAAAATGCATTGTCTGCATATTTTAAAAATGAGGCATTGTCTAATTAAATATGTGCTAATTTGCATACTTTTTCTGAACAGAAATCTGAACATCATTTTTAACATTCCATAAATCAGAAAATACTGTCAGCCGCCATAAAAAAACAGTTTTGGGCATGTTTTAGGAATAAATCAGACTGCCAGTCAGACTGAGAATTATTTATGTAAAAACTTCTGCAGTATATGTTTTGTATGATATATATACGGGGTGTCCTCGAGTTACGACACAGATCCATTCCTTCTACAGTGATGTAGCCCGAATCTTGATGTAAGTCAAAACATACCCTAGCCCAAGTCACTTACTGATCCTAACATAGTTGTAAAACACAACTAACACGCAAGAAAAGTAAAAGGAAAACTCACGTAGTCTGTAAGTTCGAGGCTAACGGTGTAAGCCGAGTGGGAGTGAGCGCCATAAACTTACGTACATCGAGACTGTTGTAACGCGAGGACCCCGTACTGTAAAATGTCATACATTTTTGTGGGAAAAACACCATTTACAGACACAATATCCCATCAATCCATAGCAACATTCATATAGAACATCTGTAGAACACTCTCACGTCAAACATGAATAACACAGCATGTATGGATGTTAATTTTAAACCCCGTCTCTCCCCAGTTAGGACAAATGAACCCACCGATCAAGTTGCTATATGAGCTGCCGACCATTGCTGTGTGACGCATTGTTTACTCCAGATATCTAAACCACCAGCCGCTGAGATTTTGTGTTTAGGTCTCTTTTGGTCCTTTCCTGACTGATTGCTAATACAAATGAAATAGTGACTTTGGTAAGATTATGCAGAAGAGAGAGCTTTACAGCATTACCTGTGATGGTGCATGGTGCTGCAAGTTTAGCAAGTTTTGGTGATTCTAGGAGAAATCTGTATTCCTTTTTTTCCTTTAAAATATGCATTTTGGACATACTTTTCTCTATAATGAAAGAATGTTGTGGATGCAGAATAGCCCAAAATCTCAAAATTGATATATTGCCTGCCATGTCTTGCCTTTACTTTATAGATACTGTGGCACCGTCTAGCACCGAGGCTCAAACAGACACAGAGACGGTTAGTTAGTCGTGGCTAGAAGTGGGTGCACGTGTGAGGTGTCTGTGGTAGTGCTGAGCAGTGTGTAATGGGGGGCTCACGTGGGTGGTGTATAGAGGCACCTGGGAAGGTGCGCACAGGGCTGCAGTAAGTAAGATGCAAGGATCTGGCATCTTCAACGCATACACGGGTTTTCCTAAGGATGTGAGTCTGTAGGGAAGAGAAACACTCCAAGACATTAGCCTGTAGGCTATCGGCTCCCGTACTGCTGCTTTTATACCCTTCTTTGAGGTGAGTTGTTGACATTCTGCGTCACGCGAGCCTCCCCTTCTACCACGTGCCGATTGCCTATGTAAAGCAACTCTGCATACATGTGTATACACTATATGGACATTATTGAGACACCTGGCCATTGCAGAAACAGGGACTTTAACGACTTGCATTCAAATGCATAGACTTTAATGTGAAGTTGGTCCTCCTCTGCAGCTATAACGGCTTCCACTTTTCTTGGAAGCACTAATGTTGGATGAGAATACCTGGCTTACAAACTCCATTCCTGTTCATCTCAAAAGTGTTGGATGGGGTTGAGGTCAGGGCTCTGTGAGGGCCAGTCAAGTTCTTCCACACCAAACTCATCCAGTCATATCTTTATGGAGCTTGTTTTTTGCACTGGGACACAGTCAAGCTGGAATAGAAAAGGGTCCTTCACTGGGAGGAAAAAAAAAAAATATATATATATATATATATTTATGCACGCCCATATGCATATGTGTTTTTCATTTTCCCGAAGGAGATGAGTGTGATTGGCCACATCACTCAATTATGAGTCAGAATTAGTCAGGGCTGTACCACACATTCCCAAATGGCACCAACCAGCAAGAAGCAGGCATATTGCAGTGCGCGAATTGGATGGCATTTTCTACATTTCTCGCAATTTGTAAATTTTTGTAATATGTATTGCATAGAATAAAATAACATGGTGAATGTTAACAAAAACATTTTTAAGACAAGACAATAGTTTTAACTAAACTGTTTTTATGCAGCTATATTTTAATGACTATTTGAATATTTGAACGTCATGTCACATCCCTAATGAAAATGTGTTTCATGGAAACGAATCCCTACTAGCTTTCATTCATTAGCAGCGGCTGCTTTTTGGAAGATATTGTTCTTAAACACAGGCCTCAGATGGCTGACTTTTAGAACTCGGCTTAAAAGTTTGCTGACGTACACGGTCAGCATGTAATCTCACCCCTGCTAGTGAGGCCAACCTCCAGCACCACAAGATACACCATTTACACACACACACACACACACACAGTTTTCTGCGCAAACAGTGTTATGGGTCAACCTTCCTGATGTCTGGGGAAACCTGATTTTCCTGTAATCAACATTAAACTGCTTAACTACTCTGATCACTGCTCTGCTCAATAATCATGCTCTTTTAACATTTAATGCTTTTTGCTGTGATCATGTTTTCAAAGAAATCCTCAGTTCTTTAGTTTTAACTGTAAGCATAAAAATTGTCTAATGTGGACTGCCAGTGGCACCACTGAGCTTTCCTTGATGCAAGGGCACCCCTCATTGGTGGCAGCCCCCTGCTTCACTTGTTGAAGGGGTTAAATGCAGGGTTAAATGGACCAAGAGGTCATGGGCTGAAATCTTGTCTTCACTGGGTTCCTGGGCAAGACCTTTAACCCCAAGTTGCTCCAGGGAGACTGCCCTCTGTAGTTAGGGAATGGAGGTCGCTTTGGATAAAAGGGTCTGCTAAATGCCGTAAAAGTAAATTAAATGTGACTAGAATGAGCCACTTTACTTTACTTTGGAGATGGAAAGAACAATGGTTTAAAGGAAGTTGTTAAAGTGCAGTGCACTTAACTGTTTCAGATTCCTGTACTGTATGGGCCTAATATGTGAATTTCATCTTTATTAGGTTATGAGCGCCCCAGGAGCTTGGTGATTCGCAGTCACAGACAAGCCAATGAGAGGATGGCCAGAAGTCACATGATCTACAAAGCCTCCATCCAGCTGGTTCTGCTGATTCTACTGAGTGTACTGCATCTCTCACACACTCAAAGTGAGTCTCTCTCTCTCTCTTTTGTTCTCTCACTCTCTAGCTCTCTTTCTCTCTCTCTGTCTCTCTCTCACACATTCACAAACACACACACACACACACATATCCACACTTGTGCCCCTCACTACACACTTCAAGTATCATGTTCCTTTAAGCTTCAGAAGGATAATTGTAGGCTGTTCAGATATTACTAATAGAGTTCAAGCACAGCTCTCATAGGGAACTCCTACTCGCAACACCTACCTGCTGCACGCTCACAATAAGAGTTTATTTTACTCTCACACAATACCTTTATTTGACTAATCGTGTCTGTCATGTCTAGTTTTTTGTGATGCACTGCAAAACGTTTTGTAGGGAATGAATGAAAAAAAGCATAACAAGATTACAACCAAGCATCTGTTGCGATTGCATCGACCAGAATCAGGGCAATCTCGGCTGTGCGTGTTATCATTACTGTTACTGCGGCAAAATTGTCGAACCAACTTCAGCTCCACCGCTACAGGGGGTTTTCTTCAGCCAAGCCAATTGCTACACTGGCAGTAAAAAAACACCATTTTTTATGCAATGAAGGAAGGATATTTATTGCAGGATGGAGAAATGGTTTTGAGTACAACAGAGGTTTGACAAGAATGTAAATTTAGACATTTATACATCAGTATCACAATAAAACATACTATCAGGATCTTAATTCAGCTACGTATTGTTTTTTATTATTATTTCCTTTTTTATTAAAAAAAAATCAGCTAAAAATTACCACATGTGAGTCTTACCCTGCAGCTTGCTTTTTCTCGCTAGTAATGAAAATCATATTTTGGCCTTTGGGTTTTCTAACCTACAACTTAAACGCACTTTTCTAATGAACCCTAAAGAAACAAGGCTTACAGAGAAGGTTTAACGAGAAGGCACTAAAAATAATGCTATTTTTACATGTTTGATAGAATCATGTTCGGTTTTTAAAGTGCTGCAATACTCTCTTACTTTTAGTATTAATTAAGTTTTGTTTGGAAACATTGAGACTAACTTTATAAATAGAAGGCTGTCCTTTTGTTTTTTTTCTGTGGTATCTTGGTAGATAAATCCAAGCGTGCTCTCTCATTGGTTAGGACTTCAGGAGCTGAATCAAAGGCCTAAAATGTGTCCCAACATAATTAGGGAGAGACTAATAAGCACAATTTCGTGAGCTTTCAATTACTGTGAATGCAAGCAGCAGCCCAATCAGTGGGTTTCTGTCAGATGTTCTATGCCAGGTCTCTTTACTAAAAGAAAAACTCGAAAAGAAAGGTGAAATATATGTTAACAGCAGACAAAAGATTTTATTTAACCAAGTTTCATTGGTTAAATAAAGGTGCGGTGATACAAAGAGGACAGTGATTTCCATATTATTAATGTTTTTTTGTCTGAGTTGTCTGAGTCACTCTTTTGGGGTGAACAAACAGACAAAGCACTGTGTGAATACATTCACTGGGGATGTTTTTTTCTCTGTTCAGACTTTAATCTTAATATTCATACTGCTCACAAACAATTCTGTGCGTGTGTGCATGCGTATGTACCTCAGAGTGGGCGCTTTTCTGGATTAAGATTGATATGTAAAATTAAAGTACATAAAGAGGATATCGTGATTTCATCTTAAGTCATCTGAGGCAACCGCACGCACGCACACACACACACACACACACACACACACACACACTGCTAAAACCCATTGCTCCTATATGCCATTGACTTTTGCTCTTGGTCAGTGGAACAGAAAGCAGATTAGTGTGACTGTCCACTGCGTCATGGACTGATCCACTGACTGGATTAATGCGCTGGGTAGATAGTGAGGAAATCCGCTTGAGAACCACTTCTTGGATAATGAGGACTTCATATATTCCCTGCATGTGGACTTTACATTGATGTTAACCCCTAGAAACTGCAGTTATAAGCAGCAATGATGTCCTTTTGTATTTCTATGGTAATATTTCCTCACTTGAAACAAAAAAAAGATACTCGCTGAAACAAGATGTAAATCAAATGGAAATTAAATGAAGTATGTAATTATGTAATTCCATTGAAATAGTAAAGGCTAACAGCTCATTTTTGTAGGTTGGTTCTGTTGAGGGTGGTCAGGTGACCAACAACAGAAACCGTTATTTACTTTCTCTGTGGACTCCATTTATTTTCACTCCCGCTTTCTGCAAAGAACCTCTGACCCTTACATTCTTTCCCTAACCATCAATGCGAAGGAGTCATGGTCGTTAGATTGCAAACACAGAGGATGGAAAACAGAAGTGTAATAGAGCAATGGCTAGTGATTAGCCAAACTGTTTGCTTGTTCAGTATATATTCCATAAAGAAACAACAGAACATTTACCCGAAATCTCACTGAGAAGACCCTTAATGACAATTTCTGTCATTTCTTCGTGACTCTTTCCCCAAAGAGCCCCCTTTTCATTGATCTAATTGGTCATAAAATAAAAAGTATTCATTGTGTATCTCGCCTAGGGTTTCTAGAAATGTCGGCTCTGTTTTCTGTACGTGGGATCTTTAAACCACACCCAAGGAATTTGAAGTATTTTTGAAAGTAAAATCAGCACATTTATTCTTCTCTCACTTTATCTTTCTCTTTCTCTCCTCTTTCAGCATCTCCTCGTTTTACTCGGACGCCCACTGATCAGACGGGTGTGCAGGGGGGCGTGGCCTCCTTTGTGTGCCAGGCAACAGGAGACCCCCAGCCCAAAATCTCTTGGAGCAGAAAAGGCAAAAAAGTCACCAACCAGCGATTTGATGTAAGCGCGCACACACACACACCACACAGACACACACACAGTGGCCATCCATATATTGTTTGTCAACTTTAATATGTTCTCGACATCTCTCTCCCACACGCTTTCTTAGTGTCTCTCTGCCACTGTTGCTTCTACCTGTCTCAATCTCTAAATCACTTGCTGTCTCCTCTCGCTCTCTTTCTCACTTATTTATGCCTTGCTTTCTTTCTCCCTCTATTTCTTTCTTTCTCTCGCCCTCCCTCTCTCTTTCTCACTCTTTGCAGGTGATTGACTTTGAGGATGGCTCTGGCTCAGTGTTACGGGTCCAACCCCTGCGGACTCCTCGTGATGAGGCGGTCTATGAGTGTGTGGCATCCAACGAGGCTGGAGAGATCAGTGCCTCTACCCGCCTCACTGTCCTCCGTGGTGAGATTGCCTATAATTTTGTTTACTCAAGAAGAAGTTTCATAAAAGTATGGCCTTAAGGGTCTGATCCTTTGGAGTGTCACAGTTGCAAAATGGCAGAATCAGCTGATCCTTTCAATTCGCAATAGCATCAGAATCAGAATCAGAATCGCGTTTATTGGCCAAGTATGTGAGCAAACACATACAAGGAATTTGTTTCCGGTAGATGGTGTCTCTCAAGCACAACAGTATAAAAAACAACAACAATGTTAAAGATACAATGAACAGCATACCAATAGCATATCATGCCTGGCCTCTTAAATATTTGGAAGACTGTGTCATAGTTCATTTTAGCTGTTATAGTATTCAGGCGATTTGTTTTATTCAGCTTTGTGCTTTTGGGGAATTTCCTGTGTCTTCACATCACAAGAGTGTACCTGTAACAACTATCAGATTACACAATATAGACAAAAGTATTGAGACACACCTCCTAATTATTTAATTCAGGTGTTTCAATCTTACCCATTGCACCTAGCCATGCTGTCTCCATTTACAAACATTTGTGAAATAAAATGAGCTCAGTGACTCCTTTGCCACCTTTGCAATAAGACGGTTGGTGAGATTTCATCCCTGCTGGACATTCCACAGTCGAATGTAAGGGATATTATTGGCAAGTGGAAGTGTTTAGGAACAACAGGAACTCAGCCACGAAGTGGAAGACTACCTAATAGGGCTGTAACAGTACATGTACCGAACCGTCACGGTACATGGGTCACGGTTCGGAGAAGACGTGATTGAAGTAATACGGAATCACAGAGGGACCAAAAAGCGCAAGTAAATCATAAACCTGGGTCGTA
>JBBPDC010000084.1:5425291-5441657 GCA_037974485.1 Hemigrammopetersius urotaenia | reverse complement strand
GGGGAAACAACGCTGTGTGTGTGTGTGTGTGTGTGTGTGTGTGTGTGTGTGTGTGTGTGTGTGTGTGTGTGTGTGTGTGCGTGCGCAAATTCAGGAGCTCATTCTGTCAGATCTGTGGCCAAACACCGAATACACTTTGGCAGTGGCAGCATTCACCTCCAAAGGTGATGGGACCCGTAGCAAAGCCATCGTCATCCGAACTAAACCAGCATGTATGTATACTTATAGTGTATGAACATTAGTGGGGGTTTTTTATTATTTTTTAAAAATATAACCAAACAGAGAAGGATTTTGCTGTACTTTGGTGCATTTAGTTAAATATTTGCTGTCTATCAGCTATAATCCTCAAAATTACATTAATCATGAACATTTTGATTCCAGCCTTGTGTGTCTGGGGTAAATGGAAAACTGTAGATTTGATTTGTTGATATGTTTCTTTAAGAAACACAGAAGTTCAGCTGTGGTTCATTCACTTCAATATAGGTGCAATTCTAAAATGATATAATTAATATTCAAATTAATAATTTGTTAAATAGGGTTTGTACTATCATTGGGTGATTGTGAATACCAGCAATGTGACAATCAACCATAGCCAGGAGTCTAAAAGAGCATAATAAGCATTTCTCTTTCTCTCCATCTCTTGGTGTGATGCTTTCTGAATGGACATGATGTTCCTCCCTCCCCTCCATCACTCAGCATGATACTAGCCATGTAACCGCTAATCTTATTAGCTCACATATGCAGTCAGGCAGTTGGGCAGTTAGACCTAACCTAATGGACAACAGCCATGATTATATTGGGAGGTACATTGGGTTAAAAAAAGAAATTCATTATTTATTAATGCGCCACAAGAATGCACAATGTAATAAAAATTTCTTATCCTCTATGACACATCTTATCCTCTATGACACAAATGCATGGTCATTTGAAACCACAGACGAATCCACACTTTCAAAAGTAATTATTATAAATGAGGCTATATAATGCTACAGTTAACATCTACTGAGAGCGGACTGAAGCAGTACTTTTTGTAAAACTTGAATATTATTGTAAATGTGTTTTTCAGTATTTTTCACATTACCTCCACAGTGCCAGATGCCCCAGCATTGACATTCAGTACTACATCAGTCAGCACTGTGCTGTTAAGTTGGTCGATGCCAAATGCGGGCCTCTCACCCGTCCTGGGCTTTCGGCTGTCATACATTCGGGCCGAGAACTTTTCCGACTCCTTCACAGAAGTGGAGCTTGGGGAAAATGAGTGGAACTACACAGTCTCATCCCTGAGCGCTGGAGGCCTCTACCTCTTCCGCCTGGCTGCTCGTGGGGCCTGGGGTTACGGCCCATCCGCAGAGGTTACTGTAGCGATGCCAGAGGACGTAGCCACCACAGCAAGCATAACAGCTGTGAGCTCGGAATCAGCGCAAACACATGGCTTTCTGCTCAACCTAACAGCTGGCAGCGTAGGTTCGACATCTCTCACCCTGCGCTGGGAAGAGCCCAGAACTATCGGGCCGATTCAGGGTTACCGCGTGTGGTACGCGCTCACCTACAGTAACGGGACGGACATTGCCATGGAAACGGAGGTGGTGGAACCAGCTGTGGTTCTTACAGGGCTGAAGGCAGACACTGAGTATGTGGTCAGAGTGTGTGTGGTAAACGACGACGGCCCAGGGCCCTATAGTCCCCCTTTATATACTAGAACACAGCCACTCGAAGAAGGTAGGACACATCCAGATTCACACACTCGCACACAGCACATCTAGGCCCTTTCCCCTAATCATGCACAGAGTTGTCTGTATGTCTGTCAGTCAGTCTGTCTGTCTGTCTGTCTGTCTGTCTGTGCCTTTTATCCTGTGTTTTTATCTTTCATTACATGTATTTATTTACTTGTTTTTGGTGAAGTTCAGCAATGTCCTGTTCCAAGGTGAGGCAACAGAGCGTAGGTGTATTAAAAAGAATGAATCTACTGAATAAATGTAGAATCTGAAATGGGTGTTTAGGCTTGTGATGTTCCATATACAGTTTAAGAATATGTAAGATAATCTCTTAATGGTTATATACTATCATTTGACTTTTATTTTGAACCAACGTTAAGTATGTACTAGGTAGGTTTCCAAATGTAATTTTACAGCATGGGTTTTAGTGCCTAACATGAAAGTCAAATGAAAATTCCAGATGTTTGCTTTTGTCGGCCCCCTGTGATGTGCTTCTTAAAGGCATCACTATTGTATTTACTCCTGTTTCAGCTCCAGTATGTGACTGAATAGTGTTGATGTGTAGTGAGGTTTTATGTTTTGCTTTGTTACAGTGTTTGCAGTGAACTTCCGTGTGAAAGCAGCTTTCAAGAGTTCAGCACTGCTAGCCTGGGAGCCACGAACGTCCCAAAATAAAGCCCACACTTTCATTGTAAGTGTTCACAGTGGGTTGGTACATATGTCCACATGTGTGAGGATTGTAATGACAGTACTTGCAATAATAGAATTTTATTATTAGTGCCTTTCATCCATGGATGCTGTAGTTCTATTATAATTGTATTAATTGGTGACTTTCGTCCATGGCTGCTGTAAAGTCAAAGGTTTGTAAATAAACATAATAAAAAGTTAAATATACCAACAAACAGAAGAACTAAGAAATACAGTAACATACAAAAGAACAGAACACACAATTAAGTCAAATGTATAATGTGTAAAGACTAAATTATGTGATTTATTTATAATGTGGTGTGGTGTACGTGAACCCTTTAGAAATTTCAATATTTCTGCCTGTAATGGTTTTGGAATGGCCAGGTCAAAGCCACCTTTACTCAAAAGAAGTAAAAATGTTTTGAAAGGATATAAAACAGTTCATATGAGAAAACACCAGAAACATTTAGTTACAGTTATTTGTCCACAAGGGGGTCACACCAAATACTGAAAGCTAAGACTGACATGCTCTTGCCATAGATATGAAATATTGGATAATTTTCCTCAATCCATAAAATGTAATCTTTTTGTCTTATTTGTTTGGGCTTTTAGGACTTGTGAAATTTTAGATCATATTTATTTAGAAATATTGTGAATTATAAATGATTCGCACACTTTGCAATAGCTTCTTTATCATTTTCATGACTTCTCTGTCCTCCTTCAGATCACCTATGGGGATGGCCAGACCGCAGAGGTGGATGGTAGACTTGGTCATAAGCTGATCACTAAACTGAAGCCCCAGTCACTCTACACCTTCCTCTTAACCAACAAAGCTGATGGCACTGGAGGTCTCCAGCACCGTGCAGAAGCCATGACCGCTCCAAACTTGCTGCCCAGCAAGCCCCAGCTCCTGGAAAAGACCAGCGCCCAGAGCATAGCCACGCTGCAGCTGCCTGCTGTGCAGGGGCAAGCTAATGTCAGGTTAGCTTTAGTCTGGAAGACACACCAAAATACATGTATCATGCTTTCTTTTTCAGCTATTTGGTTTGGTACTAAAATGCTGGCTAAGTAAAAATAACATGCTTTCAACAATAAGCATGCTTGTTTTTTGGCCTGTAGAAGTTAGTGTTTGTACTTATTATGGTATTGTTTATGTTTTTACCAGAGGTTTCTACATTGTCGTTGTACCACTAAAAAGGCAAAGAGGAGGAAACTTCCAGAATTCTTGGAGTGATCCAGATGAAATGAATTTAGATGAGGTACTGTGGTTTGCCTGTGGTTCAAACTCCATACACATGGCAGATTTGTCAGCAAGTTGTGTTATGATGACTTTTGAAAATGTTTACATAGTTGACTATGCATACAGTATATGGACAGAAGTATTGGGACAGACTTGTTTTTCAGGGGTTGTGCAAGGCCCCTTACTTCCAGTAAAGGTCAATCTTAATGCTTCAGCAGACCAAGACATTTTAGACAACACCATGCGTCCAACTCTTTGGACACTGTTTGGGGAAGAACCTTTTTTATTCCATCATGACTGTGTCCCAGTGCACAAAGCAAGCTCCATAAAGTCATGGCTGGATGAGTTCAGTATAAAAGAATTTGACTGGTCCACATAGAGCCCTGACCTCAACCCCATCCAACACCTTTGGGATGAACTGGAACTGGAAGCGCCTGACCTAACAAATGCTCTACAGAAAGAATGGGCACAAATTCCCACAGAAAGTCCAAAATCTTGTAGAAAGCCTTCCAAGAGGAGAGGAAGATGTTATAGTAGCAAAGGGGGGACCAACTCCATATTAAAGCCTATGTATTTAAATGCAATGTCATTAAAGTACCTCTTGGTGTTCTGGTCAGGTGTCCCAATACTTTTGTTCATATAGTGAATGTAAAAAAATATGTGTAAAACACAAGTAGTTTCATTTATTTAACACAGGAATCTCATTTTTAATTATTAGTTAATTTCTTGTTATTTAATTCACAATTCACAGAACATAGGCTTTGAAAACAGTTATTTCAGAAAATCTCTACTCTTTGACTCTGTATGTACTTATCTGTTTGCTCTTTCAGCTGCTGAAAGAGATTAATGGCACAGGCCGATCAGTACGTCTGCGGAGACAGGCCGAGTTGAAATCATACATCAGTGCTCACTTCCAGAACCTTCCATCAGAATTTAAGCTGGGAGACGGGCGTGTTTATGGAGCATTCCTGAACCGACAACTGCTTAACGGACAGGAGTACGTCTGTTTTGTGTTGGCTATCTTGGAACTGGGTCAGCATGTGAGTATATTTCACCCCACATTTTCTGTCTCTGCTCTTCCTTTCCATCTTTCGCCACTCCATTTCGCTGTAATCTAAGAATGGGCATTTTCAACATTTCACAGTGAAGTGACATTTAAAAACAAGAATTATTTATTTGAGGCAACACTTTTCTGATGTTGCCGTTACTGTTATAGTCTCATGATCTGTCCTGTTTAAAGTTCCATTTTTTTGTTTTACTTTTTTACTGTTTATTAGATGAACAATTCATTAAATAATCAATAGAAATGGTCCAAAATAATTTTCATCTAAATATGCATAGGTCTCTTTCACACAAACACAAAATCCTGGTAAACGTAGTGGCACATTACCGGGAAATAGTTAGATTACAGCAGGCAAAGCTGTAATGCTTCTGTGATGCTTTTTTCACAGTTGTATTTAAGGGTTCTTTAGATTATTTCTGAAAAAACCAAGTGTGTGCTGTATATAAATCCAGAGAAGTAGCAAAAGTCTACCTTGCCCCCTAGCTAGGACTTTCCAGTCACAGGATGCTAAAACACTGGGTTGGTGACAGTGATGGGAATAACGGCGTTACTAACGGCGATACTTTTTTCAGTAACGAGTAATCAAACAAATGACTGTTTCCCCCCGTTACAACGCCGTTACCGTTACTGACAATAAAATGCGCGTTGCTATAACTGAGAACACTGAAGCAGTTTTCATTGTATGTGTTGGGGGCCGGGGCGGGACACATAACCAATGATGATGATTGGTGTGTCTGTAAACACGTGGTGTAACTGGGGACAGTATGTTGCTCAAGGGTACCTCAATGGTGCCACTGGCATTCATGGGATTTGAACCCACAACCTTCCAATTTCAGGGCCAATTTCTTAACCACCAGGCCACCAGCTGCTCCAGAGAGAAAAAAAACACTGCATATGTCAGTGTTATTTTTTATTCTTAATTGATTGAGTGTGAAAGAGGATGTAATGTCCAATAAATGTTTGGCTGCCATAATGGTTCACACAGATTGTACACCGCAGCGAATCACTGTGTTTTGGGTTTTCTTTTTTGTCATTTGTTGGTTGTTTGACAGACCGTGTGCTCAACCAGCCCGTTCTCTGACCCCGTGGTTTTCTCGGACGTCGAACCACAGCCTATTGTAGACGAAGAGGAGGGTCTTCTCTGGGTTGTGGGACCAGTGTTGGCAGTTATCTTCATCATCAGCATTGTCATTCTCATCCTCCTCTTTAAGAGGTAACATGGAGAAATGTGAATATGAAAAAGGCAGAAGTGGGCGATGTCCTTGTATTAAAATAATGTATTGTGTTCTCTGTAGAACTGCAGTGGGATTTCTTAAAACATCCAGCATCCTTCCGCATAGGAACTGATGGTTTTCAGTTTGGTTTAAAATAAAATGCTAAAGTTTAAAAATTTAAAGTGTAAATACTAGCAAAGAGCAGATGCTGTGACCCACAGATGTTAATGAAACTAAACCAAAAACGAGGCATGAGGAACAGGGTATGAAGTGAAACTGAAGATAAAAAGTAAATTACTTCCTGTGAACTACAGTAGAAGGTATATGTAACTCAGGTAATAGTAGGAAACGACTGAAGAAAGGAATGAAGAGATGACATGGAAGAGGACAAATACTTTAGGAAGAGCTGTGAATGCTGTAAATGTCTGAATGTAGTATCTCTCACTGATGCCACATTTTCTTTCTTTTTTGTTTCCCTTTCTCTTGGACACCAACAGCAAACCGGATAGGTGAGTTCACGTCTAAAATGTCATCTAAAAGATATTCAAAATGATTGAAATGGCATTGAAACGATCATAAATAAAGACTAACATTTCAAGAACGGGGACAAATCTTGCTGTGCATTCTCTGTTGTGTCACAGGAAGCGAGCAGAGTTAGAAGGCAGGAAGTGCAGCTTTCCCAGCAGCGGTAAATCCATGAGCTCCCAGCATCCCTCTGACCCTGTGGAGCTCCGCAGAATCAACTTCCCAACACCTGGTAATACATGCTTGCTTTTAAATACCTGGCAACATGTCTAGTTATCCAAGGCATGCTAATAAGCAGTTGTCCCTGCTGCACAGTATGTTGCTTTGTGCTTAACAGAGCACAGCATCTGACTATATTTGGTTTATCAGTGTACTCTTAATCCAGAACACGGACCCACATACGCAGCCACATACACACAAATTCAAAACTGCGCTGTCTCCTTTCTAGGTTTGCGTTCCTCTGGTTATCGGCGGTTACCAAGTTAGTTTTGATTGTTCCTTCCTTTATGGACCTCCTAACTTTCAGCTACACACACCCCCTGCTAATCCATCAGGATTAATTAAGTACTAATCATATATTCCCAAGCACAAACAGACACAATGATCGCATTCCATCCGAAGCAGAATTGTATTGAAATGCTAATAGTGTGTTGTTAAAATAACTCACAATTAAACAACAACAGCCATTGGTGTGTCTAGGCAGAGGCAACCCAGGCATTTGCCTAAGACTGCACCCGCAATCACCCTCCTATACATAACCCACGCCCATCAACAAAAAAAATGGACAATTACCCATCCCCCATAACCGCCTGAATGGCCAGAAATGCCACTGATAGATGCAATTAATGTGTATAATAACATCCTGACAGCCTGCAAGACTGCTCTTTCTCTGTCTGTTTTCACCCTGTCTCTCACTTGCTCTCTCTTACTCTCTGATATAATCACTTTACTTTCCTCTTCCTATGAAAAATAGGAAACATCTTTCCACATGCCTAAGTGTTTTTTTTTTCGTCCTTTTGAAAGTCTCAGTGGATTAAAAACAGCCGCCTATTAACTGCATGCTCTCTAGTGCAGCCAGTATTTTAGCTGATCTCATGTGTTTCTGATTGGCAGGTATGGCCAGTCATCCACCAGTGGCTATATCAGAATTGCCCAGTTACATAGAGAGGATGAAAGCCAATGAGAATCTCAGATTCTCTCAAGAGTACGAGGTAATGTGTTCATGTATGTGCTGATGCTGACATATATATACTGAGTTGGTAGTCTACTTGTGTACGCTTTACTACTCTCAGCTGGTATCATTTTATAGATCATATTTGAATTTTGAACTCTAATAGTTTAAATTAAACAGAGGTTTACTGGCAGATGTGATTGGCAGTTCTCCCTAATATTTTAACACTTCCTCTACCCTGTCAGTCACTGAAAATGCTTTTACTTTATTAGACACACTTAACTTGTTGGTGTACACTCAGAGATTATTACTCATCTTTTCCATGCAAAGGTTCAGTATCAGTTATCCTCTCTCCCTTCATTGTCATGCATTGTCATGTCAGTTGACAGTTCTCAGTACTCAGTAATTTTAAGCCTACAAAGTAAGTGATAAACTGTTTAAATACAAAATACACTATATGGACAAAAGTATTGGGACAATTAAACCATGACATTTCATGCACTTACATAGACTTTACTATGGACCTGGTCCCCAGTTTGTAGCTTCCACTCTTCTCTGAAGGCTTTTCTCAAGTTTCTGTACCCATTCATTCTGTAAAGCATTTATGAGGGCAGGCACTGAAGTGGGATGCCCCAAAGGCACCCCAAAGGAGCTGGATGAAGTTGATGTCAGGGCTCTGTGTGTGCCAGTCAAGTTCTTCTGCACCAAACTCATTCAACCAAGCCCAAATTAGCAGTGTGTATGTGCATGTTGACATTCACTATAATACGATCCAGGTACTGTGGGAGGACTGTGTGTGAGAATGTAATTATACAGTAAGTGTTGGATAATGATTGTAAAACCTGACATTTCTTTGACATTTCTCTCCATGTAGTCTATTGACCCTGGGCAGCAGTTCTCATGGGAGCACTCAAACTTGGAGATTAACAAACCAAAGAACCGTTATGCTAATGTCATCGCCTACGACCACACCAGAGTAGTGCTCTCCAACAATGATGGTGAGAGAATTTGTGTAGATGTGTGGGTGTGTAAGCAGCAAGCAATAGTCTTATGAATGTATTTGTCTGAGATACAGAGAATCCTTTCTAAAGGAGTAGTTTAGCACAGTTTCTTCTTATACCAAATTCAAGAATAATTCAAGTAATCTCATGTAGACTGACACCGATTGACATACTTTTCTAAGTGGACAGCAGTATGACATCTACCTAATAATAGTATGCTGTAAAAAGAAAAAATAGTGAAATATGTTGAAAATGAGAATGAAGGCTTATATTAAGCAGGAACATTTGCCAGTTGGGTAAACAATGAGGAGGATTTAATAAATAAGCATAATATTTAGTTCTACACACCCCTCTTAAATATCTTCATTTAATATTAAAACTGTTGATGTAATCATACAATCTTGATGACATTTTGCTTGTTTTGTGTCACTGATTAACGTAATTCTTCTTAAAAGAAACTAATGTTGCGCAAAGTAAATTGTTTACTGCCTTAATATAAGATTATTTCTCTCAATTGAGGATTTTGAGTGTTTGTTCATGCTTTTGTCTGTATCTTTATATTTAATTTGTATTTTGTATATGCTTAATTCATAATTATTCAAGATACATTCAGTAATACTACAGGAGCAAGTTTCCGGTGTTTTGACTTACCACACGTTTCCTGTGTGATTGTCTGCATTTGAGAAAAGGGAAAACAATTAACATTTATTTTTCAACTATTCCTTCGAATTCTGTTTGCTGTGAATCAAATTGCCTTGCTTAAAGTCTTTTAGTGTTATCTTTTGTGAATAATATGGAAGACTGGTGGTTGTTAAGCGTTCGTGACCTTTCTGCTCTGACATTTTCTGTCCTTTGTTCTGGGTGTGTAGGTCAACCAGGCAGTGACTACATCAATGCCAACTTCATCGATGGTTACCGTCGACAGGGCGCATATATAGCCACCCAGGGGCCGATGCCCGAGACAATCAGCGACTTTTGGAGGATGGTCTGGGAACAACACACGGCTAACATCATCATGATCACCAAGCTGGAGGAAAAATCAAGAGTGAGCATACACACACCCCACACAAATGTACAACCAGCTGATATCATTATATTGAACCAGCGGAACAGTTGTTCTCAGTCGTAAACACTGGAATACACCTTTCCTGTACAATATACATTTGATTCAGGTAGATGAAGTAATTTGACTTAAATCAATTTAATGTAACCAAGCATTTTGTAGAATTATAAACGTTTTAGAAGATGAAAAGTGTAAAAACAGCTTGTAAAGCACCATCTGCAAGTCCCCAGCTAAAGTGGCGGATGAAAACAGATATAGATTCGCATGTACATACACACACACACACACACACACACACACATATGTATATATGTACATATATATTCAGTATATACATATATACTGAAATTATTATAGTGGCAAGTTGCATTTAAATTATTTTATATATTGAGCTGTTTTATTTCATTGGCAGATCACTTTCTAAAACTATTTTTAGCAAAAACAAGCAAAATTAGCATTCAGTGCTAAAATGTAACACACCACGGTGTATAGTGGCTGAAGCAAATCTACCCACCAGATGTACTTATTTGCCCTCATGGAAGGAAATCACTCACAGAAATAAGAAGTGGTGGTGCTCTTAAGAAAAGTTGTAGAAAAGGTAAGCTTTCATTTGCATTTAGAAGGAGGCAGAAATATTCCTGTGATTCTCTCTTTCAAATGAAGACTTGTATACACTGTAAAGCTCAGTCAGCAAACCTGGTAATAATATGATCAAGTGTAGCAGATATGGCAATATATCAATATCAGAATACTTCAAGTCATTTTTACAATACACATATCTCAATATTTCATGTTTCTGAGAAAAAAACAAGTTGCAATAAACAAAATGCACTGATAAAACAGTCCCACACTAAAAAAAAAATGTTTCGTTTATAAATGGAAACCATTAACTGGTTCATTGTTTAATTGTTTATAAATGTAACTTCTGAGAATAAATGACTTTAATAAATAAACCCAATCCCATAATGAGCCAGCATCCAGTCAGCTACTTGCATTTTATCCAGTTACTGCTTGCCATTGTTTTCTTCTGTAATTTGTGTAAAGCTGTCTTTTTCAAGTACATTCTGTTGTTCTGTACTGAAAAGAAGTTATTTCATCACATACTAATCTACGCTCTCTAATGTGAGACAAAAGCTCATTAATAATGTTTCCTCTACCAGTCAGCCTGTTGTCTCATGTCACTCAGTAGATCAAAGCTTGATGTGTTTGTCTGTTGTTCTCCAGATGCCTTCCTATTTCTTCTCTAAGGCAAGATGTCTCCTTTAGATTCCTTTGTTGTACTCTCACTCTCGCACTCTTTTCTTATCGCTAGCTCTCCTACACATTTTTCTCTCACCTCTCTACTCTCTCCTTACGTCTCTCTCTCTCTCTCTGCACCTCCATACAGCCTGGGTCGATATATATCTGTATGAACACTGCATGTTACTGGCATCCAAATATACCAGTTTACTGTTGGTTTAGTTTTGTAGTCGGGTTTAACAGACTGTTAAACAAGGAATAAATGTAGAGAGTCGTCTGATAGAAAAAGAAGAAGGTGCCACATAGGGTTTTTTGAGCAAGAAGCTTTTTAGTCCTAAAGAACTAGTTTTGTCATTGAGAAGTATGAATGTGGAGGACCTTTGAAAGGTATAAAGAACCTTCACATAATGTTAAGAAGTTTTTTAGGGGTTCTTCTTAGAATTATGTGGAGAACCTCAGAAAGAACCAAAATATGTTATTTTTCTGTGGCATTGCTCAACAAATCCTTTCTAGTATATTTTATTATACTAGAGTATAGTGTATTTCTGTATATAATAGAAATGTTTAAAAGGTTTCAGAGCTGACAGTTCAGTTCAGTTGTTATAATGGATCAGTGTGAGCTTTTTTTAACCTCACTGTTCCACTGTGACAAATATAGCCGACTTTCATCAAAATATGGCTAAACTAGACAAATGATACCAAAAACTAAATGGTAACAGATAATTTTGAGTACACAATCAAATTTTTTTAAATGCTCAGCTTTAGCTAGCCTTCAACTAAATAGCTATTAAATGCATGTGAATTCTAAATGTCTTCTATTAAAAACCTAACCCTAAACCTAACTTGAATGCTGTTGAGTTTTAGCTCTGTTTAATATGTTGAACATACTAACTGTATCATATCTCCAAAAACAAATACATTGGATTGGACTTCATATCGTCCAACGCTCAGTATTTTAATATCTAGACTAGAGGCAAAATAACTTGACTGGGGCATCCCTGGTATGAAGCAGTGAGGTGTTTGATGCTGAGGTGCTATAAGTAGCAGTGGACTGTTTGCCATAGAGCTGCTTTATGAGTTAGTGAGGTGTTTCTGGTGTCTGTGCATTAGCAGCTGAGTGACTATGTGCTGCTCTGTGTGCAGAACAAGTGTGATCAGTACTGGCCCAGCAGAGGCACCGAGACGTACGGCCTCATGCAGGTCTCTTTGCTGGACACAGTGGAGCTCGCCACGTACTGCGTCAGGACCTTTGCTCTGTTTAAGGTGAACACACTGCATACACAAACACACAAACGCTCACACTCTCATCTCTCTCTTTCTCTCTCCAACTCACACACAGTCATGCCCTTGCTACCTAGATTGCCCTCTGTCCTACTCAAGCTCCCACACTATGGTCACGCAATCCTCTGCTTCTCTCTTTCTCTCTCTTATCTCTCTCTCTCTCTCTCTTTTGCTCTCTCTCTCATCTCTCTCTCATCTTCCTCTCTCTCATCTCTCTCTCCCTTTCGCGCTCTCTCTCTCGCTCTCTCTCATCTCTCTTTCACACACCCTCTTTCTTTTGCTCTCTCTCTCTCATCTCTCTTGCTCTCTCTCTCTTTCGCTCTCTCTGTTTCGCTCTCTCTATCTCTCTCTCATTTCTCTCTCTCTTATCGCTCTCTCTCGCTCACTCCAAAAGCGTCAATTCAGATTTGATCAATTCAGACCAGCTTTCTATTAGACCACATTTAAAATGCTAATTTATGCAGTTCAACCATGTAAGCATCAATCCCAGTGAACTTGTCCATAATGGTCATATTTACTTCAGGACATAAATGTCAAAACAAGCAGAAAAACTTACAGAAAAAAATGCAAATTTTTGCTAGTGCCTCTATAGCATCCTGGTACTATACTACCAAGGGGGGGTGGAAAACGTCCTGGCTGGATAATTTTTAGTTGAGTTCAATAAATTAACCCTTTTGTTGACAAGCAAAACTTAACACTGGAGCCAGTAGTGCTGTGATAAATGTTTCAAAATATTACAATAAAATTTACTAAAAATTATAGGCATATTTTCCTTTTCTCAGAAATCATAGACCTTAAAGGTAAGAGGTAAAAAAACGTGATTGTGAATACTTGTTCTTCGCTTGCGCTTTGCTTACATGACTCTGAGGCGTGAATTCCAAGTCTCACATACACACAGTCACACTCCATTGCTCTGTCACACCATCCTCACACAATTTTTCTCTCACAGTCACATCCTTGCTTTCTGTTACTTTCTCTTCTTCCCCTACTTTCTCGCTCTTTCTCTCAGTCAAGCTCTTCTCTCACTCAAACATGTCACACAAACTTCTTCCCATAAACAGAACCGGTGGTTTTAGTATGTTTTGTGTGTTCTGAGTAGAGTGGCAGCAGTGAGAGGCGAGAGGTTCGGCAGTTTCAGTTCACGGCCTGGCCCGACCATGGCGTACCCGAGCACCCCACTCCCTTCCTGGCCTTCCTCCGCAGGGTCAAAGCGTGCAACCCTCCAGATGCTGGTCCTATCACAGTCCACTGCAGGTACACCCCCGAGCACATCAGTATTACATTGGTAGATTTAGAAACACCAGAATAACTATTTCAGATTGCCCTATCTGTCAGGGTTTTTTTGTTGTTGATTGTAGTACGATCAATATAAGTTACAACAGCTATAAGTTGTGACAATCCATAATCACACAAT
Organism: Hemigrammopetersius urotaenia; assembly: GCA_037974485.1. Lineage (NCBI taxonomy): Eukaryota > Metazoa > Chordata > Actinopteri > Characiformes > Alestidae > Hemigrammopetersius > Hemigrammopetersius urotaenia. The sequence continues at coordinate 5,428,044 of JBBPDC010000084.1, read as the reverse complement.
CCATATATATTTAGTGAATAGATGTCATATTCAGGTCTTGAACGAAAACAGCACAGTGCAGAGTTTGATGTTCATCTCAGTCTTAAGACTGTTTTATACTTGTATGTAAAGTGCATCTAAACATATTTAATTTGAGACCCATGCAAGAAGGACTTTACTTGAAAGTGTAGCTTGCAGAGGGTCCCCTGAGCATGCACACCACTAATATGTTAATGCTGTGGATGAAGCGAATGCTTTTCATCAAGCACATTCCAGTTCCAGAACTTGCTGTTAACACAAAGATTCTATTGTATGATAAAATGCTGCCTGTGCTGTTTGTAGTGTTATGAATAATAACAGTGCTGCCCTACTTGGCACTTTAAAAAAATTCTGGGTGCTGTGCGTTTTAAAAGCAGTCGCTTTTTGACTACATTGCAGTAGTTTCTCCTATGCAAAATACACATTGCTTTTGTTAATTCTTTGACATACACATTACAAACATTACAAAGACTTTAATCTCTTGTGGGATACGTGTGACATACAGTACGTAAGACATATGGACGTGGAAGACACAACTGGGTGGGAGTTGGGGGTTGGTGGGTGTGTGTGATGTGTGTATGATGGACCAACGAATATTACATAACTAGAAGCCTTTTGCAAGGAAGAATGGGAGAACACTCCAAGTACAAGAATTGAAAGACTTTTAGCTGCCTATAAAAAGTGTTTGCAAGCTGTGATATCTGCCAGAGGAGGCTGTTCAATTTACGACGTAAAAAGTTTGCTGTTTGCATTTTTTCCATCTTCCATCTTGTTATTTATCGAGAGGTGGCCAAATTTTTGCATAAGACTATGTGTGTTTGTGTATGTAGGTTCATTGTTAATATGGATAATATCTGCATGTTTAAACACATAAACTTGTACAAACACACCTGGATATTGACTATAAGTGCCTATATATTCAGTAAGAAGGGATATCAGAGTCTCATTCTGTTTCTGTCTCTGTCATTGTCAGTGCCGGAGTGGGTCGCACAGGCTGCTTCATCGTGATTGACGCCATGCTGGAGCGCGTGAAGCAGGAGAAGACTCTTGATGCGTATGGCCACGTGACCCTGATGCGCTCACAGCGGAACTACATGGTGCAGACAGAGGAGCAGTACGTCTTCATTTATGATGCACTACTGGAGGCCGTCACCTGCGGCAACACTGAGGTTCCGGCTCGGAACCTGTACGCCTACATCCAGAGGCTGACGCAGGCCGAACCGCCCGATAGCATCAGTGGAATGGAGCAGGAGTTTAAAGTACGTGCTAGATTTCAGCACTGTTCACCACGTCGTTTTCATAACCTTTCTCAAATGATTGCTGGAAAAGAGAAACATTTTTTACATTTAATTTATGAAGTTTAATTTTTGATTAAATTATTTCTTTAAAGTAATTTTGGATTTCCAACTGTCACCCATGAACTCGTTCATACAATATTAGGGGCAGCTTGCATTTTCAAAAGGTGCAAGAATATCAAAAAGAGAAAAGGAGCTACAAGGCATTGCTGGGGTAGCTTGTTTTCAACACAAGAATCTTTATTTATCTATTTTATATTAGTGTGAATAGATGCTTCAACAGATGCCTTAACAGATTGCAGATAAAATATACTGCACTTATTTAATACTGAAATCTTGGAGACATTTGAGTAATGTAGGTAAAGAAATTCAGTGACTGCAAGAATTTAAACTGTAATGCAGTGTACTACCTTGTTAAAAAAGTGTGTTACCCATCTTCTTTTCATTTAAATATGGTTTAAATGAAAATTGTCTTCAAATGACTTTCAAATGTTTACTTTTCTCCTATTTTGTTTTATAATTTAGAGATTAGCCAACGCGAGGGCTCACAACTCTCGATTCGTGAGCGCCAATCTGCCCTGCAATAAGTTCAAAAACAGACTGGTCAATATCATGCCGTATGAGACCACGCGAGTGAGTCTACAGCCGATTCGAGGAGTGGAGGGCTCAGACTATGTCAACGCCAGCTTTATAGATGGATATAGGTACGGCTTTGATAGAGAAATTTATGAGATTTATGTAAATTGTCATTCAGTTAAAGTGAAGTAATTCCGTTTCAATGGATGGTATGTATGGTCTGCTTTATAACACAAGTTCTTTCTTTCTCTCTCTCTTTTTCCTTCTCTCCTTTCCCCTGCAGGCAACAGAGGGCATATATTGCAACACAGGGTCCTCTGGCTGAGACAGCTGAAGATTACTGGAGGATGCTGTGGGAACACAACTCCACTATTGTAGTCATGCTTACTAAACTCAGAGAGATGGGAAGGGTTAGTTACACATTTCTTTTTGTTACTCACTCAGAAACACACACACACAGTTTCTTTGTTCTACACTGTTTGTATTACTCCATTGGCATTCTCGTGCCTAAATGTATTTTTCACTTTTGCAGGAGAAGTGCCACCAGTACTGGCCATCAGAGAGGTCAGCACGCTATCAGTACTTTGTTGTGGATCCTATGGCTGAGTACAACATGCCCCAGTACATCCTGAGAGAGTTCAAAGTGACTGATGCCAGAGTAAGTTTTAAGTTTTTGTAGGGCTGGGCACATGTGATTATTTATTTAATGCAGACAGTTATTTAATCGCATTTTAATGCAGGTCCCTCTATTTTAAAAGTTCATTGCTTTTTTTCGCGGGTGCATGCAGTTCAAACTGCCTGTGTGACTACAACCTTAAAGCGAAATTGTTCATTTAACAGCGTGTGTTTATCTTCCATCGCTAG
>JBBPDC010000084.1:5397297-5420977 GCA_037974485.1 Hemigrammopetersius urotaenia | reverse complement strand
ATATATGTAAAATCACTTAAAGATTTATTGTTTTGGGTGGTGTTTTAACTATGAAATGTAAAGTGAGGCACTAATTTGTGCACAAATATCAAAGAAAAGCATTGTTAGGAAAAAAAAGAAATTACTAGAGGAATTTTTGTTACACCAAACCAGAGACACTACATTTTGAAGTTCACCTTGTCAAAACTTGTCGGTGACATGTTCAATACAATAACACAAAAGATCGTTCAACTGTAGTAGTGCCTTATCATAGTTTTGAACATTTGAAATGGTTTCGATTCACTTCTATGTACGTGTACCTGCATTTTAAGTTTAATGACATGTCGACTTTGATAAAAATGTGATTACATGTGCCACAGGAAATTTTAATATTGCTTGATTAATGACAAGCGTTATGTTTCACACTGTACTATCACACCGTTTTGTTTCTTTGTTTTTTTACAAAGCCATACTGATCGACTAAATTTATGCTGCCAAGGCCTTTAGGAATCATTACCACTTACAGTATATGCATGCACATTTTTGGAGGGACTTCATATATTGCCACAATTCATGAATTTTGAGAAGATAATGAAAGAAAAAGCATTTGTATTTGTATACTGCAACAAGTTCTATATTGTTCTACTCCTGAATCGTTCCTACACCACAAATGATCAGTGGATATTATCCTGTATTTCATGTCTGTTTTTGGAAGAAAAAAAAAGTTAATCCTTTATTTTTGCCTTTTGGGGAGTGCGCAGTGTCTGAAAACACTTCAGATGGTGAGGTGCTGCTTCAACCTTTTTTCTTTTGGACATGTTCGCTCTTTGGGCATTTTCACATAAGACACTTGGTAGTTTAAAAGGGATTCCTGGGGATTATTTTAGTGATCTATAAAACATACTTTGCACTAGAAAGACACAAGAGTTTTGTGGTTTCCCATTTGAAGAGGAATCCTCTTGAATTAGTATCATGAGGTTACAACCAGTAAGACCTTATCTTTGAGTGTGAACAAATTTCAGATCATGCCATGAAAACACTCCGCAATCTATTTGTGGAACAGCCCACAGACATGGCATGATCCTGGTTTTGTGGCAATATAGAGGGCCAAGCATCCCAGGAATTTGATAAAGATATGTGAAAATGCTCTCAGTGTCTCCGTTCTCGACAACAGCCGCGGCGTCATCCACTCTAGGGAACGGCCTCTTTGGCGTTTGGAAATGACTGCACTCTTGTTCTATGCACTAACCCTTATTAATTCTTCAGCACAGAATGTTACTGATGCCGTCTGAGAAGAATATCACTGTATTGCTCACAGTGTGTGCATGTTAAGATATAAAATCTTTTGGTGTCGAAGATTAAAGAGAATTATACACTCGTAGTGTTAGCGTTAAGTGTTTTACAGGAGACAGGACGGTGGGGTCGTAGTTCTCTCTCTAGTCCTCAGGTCAGGAGGATAGTGAATTGGAAGAGAGAACGTACCGAGATTCTCAAGGAAAACAACCTTCTTTCCAGGAGCCAAAGGTTTAGTTGATTTCATTTCAGTGTTCTGTTTGGCTCCCCCATGACATTGAAATCGTTGTTCTCCCTTACGCTTCATTCTTTCTGCGTTTGTCGTGTTTTCTCAGTATCGCTGCAGTTGAAATAAACATGTTTCTCATGATTGAGTGCAAGTTGCAGAAACTCTTAAGCATCTACTTTTGAAATCAGCCTAATGTCTTCAAGCTTCACTACACGGCTCTTTTCACAGTGCTGAGCTTGTTAGATTTTTTTGATTCAACACCAAGTCAGAGATGCACACCACTTGGTTTGTGGAACTATTATCTTTTATGTAGGAAGTCCATAGCGTTCTGTTTCATCATGTGACGATGACCAAATACCCATTTTTATCGCCACTGTTCACATTGTCAGACGTTGATGCGAGAGTTTCTGCAGTTTCACTCCGTTTAGCGTGAACACAAGTGAGGCCTGTCGATGATCATTTACCTCTGATTTTGTAGTAAATGTAAATATATATTAGAGAATTAATCTTATGCTTTTTTTATTTTCCTACTTATGTTGTGAGGACAGAGTGGTGTGAGAATACAGGGGTATTCGTGCAACTCTTTATTTGTTACAAATAAACTGGTAAGAAATGTGTAAACAGCTCTCGATTCTTTTCACGTTCGCATTTACAACAACTCATGAAAAGTGTGGAAGAAGGCTGAAATGAAAATAAAATGCAGGTATAACAGTCTACCTTTAATGTCACCTAAACAGTCTGAAACCGTATACTATACATAACCAGTCTATTAAAGATACTGTTATACCTGCATTTCATTCATTATGAAATGACTTTATTTTTAAGCAATTATTTGCAGATACCTATATGCTTCCAGTATAACCACGCAAGCCTAATTAGACATTTTCATTCAAAGCAACATAAAAGTGAAGCCAGTGTATCGCTATGACAACCAACTCTGATGCAAGTGGTAAATGACCGTTACTAAGAGAGGAACCTCCTTTACAAATTTGAAAAGTTAGGTATAATAAGTGCACTAAAGTGAAGCAGCCCCTTATAATCATGTGTGAACACACCAAAGCACAGCACACAGTGTGAAATTCTTTATCTGCATTTAACACATTCACCAAGTGAAGCAGGGGCTGCCACCGAGGGGCGTCCGGGGAGCAGTGTGGGGAGGATACCTTGCTCAAGGAAAACTCAGTGACGACACTATTGCTGGCATTTGAACCCAGAACCCTCTGATTGCAGGGGCAACTTCCTAACCACCAGCTGCTCCAAAAACATGAGATTTTAGTTACAAAATGGTTATCTATGTGTCACTCACTGGATCTGAAAGTGGGATTGATGTTGTGCTCGGATTTTAAGATAAGAAAGTAAAAATAAATGGTTTAAAACTAAAAAAATGGCTCAAACTAAAAACCATGGAGAGACGAGGTTTTGAATCAGGATTTCTGTAACAAGCGTCGAGATAACACTGGGTCTTGGCGATGAATCAACTTTAATGTGCTTTGCTGCCACCTGCAGTACAGGTGATATTACTCCTGCTAAATGAGAAACAACACTACAATGTGCCAGACAAATGCAAAGACTCTGCACAGCAGCCACTGGAACCTTGGATGTACAGCTACAGCCTTTATTTGGTGTAAAACAAAAGTTCATGAGATCTGTCCTCCTTGGATTTCGGTGGTGAGGCAGTCCCTGGAGAATATTACTAGTGCAACAGCATATAATAACATTGCTGTGTGGAAACCGCTGATGAATCTTTTTAATAGAAAATTAATTGTGGTGAAACTCCGTTTCAAAATCCTTGCGCCTGTAGAGAATCAAATGAAGAGCCTTGAACGAAGACTCCGGTGCAGATCACAGAACCACTGCAGCATGTTGTTCTATGATATAAACAGATGATCTCATGAATATATTAAAGTCAAGAAAGTGTTGTGTCATTGTAAGGATACACACAGTATAAAAGAAACAACAGGAAAGATGATGGCAATCGACCCGTCACAGCATTGACTAACACACGGGCGTCAGAAGCATTTTTAATGTGAGGGGGGCGCGTCGGTCTACGTGTGGGGGGCGGGGTTTTGGGCGTGAGTCAGGGTTTGGGTGGGTGGGTGTATGGGTAGCTGCGTGAAAAGTCTCGGGGATGGGCATATTTGGAAACTGCTGTTGAATCTTGAATCTTGAATCTCGAAATGTGAAGGGGACAAGCCCCGTCAGATTGAATGGCGCCGACGCCCATGGAATAACATCCAGCAAGTTCCAACATCATTGGTCGAGCTTAAATTTCAGAAGCTCACTTTAAACTAACAGTGTTCTGCCTACTTCATTTAATGTCAGCAAACTTAAAAGAAGTGACAATTTTATGGAAACATCATTGGTACACGGAATATTCCAAGGACTCTTTTAACCGAGAGGTTTTATGGATTTGATCAGTTATATTCATTTGTCTGTAAATTAAAATCTGATTAAAATCATCAGTGAGGCGGCAAAGCCTTTCTGAGCTGAACACAGATGGTAAGAGGAGAGAAAATGCCGACGTCGGCAGAAGTGTTGTCCTCCAGGGACTCATCGCAAGTTTGACACCCCTGGATTAGGGTTTAGATGAAACCATAGATTGTTTATGAGAGCCAGAAGGTAATGGGCTTGCAGTCTTCTTGCCTAAGGGAAGGCTATCATTGGGTTGTGCTGCTCGTCAAACCATGTAGCTCCCTTGATTAAGCTGCGGCTTCAGAAACATGAGGCCGTGGGATCGAACCCAAGTCTTTAGTCTTGCATGTCACACTTCATCTGTAAGTCAAATATCCCAAAAATGAGCTGCACCTCCCTCTGGCCTGGCTCTGTAGCTTACAGTTCAAGCTACGGTTTCAAAAACAAAAGGTTGTTGGGCTGGTGGCGGTAATACAGTTCGGCTCTCAAAAAAAAAAAGGTGGAGGATATTTGCAGTTTTCGATTTACGGTGAGGATTTCTGAGAGTTTGGTTCTAAAAAGAAATCCTGATCCGCATAAAACTGGGGGATTGACTGTACTTTAAAAATAAAGGTGTGCAATACACTACTTTTGAATTATTTAATTTCGCATATAACAATGTGATTAATCATGATTAAAATGTTTAAACATTGCCCAGTATTAGTTATTTTTTTAAATATATATAGTGTCACCTCTGACATACACTTGAGCAAGGTACCGTCCCCCCACACTGCTCCCCTGGAGCCTTGTTGGTGGCTGCCCACTGCTTCACTTGGTGAATGGGTTAAATGCAGAGAAGGAATTTCAACGTGTGTTGTACTTGCATGACTGTGTTGGCACAGGGCGAGGCAGGGGAGGACAGGACTGACCAGCTTCATCCAGCTGGACACCTTAGCACGCGCACACACACTGCAAGCAACATGATAATTTTGCGTTCACAGTTTAGCGTATGTTAGTTAGCTTGATACTTAGCTTATATCACGCAATTATATATAGATAATTATATTACTGACAAAACATTTTCAGTCCAATTTCAGTGATCTCATTGTTAAGGTATTTTAATATCAGTATTTGTATTGTTTTTACTTGTACTTTTAAGAACATGTTCCTCTGTGCACCACTAGAGGGAGCACTGTTTGAGGACCAGTGGTCTGTATGGCTAATCCGAACAAGTACTGCTCTAGAAATTTGATCACAGTGTAGCACTGTCTATATATGCAACCCTAATTAAAAAGTGTCTGTTAGTCAAACTCTAACATAAACATAAAGCGTCAAATCTATTTTAAGTGGGACAACACGTTTGATCCAGCAGCTCTGAGATGGAACTTACCAGCGTGTTCTCAACAAGCGTCTCATTTCCTTTTCTGTTTGGCAAACTCGTCTACAGGACATCCTTCTGACCTCCCAGTGTAAGTGCCAGCTTGACTCATCTTAGGTATGAAGACAGTTCTCATCATCCAGACTTTTGCACAATAATCAGAAATCCCTGTTGAAGGTATATGTACATTTCTTTAGATACACCCAGGGGCGCAACTACTCACTTTTACTGGGGTATGCAACAACAACCCCCCCCCCCATATATATACTTTCATCCGACTTTTTGTCAGCCATGTGTTAGCTAGCTATCCATGAACGGCGATTACATGATCAGATGCTAGTCTGACCGACGTTAATGATACATTTCTTTCACAATGCACGCAAACCATTTCATTTAATTTGACAAACGGCTTTTAAATCCTTGCCATTAGCCTGTGTGCATCAGCAAGAAATCCCTATGCAGTTTCAGCTTGCCTAACCCAAGTATCTGAATCCGATGGTGACAGAATTCGGTGTAACACCTGTTACAAGTGTGACATTTGTTTCCATCATAGTTCATACCTGTTGCTGTCTTTCACCCACAGCAACATTTCTGGCACATCCCCACAAACGCCTTCTCATTTTCTTTTATTCTCTTTCTGAATTGTGCACCTGATAACTTTTTTACTCTCCATCCTGCCGCAAATAGATGCTCCACCCAATGAGCGACAGGTAACTACTCCCCCCGCCCCCTTCCTCCACTGGGGTGAATAAGCACTGTGGAAAGTAAAGGAGGGGGCGCCGGTCACTGCAGCATCACTGGTTATAACATCTACTGCCAGTGGCCAGGCCCTACGATTTTAAATATCTTAAACAGCATATTTAGAGCATAGTCATGATTGAAAAGCACAAGAACCGTTTTAAAACATAAATGCCAATGCCATTTTTTCTGTCCCTTCCCCCCCGCATATACTGCATACCCCATTTTTGCGCCACTGAATACACCTTATATCTACACTCGTTTTTTTAGCTTTACTTAGACAGTAGTCCGTTTCTCTGTTCATAGTGTTGGGATGGGACAAGGTGGGGCACGAAAGACTTGGCTTGACCAGACTTGTCCAGTTAAACACAATGAAGAGACAGAGAGGGCAAAACAGAGACAAGCAATTACTTCTAAGGTTTGAGAAAGTCTATGTCCATTTGTCTAACGTGTACACATAGCACAGCACCCAGTGTGAACAGTGTGAAATTCATTCTCTGTATTTAACCCATTCACAAAGTGCACCTGGTGAGCTGTGTGTGGGGATGGTACTACTCAAGTGAACCTCGGTGATGACCTTTTGATCACAGGGGCAACCCCCTAACCACTAGGCCACCAGCTGTCCCATATGGGAGCAGTCAGGATCAAGGGGCCAGTGGGAGGGCGGGGGCTTTGGTTCAGTGACGCAGTGACTAGGAGCAGGGATGCGGCTGGTGTTGGTGGCCGCTCGCTTTTCCAGAACAAGTTTTCAGGATAAACAGCAGCAGCAAAACCCGCGGCCCTGGTATACGCAATCTTCAGGGTGGTATAGGACCTCTGGGACAGGAGCCCACAGTTCCAGGAGAAGACCCCAGTGTAAAATAAACACAAGTGGAAATACATAAAAACAAAAGTAGGAGCAAATGGAACATGAGGAAAATAAATGATTTCAAAGAAATACACCCGTCATGGGCATCGAAACTATTATAGCAGGGGGGACATGTCCCCACATATTGTTTCCCGGACAACGGCCGAGGTGCGCAAAGCACACACCCTCCCCGCCCAAAAGGACCAAGACTTTCCCAGCAGCTCCAATGTGGAACTTACCAACCAGTTCTCAACAAGACTTTCATTTCCTTTCATGTTTGGCAAACTCGTCCGTCTCTCGTCTACAGGACATCCTTCTGTCCTCCCATTGTAAGTGCCAGCTTGACTCATCTCAGGTATGAAGGCAGTTCATATTCATCCAGACTTTGCACAATAATCAGAACTTCCTGTTAAAGGTATATGTACACTTCTTTAGATACACCTTGAATTTATCCTCATTTTATCAGCTCCACTTACATTTAGTTTACAATTACAGACTGTAGTCCGCATGTTTCTCTGCATCATTTGCAACCCCCCCCCCCCCCTTATCCAGGTCATCAGTGAAACATTTCCCGTCTAACCACTCTGAAAACCTTTTGAGTGAATGAATGGGTAGGGACTACTTCAAATACACTCCAAAATCCTGTTGAAAGTCTTTTTAGTTCCATATTCATTATTATTAAACAAGCTCAAGTAGGTGTGACAGCCAAACGTCCACATACTTTTGGCCACACAGTGCATAAACAACACAGACAGGTTCCGTTTCAGAATAATAGTCATGTTTACTATGACACTAATGCAGATGGCAGGTAAAAAGGCCATTACTCAATCACACCCCCCTCTCAGAAACAAAAAACACATTGGGCACAAATAAAAAAAAAACCAAAAAATGAAGAAAAAAAAAAAACCCAACAACTGAATTTCCATCCATCTTAAATAATTCAGACAGTTCACTTTTCCCACACACTTATCTTTCGCATGATTAATTCACCCAACCGACAGCCGCTCACTGCTTTAGGGACGATCAGTGTTCAGACGTAGCCCTGTCCTGGCTCTGCTGCGATGGTAACGTTCATTGAACCCGTAAATGATGGCATAACGGGTGTAAATAAAATTCCTTTGCGAAGATTTCCCCTCCCATTCACTGCTTTGAGACCAAAGAAGCTTGACAAATGCAAAAGAAGGCATTGAGGAAGATTCTGGAAGAAGCTTGAGCTGATTTTTATCTGACTGGGCCATCCATTTCGCTCCCAATTTAACTTCTCACTTTCAATATAGCCTGTAAAAGAAGACACCTTTAGCTTTATCCCTCACTTTCTTCTTTCTCTTTAACATTAAGTTGGCAAATATATCAGTCGGATCAAAAGCGCTGTCGCTAACAGACAATTTTGCTGCATAGTCTTATTACTAATAACAGCTGAAACATACTAGGAGCAGGTTAGCACTGGACCACCTTATACTAACTGGTTCCCAATACCTGTCCCTATACTTTATACCAGTCAGAATAGCAGGGAGGCAGTATTCTTCATTTTTGCCTTCTAACAGTCAAAGAATCAAAGGCTAAAACAAAGAGTTCGCAACAGGTGTTCGGTAACACGACAGCATCATTATTTCCGATCTGTAATTTGTTCTTCTCCTTTCTGAGAACAACTCCCAAAGTACAACAGCAAGTAACATCATTCCCGGGAAAAAAACCCAAAACAAAAACTGCATGGAACACCGAAATCAGTCAGTGATTCTGCTAGCTTATCATATTCAAATGGTTTGTCTGTTTTTTTTTCTTCTTCTAATTCTTCTTCGGTCGTACCGACATTCGAATTTCAATACTGCTGAAGTTGTACAAAGACATAAATAAAAACAGACTATAATACAGGTTGCATTATGATACAAAAAAAAATTGCTATGCTTCGTTTTGAAATGACCATCAAGAGAATAAACGTAAGAGGTAAAAAGAAAGAAAAAGAACAAAAAGAAAAAACTTTTTCACACCTGGACAACAGCACATATACCCCTGAGATAAAAAAAAAATCCTTGTACGGATACGAGTTCTTTCGCTCGACATGCTGCGCTATGGAAAGCTCGAAGGCACAAAAGGACTGAGGCCAGGACGACCTCAGGGCTCCAATGTAGCACAGCCGATGGCCCCGCCCCAACCTGCTACCAATCCGACGGCCCGCACTTCCCTCAGCCTGCTTTTGGGTCATTCATCACAACGCACTGTTCTCAAATAATGCGCCAGTTAGTGTCAATCCAGCAAATTAGGGGTGGGTCTTCGGAACTGGGTTATGTCACAACATATAAAATACTACTAATAATTAAGGACTGCATTATTCATTTTTACTAAAAAACGTAGTCAAAATTACAAAAGCTTTAAAAAAAATATTCCATAAGGAGTTTGTTAACAGGAGCTAACGGCAGTCGAATCGGGTTCGATATGAAGAGTTCTGTAAAACAAACATTAAATCCAGTAATCAATGATGTGGGCAGCAGTGGCTTAACTAGTAGAGAGCAGTACCTGAAGTACACCAGAAAAACAGGCAAGAGACGCATTCAGTAATGAAAAGATTTCTGAATGCTCCTCTTGCTTATACACTACTGTTTTTCTGCAGCTGTACTTCAGGTACTGATCTCTACTAGTTGAATGACTACTGTCCACATCATTACTGGATATATTAGTCAACTAGTCACTGCAACCCCCTTCTACTAAAAGATATTATAATAGATGCTTAATCTTTGAGACCGCAGCAATTTGGTTCCCCATTTTTATCCACAATATGGCAAAACCAGGAATACAGGTATTCACTTTTAGAGCAGTATATCTCCCACCCCTACTGTATGTTTGATTCACCTCAGAGGCCAGTAAAGGAGAAGTGCGAGGCTGTAGATTGAGACAGGGCCACAGTTTAGGAGGATAGACAGGAATAAGAGTAAAAAGACAACAGGAAAAAAGGATTGGGTGCAGCAGAATTCAATCGTTTTTTTTGTTTGTTTTAGTTTAACAGAAACAAGGCAGTGATTCAAGGTCAAGGGCCGGTATTCACAATCTGTCTGAGAATAAGGAGTGCTGGGCTAGTATTATATCACCATGTGATTAGGCTAAAAACTATGGAGTACATTTAGCCTCATACCCGACATTGTACAAAGAATCTGAGCCCATAAAGTTAAGGAACAAAACTACAATTGGTGCATTTTACGACTAAAACTGTTTCGTAGGCTGTTTCGGTTGTGACAGGCATGCACTTCACATTTCAAACGAAGGAAAGGACGTCATTTCAGGGGAAATGCTCTCTCAGACACACATGCATAAAATGCACTAACTGTAGACATCAATGCAAGACCAGGTTAATTCAGAGTCATTAAAAAAACACTCCGACCTAAAGACTCTTCCATTAACAGCCCTCCTATTCTGGGTCACTTGGTGAATATAAGCCCTGGATTTAAGGCCAGTTGATGGATAATCATCAAGTAAGGAAACGGAACGAATCAAAACAGGATGCAGGACCAAAACTCATAGATTATATGATATATAGCATAGTATTTGTCCCGATATCTTGAAACTCCACCCCCTTTTCTTATTGTTCTAGATCAACATATATTTATATATATATTTATATATACTTCTGAACATCGAGTATTATATTAAAACAAGGCTTTTTTTTCTCCAAAGGTTGTTATGCACAATATATAAATCTATCTTACAAGAATATACAAGGTTTTAAGTCACAATGATCATTACAGATACATCCAAGCATTCGATACGATACCTTTGGCTTGAGGGTTAGTATAAGTTTGGGAGAGGGAAAAAAAAGGTGTAACCTGGAACCTGTTCAGACACTTATTGTTTTGCTGTTTTTTGTTTTTTCAAGTTTTACGCTTTACAATTTCACACCATTTTCGGGGGAAAAAAACAAAAAAAACAATGTGAGATTAACCCCATGTCGTGTGACGGAAATCTGAATATCGTAAGCAGGTAATACAAGAAAAGGAAACAAGTAAACTGGGTAATATCAAGTTTGTCATTCCACATGTGCAAGTCAATATTGAGGAAAAAAAATGCTACAACTCGTACACCAAGCCGCGTTTCACTGACCTCTTCTGGGTCAGAGTTGATCTTTTCTTTTGTTTATTTTTTGTTTTGTAAAAAAAAAAGGGCTTGAAAAGTGGCAGGATAAAAGAATCCTCTCCTCCTCCCTTTTCTCCCTCTTCTTTCTGTGGTTTTCCCAGTAAGGAAAAAAAGCTGAGCACAGAAGCAGGGTAACTCCGTACGGAGAGAGTTGCAGGGAGGAGGAAAAGAGCACCAAGTGCATCTCTTCTCTTTCAGTGCCTCTTCCTTCCCGTCTCATTCTCTGTCCCTCTTTCCTTGCTGTTTGTGATCCACACGTGGCGTCTCTCACTCGCTGTCTGTCTCCAGCTCTGTGTCGGACCACTCCACAGGCTGCAGGCGTCCCGTCTGCTGGGCGTATTCGATCACGGCTTTGTAGCAGAAGTAGTACTGGTCCCATGTCTGGATGCTGAAGGCTCGCTGCGTGCGCATCCGTCGCACTGTCTGCTTCACGTCCACCGTGCCGATGTCTTCCAGCCGCGAGAGGCAAATGTCCAACGTGCAGAACGTACCTGAGGAAAGGGCCAGAAAGTGCATGAAGGACGAGGTTGATGTTAAGTTCAAACTATAAAGAATGTATACAGTCTTTTATCTATACAAAACAGATCTGGGAACCAAATGTTTCACCCCCACATTTCATTTACTGTGTCCACAGTATTTACGGAAGAACTTAAAAAACAACAATATAAGTTGTTTTGACAAAACGTAAAAAAAAAAAAGATCCAAGAAAGGTGGTGTGTCTGTAACTGGGAGCTGCTTTGTTGAAGTCAAACCAGAAATCTGCAAACTTTGCTCATTTAGAAAGATGAATATTACCAAATAAATAGAAATCAAGCAATATTTATCCTTGTAAAGTATGTTACCCAGTGAACAAAGTACACTGAAGTCAAACTTCAAATTTCCCACTTGTAGGAATAATAGAGGCTTATCTTATCTTATAGTGTGAGCTTCAAAAATTGGAACAACCAGCCAATTTGGCTGTAAAGAAATCAGAACTTGCCTTGGATACTCGTGTGTATCTTTAATGTTGTCAGTGTTACTTTAGATGACAGAACATTTGGAAAACACCTTTATACAAAGAGACTTACAATACGAAGCAGAGGAGGCTTCTAAGTGCTAAAATCTTAATGTTATAGAGTAAAAAATAGGACTGGGCACGTTTTATTTTATCGCACATTAGCGCTTTTTTATCGGATTATTTTGATCCGAAGTAACAGGAGCGCTATACGTGGCGGCTGGTTTTAGCGAGGGTCAGGCATTCCATTACTTGTGTCCATTTAATATGGACAAAAGTAATGGGATACCTAACCCCCAAGAAAACCAGCTGACATGTACAGCGCTCCCGTTACTTTTGTCCATATTATATAGACAAAAGTCTTGGGACGCCTAATCATTACACCAAAAGAGACTTTAATAATACTGCATTTAGCAACATAGACTTTAAAATTTTAATTGTTTCCCAGCATTAGCAAAACTAGGAGATGCTCTCTGAAAAGATGAGTTATCAGGAGGTTTTTGAAGCTAGATAGGGATTCTGCATCACGTTGTAACTATGGGGTACAAAACAACTGTAGCAAAAAAAACAAGTCTGAGCCTACCTGTCCTTCCTATTCCAGCACTGCAATGAACCACTATAGGAGGACCTCCTGCTGGTCCCGTCCAATCAGGATACAATGTCCGCAATGCAAAATCCTGCCTTTGTTTCACCTGCGCCCGGAAATCTAACATAGCTGAAGCAGACTTTGGAACCCCAAAATCTGGCCAACTTACATACAGGTAATGAGACACTTCTCTACACTCGCCAGTCTGTGTAGGAGAGAGAGAATACAAACATACATAATGATGAATAATGTTAACAGGGCAAAGTTAAGCACAAAATATTAACTTAACAAATGAAAGCATTAAAACTTCACATGACCTTATTTGAGATACAAATTAAACCGATCATTCGTGGAAGAAACCCTAAAGAACCTCACTCAATATTGGGGAAAGGGTAGCTTCAGCTTCAGTCATTTTAAAACATTCCTAGTCAGGATGTCCGGGTAACAGCTGCAGTTAATTTAGTAGATACTTAAATCACTGAATACCAGGAATACCCCACAAAACCTGCTGTTTTGGAGATGCTCGGACTCAGATACTTAAATTTGTCAATTTTTTCCTGTTTCCAGCACATCAACCTTACTACCAGACTGCCTTCTGCCCAATATACCCCACCCCAAGACTGAGGCTATTGTAATAAGATTATCAATATTATTCACTGACAAAGGAAAACTAAAAGTATAGAAACAAATGACTTTCTGAAAAATGTGCTGTTTTAAGAAAAGCAGTTTTTATCCTTAATTGGCCTGCACATACTAACTTTAGCAAGCCAGGAAAATGTTGGATTTAGACTGAGAACAGGTAAAAGAGACATAAGGATGAGCCCATGACAGAGAAAGAGAGAAATACACACCTGACTGTTATAGAGCTCCAGATGTGAAAGTGTAAAATCCTGAAACATCTCAATATAGACGTTTCTCACCAGGAAGTACCCATACTCCTCTGTTCGGCCTGTTTCCAAAGGCCAGTACTGCCCACACTTCATCCGCCCTCGCTCCACAACTCTGAGAGAGTGCAATTAAGTGAAGCATTGTGAATTTTAAATATATCACCTGCACTATAAGTTCTTTAGGCCTTCCTAACTTTAAAGTGGACAAAACAAGAGCTTCAAATTCTAGCTCTTTACACAAATGTGAATTTCACTTCACTCTACATCCACACTTTTCAAAACAGATTTAATACCGTTTAACTGAATATCTATCTGATTTGTCTATTTAAGGAGTTTAAAACATTTACTTTTTGCTCTCAGGAACATGGACATTTTAGTGAAATCTGCCTTTCATCACACTCTCAAAGTCAGTAGACCTGGTAGCTTTCTGTGCGACACTGAACTTGCTAAAGGTTCACTAATGTTTTCATTATTAGTTAGGCATCATATTGAAAGTGTGTTTTTTTGTGGAGTATTTCAACTTTTAAATCTACTACACTCAGGTGAAACACTCCATTTAAAGACAGCAACTTATGCCAGTCGTAAGAAGAAAGCTTTAATGAGATTTACAGAAAAATAAGGAAGAGCAAATCAGAAGACTAAGGACTGGTGGTACATCAGTGGTGTTTACCTTGTTGTCATGACTATGATTAATACCATTTGCTCCCACACCATCCTCCAGAAATCGCCAAAGGTTTTTGGCAAAGGCCCTAAAACCACGAGATTCATTATAAACACAAAGTACAAACACACACACTCTTTCTTCATCCTCACATTGGCCTTAAGAATACATTTTGCAATTAGTTGTGCACTTCAAATCCAAAAGTCAGGGAAAGGACAGTTTATAAGGGTTGAGGTGGGAGAGACTAACGCCATCGTTATGATCCAACCACCCAGAAGAGTTTAGCCCCTACAGGCTAAATCCATTTCACCATGGTCTCGCTGCACATGTGAACAAACGAAATCAGACACCTCTGAATGGACCTAAACACAAACCATACGCAAGAATACCTTGAGAGGTGGTCTCTGCGTGGTTTGCTTTTTATTCTGCTTGATTTGTGCTTTCTAATTTCCTTTTTGTTTGCACTTTTCCTCAAGAACAACATGGACAAACAACCAACACAATCATCTTCCAAGACTCTTAGCAGGTAAAAATAAAATAAAAAACTTAATGTTTTTTAATAGTTTCGTGTTATTGGGAGTATTTTTCTACAGATTCAAAAATGGCTTGGCCAATCCAGCTGTGTGTTTTATGAACTTGAACCACATTACCCATAATCTGGCTTTAGCCTGGTGGGGCCATAAACGTATTGGTATGAACAATAAGTGGTCTGAGGTCTTACTAGTGCTAAGGAGGACTGGCTGGAAAGAGTCTTTTTAAAGTGTGTTCAAAAGGCAATTTTTGAACCTGGTTCCCTTATAGATTTACTGAGTTCTGCACCAAGAAAGAGCTATATGCGGAGACATACTTAAGCTGGTTAATTTCTGGGACCATTTAGATGGGCCGGAGTTCATTAGACGTGTTCACATATGCACAGAAAACAATGACTCAGAAAAAGGCGATAGAGCTAGATGTTTAACTAAAAACTCTCTAGAGGGGAATATCACCAGAACTAGACATGAGCACTAGTCACATGAACAATAATTGCATGAATTGAGCCTTGTTCATTTAACTCTCATAGATTGATATTTTTTTAACAATTTTTGGGGTAGGAAAAACTGTGATTTGGGAAAAACAG
This sequence comes from Hemigrammopetersius urotaenia, assembly GCA_037974485.1. Taxonomy (NCBI): domain Eukaryota; kingdom Metazoa; phylum Chordata; class Actinopteri; order Characiformes; family Alestidae; genus Hemigrammopetersius; species Hemigrammopetersius urotaenia. The sequence goes on along the minus strand of JBBPDC010000084.1, from coordinate 5,405,755 downwards.
TACATTTACCAATAATTTACCAGGATATTACATTCATTAAAATCAAATAATGAGACATTTCTCACCCTGAGTTGCTATGTAAGCATTAGACATCTTGTAGCCATCCATGAAACTTGCATTAATGTAGTCGGATGTCTGCGAATAAAAAAAAAAAAAGATTTATTTAGTAGTATTCAGTAGGTGGTAGTAGCTTAGTGGGTAAAACGCTTGAACACAACGACCACGAAATTCTGATCGCCACTTTTTACCATTGTGTCCTTGAGCAAGACACTTAACCCATAGTTGCTGCAGGGGGACTGTCCCTGTAACTAATGACTACAAGTCGCTGTGGAATAAGGGCATCAGCCAAATGCCCCCTTTACCCTTTAAAGAAGCAAAAAGTGTTTACAATCCTGGGGTAAAATGTGTTTCTGGGGAAATGCCTCTTTACATCAGTAACATTCTTCATTTTCTCTTTGAAAAAAAATGATAAAACACTGGAAACATATGAGTACCAGCAGTTAGGTTTTTTTCCCCCCCAAAAACAAAAAAACAAAAAAATGATGGTGTTGAACTGTTTGATCAATATCTCAAACTGATAAAAGGAATTTAACATTGCAAGACCAAAATGCTCTGTCTTATTTTTTTTTAATTATGTCTCAGTTTCTGTATTTAATAAATGTTAGTGCATCAATGTCTGCAGAAATGTATACGCAAATCACTTGGTATCAGCATTGTCCCACAAAAACAAATAGCAAAAACAAAAGAAAACAACAAAAAAATAACCTGAACAAGTACTCGAGACAGGTATTTCATACAAATTAACAGGGAAAAACGGACCAAAACGAATCAGGTAGATTTTAAAAGTGATGCTGACCTCATCATCCTCATCACTGAGTGGACAAAGTCGGACACGAGATTCATCCAAACAGAGGACATCGCTGTATCGATTCTTTATCTGGTTAGCTGGCTTCCTGTGAGGGGAAAAGCATCATAGCATTACATATGAGAAGAAACTTGTCTGCTTCATATCATGGTCTGTACATACTGTGTTAAAGTAGTCCCGTAACCAGGACTGCCAATTGCTGCATTTTGTCAATTACCACATGACATTGAAAAGCAAAAGTCATTACACTTTAATTAAAGATTACCGGAAAACAATATTTTGATGAACCATGCTTTACATATACTCACTTAATATTACCATGAACTACTAAAGCAAACAAATTAGTTTTGATTATCTTTCATCAAATCAAATCCCTGTGAGGCATAGAACCTAAAGCAATCTACACCATTTGTATAGCTGCAGGAGCTTGCTAATGAAATCATCATACAGCAACATTTAAGATCTTACTTGGAGTAGTCAAAGGTTCCAGCAGGCGGTTCTTTCCGGATCTCCTCATACTCTTGGTAGATCCCTTTCTTTTTCTTGCGTTTGATGTGCTGGACCAGTTCCTGCACAGTCATGCCCCCTGACTCCGCAACATGTATGGACATCACTGATGCCTCCCCACCCATTCCTGGAAGCCAGCTCATGTCCTGGACGGGGCTGCGGGACAGGGGTGTTTGCCTTGAGGATTTCTGGGGAAGAGGCGGGACTCCATCTTCTGCTTCCACTTCCTCTTCGAGCATGTCCCCTTCCAGCCGGCTGTCCTGGGCGCCATTGCTTTCTTGCCTGCAGTTATCGACAGCTTTGCTTGCCTTTGTTGCAGAGGCGAGTACTGTTTCTGGGGGGTGTTTTTGGTGCAGCGGTGTGTCCGGGGGCGTCTCTGACTGTGGGGGAGGTTGCCGACTACGGCCGTTCACGACGTTTGCGTTCGAGCCTGTGATGATCCCCGACCCTGGCAGCGCTGAGCCGTTCCAGTGGGCATGCCTGTGGTTCTGAAGATTGGCATTACCGTCATCCAGGTGAGGGCAGTTGGAGTTAAGTCCATCCCCGAGGACGGTGGCGCCCACCTGGGCAGAAGTGTTGGCAGTGATAGGGTTACTGTTGGCCACCTGGTTTTGCTCCAGGGAGTAGGAGCGCATCAAACTGCCCAAGCAGTCCGCAGTGGCGTAGGGCGAGTTGGTTGGGTTGTTTGAGCTGGAGTTGACGCATGACTGGATCCATGCAATGTGGCTGTACTGCGATGAGCCTCCGAGGTGTTCTGGGAGGGAGCTGACAGGTATGTGATTGGCAAGTTCATGAGCTTTTACCGTACATACCTGAAAGAAAGGATGCCCCAACACACATTACAGCTAATTATTATAATACTACTTTATAAAAATTCATAATTCCATCAAGAACACAGAATTACTGCACCGTCTCCTCAACATTTCTGGATTAAAATGATACGTTTATATGTATCAGCATTAGCTGGCAAGTTACAGACTACCCCTTGAAGCAATGTCAGCACAAAACATTCACGGAAGCAACCAGGGAGACCAGCCAGGGTATGGGGCCACCACAAACAGATACGATGTCCACATATCTAAGTATCAGTAATCCAGAAAATGTTGATACATTGAAAACATTTAGGCAAGGTTGGCAAGACACGTTTTTGGTTGTAATTTGATACACTGACATGCTGCGACACACACACAGAGAAATAGACATACCCTCTCTCTGAGTTTCTCTCGCACAAAAAGACGTAGTACAGCAAATGGAGCTCGGAACCAGAGCGGTGATGACACGATGAATACACACTTTAACCGGGCAGGAAAAGCACCCTAATTCACATGGATAAAAAAAAAAAAAAAAGTGTTTGTACTGACGTAAGACAGCTTGGCTTACTCTTTTTCATTGAACTAGAAATGCTAAAAACACCATAATCCATTTGGCTGATGATTTACTATCACTTTTGGTTGACACAAAAACACTTACTTTGAGGAGGTTCAAAATCTTCACACACAGTTCATAGTCAAAGTTGGCATAAGTGGAATTGGTCATGTCGTAAATAAATATAAGACCGTCTCTCTGAGTCTGAATGCTTTAGAAAGACAGGGAATAGAGAAGATAAAATTAAAGATGGGAGATCAACAGATTCCAAAAACCTTAAAATACCAAGGTCACCAACTTTCACCAATTACAAAACCAATGAATGAACATGTCTCACCTCTCTATTGCCTTGTCCAGCTGATATATAATGGCCTGAAGAACAGCCTTATGGGTAGTGACGTCAGGCCGGTGCAGGCGAGCAGTAAAGAGGGCCAAGGCTGCACCCTTTGCGTCACGCCCCGGCTGCCCACACAACATAAATTAAACACAAATGCTTTAAAGCTACCTTACAATGGCATTTACTTGGAATGCAAACGCATACAACATTTATGGGAAACACACAGGAATTTTTACCATGAATGATTTATAGTCATGAATGAGGGGACACATGAAATGGAGCAAAACATCTTTAATTCATAACTAATTAAATAAACCAAAATCTAAATATGATACAAATGCTGGCAATGTTGGCAACTCCAGCATGCAGATTCAGAATATTTTCAAAAGAACGGCTTAATTGCTTATTTTCAAGTTATTTATTTATCAGACAATGTTATGGTTGTAACATGTCCGCAATGAACATTATGACATCTAAGGCATTGTTTAGCGAATGCACTCTTTCAAAAAAAAATCTTATTTCAGATAATGATTCTGAATATAACACCAACATTTCTTTCATGACTAAACCCCAGTCCAACAATTTATATCATAAAGAATGCAGTTTAATGCAAACTATAAATATTCTTTTTATTTAATATACCTTTTAAGCTTAACACTTACCAGAACCGTAAATTTACCACTCAACAACTCGCTCCTCAGAGGTTCTTCATTAGGGTTAATATTGTAGATACCTTCCTTTATTCTAGTATTCTGAAATCACACACACACAAAGAAAAGCACAATTACACAAGCCTCAGCATTATCCTGTTGTCTAAAAAACACAGCTCAGGTGTTTCTACTAAATAATCCTGTGAATCCTGTGAAAAAGTGATTTCCTCCGGGACCAATCAAGTTTTCTGTTTCTCAAAGTTAGAAGGACAGGCGTTCCTAAAGCAATTTTCCCATAACTTTCTTCACTTTTATGAGTTTAATGTAGCATTTACACACCATAAACACTAGTATGATTTTAAAATGTACAGTATTTATAGTTAGTCCTTTTTGAATGTACTGTTTTGTTGATGCCCTGAAAACTCATTTAGATACGTCTCCCAATTGCAACACAAAATCTCATTAACAGACCTCCAAAAAATGTGTGTGTGTATATATATTAGTACTGGGCCGTTAACGGCGAAAATATATATATATATATCTATGGACCCTGAAGCATCACCACCAAAATTAAGCAAGACTGTCACTGACAACCCACCTTGTAAGCCTGGAAGAGGTCTATGGCTCTAGGGACATCAAACTTTCGTGCCATGAGGAACTTGACTGCAGTGATTTGACTGACGAGGGCTGCATTCTGTGACTGTTCTCTACACCTCACCTCAGCCAGGAACTCCTCCACTGCCTGAGAATCAAACACAAACACAAACACATGCTGAATTCATCCATATGTACATGCACTGGAATTGTGAATCGATCATGATATTTGACATGTTTTAAGAACACAAGCGTCAATGCTGATACAAAACGTGTAGAAAATGGGGTTGAGTCTATCTGGAGGAGCAGTCCAGATTAGGGCTGCTCAATATATCTCAAATTTATCATCATCGCGATATCAACATGCGCAATATACAAATCGCGAAAAAATATCCGTACCACAAAAGACTGACTGAACTTCAATAAATGGTGTTTTTCCAAAACTCTTCACCCAGTGCCACAGAGCTGAGCTGCTGTTATGGATTCTTCCTTTTGCTATTTTGTTTTTTGGCTAAGAACTTACTATAATTTAAATTATGTTTACATTTATTTAAGATTTAAAATTATTTAAAAAATATTTTCTGATTTTTTTCAACAGTGTTCAATGGATCAAATTTGGTTCAGTTTTATGGGAGACATTAAATGCTCTGTTTAAGAAAATTCTTTTAAAAAAACATGTTGGAATGGAAATATTGCATTTCATTTTTTTCCTGCATAGACTAGTCAGTGTCTGGAGTTTTTATCACCAGCAAATCCAAAGCAGAAAAACATTAACACTATAAGGCCATGTGTTCAAATCCCAAGACTGCCGGTGGCACCACTGAAATACCCTTGAGGAAGGTACTGTCCCCACACACTGGTGCCTGGGTGTTGGATTAAATGCAGAGAAAGAATTTCACACTGTTCACACTGTACTCTGTGCTGTGGAGTGTTCATGCATGACTATAAAGTCCCACTTTGCTTACTTAACCTTGATCTGTGGAATGAGTACTTCACACCTCTGGTTATTTAATGTTTTAAACACATAAGATTCAACAAGGTGACTCATTGTTAAACACGTCTTGAAATGAAGCGGCGTTGCTGAAGTAGGAAATCACAAAAATACAGTATAGGAGGTTCTCTTGGAGCACAGTTGCAAGTCTGTAGCCCAAATTAATGTGTAGTCTCTGCTAAACTGATATTTACCGAAAAGTGGCAGATATCAGTCACAATCAGAGTACTGGCAAAGAAGAGCATCCTCTCAAATACCATCTGACTCTGCCTTCCCTACACAAGGTAAACCCAATCCAGAGTGGTCTCATTCGTGATTCACCGCTGGGGGAATGAGCAACCAAAGCAGCAGAATCCCTCTATCTTCAAAAGCCTCCTGAAGACTCTATTCAGAGAGCATCTCCTCTCCTGAAGCACTATCACAAATTACACGTACTCTTCTGATTAAGCTTACATCTTCTTGCACTGCTCCAAACATAAAGATTTAGCATTTAGAACTCTCCTCTGGTTCTCACACTGCCCTGAAATTTGAGTGTTTTCCCACAATTGTCACATTGGATAAAGTGGATAAAAGCACCTGTCAAATAAAGTAATAACGTGTCCATTTGTCATAAGTTAACACACCACAGCACATTCACCAAGCGAAGCAGGCAGACAGCGATACAGCGCCCGTGGAGCGGTGTGTGGGGACAGTACTTTGCTCAAGGGAACCTCAGTGGTGGCACAAGCAATCCTGAGATTCAAACAATGTAATGTAATGTACGGTTCATCACTATTCTAGTATAAAGCTTAAGCACTTTAAGCACAACCACTCTCTAATGATTTTTGCTGGGCTTGAAGAGGTGAATGGTTCATTACTGAGTGGAGATATTTGTCACCTTATGTGACCCAAACTAATGTTTGGTCTATGCCTAAGTGACTGATGTCAGTTACAATCAGGGAGTACTAGCAAAAAAAGCATCCCATCACATCCAAGTACATTACACATTTTGAGGAGATGCAGTTTACAGTATATAATGTTTTAAGCATAACTGCTTTCTAATGATTTGGAGAGGTGAATGGTTTCTAAGTGGAGATTTTTGCCACTGAAGCTTAAGCAAGCTTTATACCCATGTTATCACATAGTAAATATAACAGTCATTTATTTAAGAAATCCGAGTTATTCTCTGTGACCCAAACTAATGTTTGGTCTGGCTTAACTGATAGTTACTAAAAGTGACAGGCATCAGTTACAATCAGGGAGTTGAGCATCTTCTCAAATATCATTCCATCTCATCCTCTCACATACCATTTACAAGATTTGAGGAGCTGCACTTTACAGCATGTAATGTTTTAAGCCCAACTCATTTCTAATGATCTTGCTGGCCTCGGAGAGGTGAATGCTTCATTACTGAGAGGAGATATTTGTCCATTAAATCTTAGGTAAGCTTTATATCTACGTTACAACATCGTAGTAACTTTATCAAGAAATACTTCCTCAGGCTGTTTTCTCTACCCACGTATGTATTAGTGGGCACTATAACTGGTTAAAGAAATATCAGTTCCATAAAGCACGGTTACTGTGTCTAGATGAACATTTTAAGTGTTTACAGCATATTATAGACTTAATAGACTATAATATAGACTCAGTAGACTTAAGCCAAAAACACAAGACCTACGTAAACCTCTAACAGAGCTGTGATGCAGGAAAGTTGAGCATGTTGTTTAGAATTAAGGCTATATGAGCTTTTTTTTTTTTTTAGCAAACTTGCTAAGCAGTTAGCTGGGCGAGAAGTGAGACGGAGGTTCATTTCTTTCCTCCAGCCGAGGGTGACAGGACTGGCAGTGTGTGTGAGATACATAAGCACAGGTTAGTGGGGCACTAATTCAGTAAATAAGTCAGAACTCTTGTCTAAGAGTGTTTATTTCTGTTCGCGCTGTTAGCATAGCCTGCTAGCCAACACGGGGCTGGGTGAGCAGAGACAGGGCCTCGTCTTAAAGCACGAAAACCGGTCAAAACAGTCCACCTTCGGGTCTGTCAGCTGCTCCAAATGGCTAAGAAGCCCCTTGAGATCCGGCCAGGTTAACCGGAGTCATGTGTGAGTAAAAAGAAAGAGAAGAAACCGTGAAGGAGTCTTACCACCTCTTCTTGAGTTGTCAGGGCTTCCGCCATCTTGGAGCCTGAGCAACGTCTGCGAGCGCGCGCCCGTGGCTCCTCCTCGTGTACGCGCCGCCGCTCCGGGGACGCGCCTCCACTGACACGGGCACGCGCACCGGGCTGAGTAGTCATTATAAATAAATAGTTTTTATTATCGACATTATCAACTTTATTTATCCCATGGGAATTTCATGTCTTTAGCAAGTTCAGAAAAGAATAAAAGAGAATACAATATGTTTATTTATTCTTATTCTCTTATTTACTCTACCCCTCTATAAATACCATGTTCATATGTATAATACAGTATAGATACATATGCACACGTACACACACACACATACATAGAGAGAAAGAATATAAGTAATAATATACATATACATATATATAGAGAGAGAGAAAGAAAGAAAGATAAGGCAAGTAATAATACAAAATTAAATCTGCAGTCGTCAGTGTCAGTGTTCAGTTCCTGATTGTAGATATGGGAAGTCTACTATACATTCAGTAGAAACTACAGATGACATTATAGATTATTAAATTAAACAGAGTATACGATAAGAAGACAAGACATAACTTTATTTTTCCCGAAGGCAATTATTATGTCTTTAGCATGCTCAGTACAACAAGAAAGAATAAAATATAATCAGACAATATAAGAAAAAAACAATAAGCAAGAGTGGAAGCTGTTACAGCTGCATGGGGAAACCAACTCCATATTTAAATGTACGTATCTGAATGTCAATAACGCTGTCATTGCAAATGGTTTATCTTATCTTAAAGGCCTTGTTGGTGGAATGGTCTGGTGTCCCAATACTTTAGCTCATGTAATTTTAGTCAATTGATCTATTAACCGCACAAACAGCAGTACAATACTAAACAAACGCGTTAACTGCTGTCAGTATGGTTTAAAACATGAAACTTTGGAACCCGTGCTACAGATGGCCGGTTAGCTCAGTTGGTTAGAGCGTGGTGCTAATAACGCCAAGGTCGCGGGTTCGATCCCCGTACGGGCCACA
>JBBPDC010000084.1:5371333-5382306 GCA_037974485.1 Hemigrammopetersius urotaenia | reverse complement strand
AACGCACACGCGCATATATATATATATATATATATATATATATATATATATATGTATACATATGTGTGTGTGTGTTCTGTTTTTATTTATTAACTACATTGTAAATTAATATAGGAAACATGTCATCATGCCATGTTCTGATGACAGCTTTGCACACTCTTGGCATTTTTCCAGTCAGATTCATGAGGAATCGACCTGGAATGGCATTTAATTATCATGTGTTCTTTGTCAAGAGTTCATTAGTTGAATTTCTTGCCACTCCATATTGGCAAGTACAGTTTTGCGCCCCCCAACCTGAAATTCTTTCTCTTCATTTAACCCCCACACACTGCTCCCCTCAGTGGTGAATGGGTTAAATGCAGAGAGATGCAGTGCCACTAACTTCTAGTAGTGTTTTACCATTCAACTGGTCTCATTGTGAGAGGAGAGTGTCGATTACAGCAGTGTTTTTATACCTTTCCTCTTTAAATAAGATGTGATGCAGGTGATCAGTAATCAGTAAAGCAGAATGAGGTGTTTGTGTAGGAATTTAACAGACACTGACATGGAATGATTGTCACACTCATAGAGATGCTGATTTCAAAATTTGTCATGGACATTTCTTTAACATCTTCACCCAGAAACCTCTTCTTCATAGGATAGAACTTTTATTCTTCCAAGAAGGAGCAGCAGAGGGTCGAAGCCTTTCAGTGCTCAATGATACAGAATCTTCTCAGCCTTTATATAGACATCTTACACAATGGGAAATATGATTAAATATAGGAAAAAGGAAAGAATGTAAGTGTCTGGTTTATTGGTGCTGCTAGTCTTGCTGACAAGGTATTTCCACAAGGATGTACTTCTTCTTCCTTGGGGACAATGGACAATCCAATTAGGTCCCATTGCTGTTCTAGGTGACTTTCAATTCTGCATTTTCTCATTTTCTCATAGACAGAACATGATCCAATGACTCTTCTAAATAAAACACATGTAGACACCAAGTGCCATAAATTAATTCTGGATCACGTATATATGTATATTTATTATATATTTTTTAGAAGATATATATATATATATATACACACCAGTACCAGTCAAAAGTTTGGACACGTAATTAATATTGAACACATCACCTATCACACATCACCTCTGATGACAGTTTTGAATTTTTAAAATCAGATTCATGAGGAATCAACCTGGAATGGTATTTAATTAACACTAGTTATTCATCAAGAGTTCATTAGTGGAGTTTCTCTCCTTCTTAATGTGTTTGGGATCATCAGTTGTGACGGTCGGGTTGGTCCACAGTTAGTGATCCTGTTCCACTACGATTCTACTGCACATTATGGCAAGAACCACTTAACTACGAAAAAAGCAACAGTCTATCATTCCCTTATTACAGAACAGATTCTGGTTTGTTTACTGCACAATTCCATGTGTTCCTTTATCACTTTGTTTCATCATTTTGTACAACGTAGAAAATAATAAAAACAAAGAAGAACATTGATTGAGAAGGTGTGTCCAAACATTTGACTGGTGGTGTATATCTAAAGAGGAGGAGAAAAATCTAACAAGCCAGTCCATCTGATGTGCAGCCGGGTTTGGGTCGTCGATTAAGACCAGACAAGGAATAAATGTCTGAATAAATGACCTGATAATGTCCAATTCACTTCATACGACTTGGTGCTGACAGAGTCAGTATGGACCATTAAAAGAAAGCAGGGGCAAGAACAAAGCTTCATTTCCTTTTTAAATGTGGAGTGTTGACTTTACACCTCACTTATATTCTCTACCTCGAATTTGGGACATTTTAGTCACTTTCATGACATCAGTCTCCTTTATACAGTCCATTATGACTGACCATTTTGAGTAGTAGCCAATGGGCAGGTGCTCAAGAACTTTCAATTGACTCTTGATTGTTATTATATTGCATATTAAATACATTGTTTTGTGTCAGACAGAAAATTGCATGAAAACCCTATTTGATCCAAATTTGCAACTGCAGTTTTGGAAAGGGAGGTCCAGTCAGCTAGAGAAGATGGTTAGGTGTCCATATACTTTTGGCCATATAGTGTAAAATCCCCAATAAAATGATGCCAAACGTGCCCTCATTTTGTCCACCCACCAAAATACCCTTTTTCTTAAATTTGAACCAAAATCTGCCCAATTTGGCAGGACACCATGTCACCCAGACTTGTACAGAAATCAGACTATGCTGAGAAATAACAGAAAAATTCATTAAAATCAACACGCCGACACACACAGAAGTGCATTTAAAATAGTTTATTTATAAACATACACTTGCTATAAAACCCACTGCATTTCAAGGGGCTGCCAGGTTGTCCTATCGATCGTCCTTAAGATGACAGAATAAATACAGAGCTTTAACACACGGGCCATTTTCTTCCTCTAAGGAACAAAACCATCTGCTACATTTTCCTGCTCCGCTTCATATTTCTTATATCTTAATTAGAGATTAGTCTACACAATTAAGACGAGACAAACTGCTGCATCCGGAAACCCCATTCCACTTCACCTCAGTGTTATTTCAGCCAGATCTGGGATATTAAAAACGTATTCCGATAGCATGCCAAGCCTTGCTGCGGCATAAAGCATCATTCACAACAGCCAAATGTGTTCGCTACACAGACCACGATCGAGGCTCATGAATAGAAAGACAATGGTAGAAAAAGAGAATCTTGTGCATATGTATCTTTTTTTTCCACCGTCCGCCCATTGGTAGAACAAGCAAACAAAACGGAATAGCTCTGGATGTTGCATACGGACCACGACCACACAACCTTCCTCCAAATGTGCAATCATATCTTTTAAGGCACGACATAGCGATGCATATGACCGAGGAACAACAAAAGAGGAAAACCGTTCTCTTTAAAGGAAAAAAAACTGCCTTCGTTTCGCACCGAAAAATGAAAATTACAATGGAAAGATCGACCCAATGGAAATGTATTCGTCCAGTACTTAAGTGAGACTTCAAACGTCATGCATATTTAAACCGCAAGCTTATATCTGATCACAAACAAGAGGACGAAGGAAAACGAAGCGAAACAAAAGAAAACGGCGAAGAAGGAATACTCCGAATGAGATAACACAGCAATTGACTTAAAACCACACGAGTAAACAAAAAAAAGTTTTTTTTTCTTTTCGTTTTTTTTTTTTAAACCATAACGAAAGATGTCTAGTCACTCCCTTCAAGAATCGACCCTTCACAGAATCATGCAGCATATAGCGCCTGCTGTTAAGGCTGTGGGATAAAATACATTTTGCCTCCTTGAAGGCCGTATCCCATTAATCTCCCAGCAGCAATCAAACCAAACACCGCAGGACGTCTTCAGGCGGGCCGGGGACAATGACGGTCCCGCTGACTTCCTAAGGTTCAGAGGAAAGGGGCGAAGGGACAAAGGTTGCTTAGTACGCTTAGTTTTTTGTTTGTTTGTTTTTCCCCATTAACTTGTAATAGATCAGTTTCCCCCTAAAAAACTAAATAGAATATTGTTTTTCAGTTGCTGCCAGTGATCTTGTTTTTTTTTTTGGAGAAAATTCTAAGAAACAGCACAGAAGTGACCTGCCATTGGCTTCCATGGAGAATAAAAAATAGCGACAACTGCTATTCCCATTCCTGAAAAAAAGAAACCTAATTCAAGCATTATGGAGCTTGCTTTGTGCACTGGGACACAGTCATGCTGGAATAGAATAGGTTCTTCCCCAAACTGGGTCCACAAAGTTGGAAGCATGGTGTTGTCCAGAATGTCTTGGTCTGCTGAAACATTCAGACTGAACTTCACTGGACGTAAGGGACCACCTGAATTCTGTAACTAAGATGTGTGTCTCAATACCTTTGCCCATATCGTTTGTACATGTATGTGTGTGTGTGTGTGTGTGTATACACCAATACTATAGTGATTCCTCAACAATGCTTTTACCCTCGGAGAATGACTGACTGTGTTTTAAAGCACAAATGAAAGCTGGATATCGGTGATGCACTGATATCGAATTTCTGGGTCTGATGCAATACATTTTGAGTAAAAACCTTACGGGGACTGATACTGATATCATAAAGAGATGATTAATTTATGTAGATAGTTTACATTAGTAGAGACTCTAATTTAAAGCCACTCACAACAATATGTGAACTGTGACTTAAAGCGAAAAACAGAGAGAGCTTAACTGACTACAGCAGCTAACAATGTTGTCTAAAGATGGTAAAGATTTAGCACTTAATACTCTCCTCTGATTCTCACACTGTCTTGAAAGTTGAGTGTGCTCTCATATCGTAAGTCGTTTTAGATAAAAATGATTGTAATGTAACTTTTTAGATCGCTGAAGTTATTCTAAACAATACAAATTGTTTGTGTAAATCACTCACAATTTCATAGTTGTGCGAACGTACCTGAAGCCCAAATGGCTCTTTAGTGTGATGCACTGTCTGAAAACAAAAGTCAATATTTCATTACCTACATAGTGCAGATAGTATGGAGTCGATTACGATTCAGCCTAATAGGTATAGGAGATAGGCTAATAGGTTTATCTGATTCATATGAATGATCCTCTCTATAAAGACACTGTGATAATCTCATTGATCCATCCGTGCTGAATGAAATTCGTTTTAGCTTATCTGTGTTATTTCCCTCATAATGCAGTTTCAGTTGGAACATGAACTTGGCTTTGCATTGAATAATGTCAGCACATAATGACTTAACAATATTCACATTTTAAAATTTACACCTGTATCATAACAGCTTACTAGATCAATAGAAATCCAATCACTTTAGCGTCTCATTTTTGGAGTTTTTTGACCATTTGTTGAAAACTGATGATGTAAATGCTGTAATATGGTCTTAAACTAAAAGCTGAAACATTTTGTTTTGGATACTAAAATACATTTTGTGCCAAAAGACAGTAATTACTCAGAATTCTTTCAGCTGTAAGTGTCCAGCAGAGGCTGCTGTGGTCCAGAAAAGGGGGCCGTAGATTACACACTTCAAAACTTTAAAATAGGACAGCAACTTATTATTAGTAATTTCTGCCATATTTTTGATAGGAAAATAATTTTTGTGCTGATATAAATGGACTAGCTGGGCAGCCTAGTGATTAGGGTGTTGCCCGTGGAATCAGAAGGTTGTGGATTCAAATCCCAAGGGCCATCACTGAAGTACCCTTGAGCAATGTACCGTTCCCCCTTCTTGGTGGCAGCCCACTGTTTCACTGGATTAAACATAGAGATAGAACTTCACACTGGGTGCTGTGGTGTGTTCACAAGTGACTATATGTATCAGAGCATTATGCATTCCTAAAATGTACTCAATGACTAATCAACCAATAGTATGATCGTGGAATGTAATTTAGACAGCCAATCAGCATTTTCGATTCTGGAACGCACATGCTTATTGGCTGACAGATGCTGAGGGCTGAGGTACTGAAACTTGACATTGAAAGAATATTTTGATACTCTGAGGTACTGAAGTGATTCAGTCTGTCCCATTAAAGTAATGAATACTCAGCTCTAATCGTTATGTTCAGTTTTCCTCCCACTCAGATACATGCAGGAATACACATAACTGAAGCTAGTATGGCAAGAATGCAAGCTGTCGAGTTAACAGGTGCATAATGATGTCATTTCATTCACACAATAACCTGAGCATGTCTTTGAACTGACTTTGTGCTTTCTGTTAAACATTTTAAACCCAAAACTGGATTCGGTGGCCCATGGAAGCTTGTAGGAGGTCTTTTCTGTGCTGTATCTTATATCTTAGATATTTTTGTTATACATTTTAATAAATAAAAAACTTTTTTTGTGGAAAAATTGGATTGTTTTTTGAAGAAAATGTGTTAGTTGTTCAATAACAGCTGCTGAAAACCATTGATAGAGGATCCAAAGTGCAAAACCTATACTTAAATGATCCCCCTACCTCCTGTGCAACTCCTCAGCAATGAGGTTAGATATTATCCTAACGGGACCTTTCTCGTTGAAAACGCGGGTCTGTACTTTTATTGCTAATTTAAGTCACCTAGGCTGTCCAGCGAGTGGAATGCTCCACTCTGTACAAAAAGCTAATGTCAGTTTTAATACTCATTACAACCGTGTATGCTCATGCGACTAATGGTCAGAATGACGAATCTGCAGATTAATACTGGAGTCCAGACGAAGGATCAAATGCTCTGCAGCGTTCCAGGTTTGTCCAGGAGTGTCACGGAACGATCTGTGCATCGTTGTGCTTTATGGTACTCGCTCCAGAAGGGTAACATCAACTCACGACTTCTCCAGAAGAATGGTCCAGGCATCGGCGGGCTTGGCAAGGATGTCACAGGGTGGTGGGCTGGCCAGCAGCTGTGGGAAAAAAAGACTAGCGTAAGTCAAGACATGTTTGTTGCACACAGTATGCAGTAGAACCCCGAATCTGTATAAAAATAGTGTTCACCAAATCCGGGAAGCTGATCTACTACACTTAAGGTGCCTGGCCAGCTCAGTCGGTAGCGCATGAGACTTTTAATCACAGGTTCGTGGCGCATGTTGGTCGTTACATGCGCACTTTGTGGGGCAACTGGGTGGCCTAGTGGTTAAGGAGTTTGTCCTGAGATCAGAAGGTTGTAGGTTTGAATCCTAGGCCTGCTAGCGTCATAAGTAAGGTATCGTCCCCACACTCTGCTCCCCAGGTGCCCCAAGGTGTCTTTGGTGTGTTTTAAAACTGAACTCTGCAGTTGAGACACAACTGTTAATCATTGATAGTGATTATGGCCGTTCAAAAACTGAATCAGGAGTGAAGCTGCTGGAATACAGCACCTAGAAAAGCTGCTCTACACACACTACTGCACTCACAACACAATTCATATTTTGTACACAGCTCACACTGCAATAGGTCAGAAAAGAAAAGCACCCTGTGCATTTTACACACACACTCACACACACACACACACTCACACTCACACACACACATATATATATATAGCTGTGTTTGTATTGGTTGGATTAGAAGCTAAAGACCCTTAATGCTCATTGAAAACAAGGCCTATGATTATAATGTCCTTCTACCTTTTCATGATATATGTGGCTATTCTATCAGATTGTGGTGATGGGGTAATATGGCTTTTAATAATTAATATCAACTGAACATAAAGGAAGGAAGGTGCTTGTTGCACAGAAAAACGAACTGAATTATATCAAACAGGTTAATCAGTGCCTGAAATAACTGACAGTTAGTAGCAGTGGTCTGGTGATCTCTGGTTTAAAGGTTTTGGTGCACAGTTCCTGCACTATTCTGGACAACAATAACGGACAAGGAGTGCAGTAAACATGAAAGTAGTATTACTCACCACGTGATTTGATATAGCAGTCCTGACAGTTGAGCACACCGTTCCGAATTCGAACGTCGGTTCCTGCGCTTGTGTCACCAAGTAGCCCTTTACACACACCACACTGGAACGCACACACACACACACACACACACACACACACACACACACACACACACACACACACACACACACACACACACACCTCAGAGTTGGCCTATTCTAAAAGAAGCATTGTAGCATAAAACTAGTACATAAAATATGAAATCTGTCATGTTTTATAATGAAACGCACCCCACAGCCTTACCGGAGTGACTGAATTCACCAATTTACATCATTTCTGTTTCAGTGATCTCTAACTACAGTTTCCATTATGCACTATGTAAATATGTCATAAAACTACTGGGAATCCACACGTTTATAAAGAAATTGATATAGTTTTTTATTTTACAGAGAGTAATTTGAGGTCAAACAACATATATATTATTAATCTACTTTTGTTATTAGATATTTGATATACATGAAGAAAAACGGGCAAAAAACAAACCAAGCAGAACTGTGTGATATGCAAATGAGCCTCTAACAAATCCATAAAATATTATGATCTGCTGTGAGCATTACATTTTCTTGAACCAATGTTTCATCAAGGGTTTCACCGATTTCCTTTTACTATAAATAAAGACATTTCGCAAGCACAATAAGTAACTAAGTAACTGCCACTTACCTTTTTTGTCAAAACTGTGTAGTACTAGTAAGTATTAATGGAACATAAATGGGAATTTCTACATTTAGAGCATAGCACATAGAAAGTTGTCTGATGCGTGAAACATTGTTTCATTGTAGCTAGCAGTAACTTGTTTAGGGTTTGGGTTGTTGTTGCTGATTTAAGTATAGCTTTCCAGGTATAACAGCTGTTGACTACGTAAGCCCTGATGTATGTCGCTCTGGATAAGAGCGTCTGCTAAACGCTGTAAACGTAACCGATTTATGATGGCTGAGAGATGGCTTATTTCAGAGGAAATAGGTATGTACTCTAAAGCAAAATAGTCCCAGAAATGACTTCATTACCATTTTACAAGAACAACAGTACATATAAACCCTTCAGAGACATGAAGGACCAATGAACATTGAGCTCTTTGAATGTCAGTGAACACAAATGTACCTTAAAGCACTGGATGTGGAAGTAAAGCCCCAGAGTCTCGATAATCATAGCGGCTCCTTTACCCAGCGGGTGTGCACAGCTGGAGCAGAGCTTCTTCCCACTCACTGACCTACAGAGAGCACCAAACAAAACACTACACTGGACCGCCTATGAAGACATCAACTTTATTCTAGACATTTTTAAAATCGTGCTATAACTTGAACATACACTGCTATATACTTTTATCCCACTGAAGACCTTTTCAGTACAATTTCAGCACAAACTCATCTACAGTTGTTTTGCGATCCCTTTGAATTGTTCTGACGAGTTGAGTGCATTTGTTATAAAAGATGATGGAGATCTGTGGCCGCTTGCATTGAGCAGCATAAAGTTAAATGACAGAGATAAAATTAGCATTGTACATTTGGATTAAAATTTAAACAAAACATAGGTTAAACATTTAAACATTTTAATTCTAAACTGAAGAACTCATGGCCAACATTTTTTATGCAAGCAACCACAGATGGCATCGGAGGGTCAGTTCTTGCAATTCTTGCAAGTTAATTCACAGTTTTTCTCCCCACAAATGTATTTAATAGCATGACAAAGGCTGCATGTGCCTTGCAGGTCTATGTCTGCATGCATTGCAAAGCATTGAAGAATGGCCTGATAGGAAATGCACACTTTACTGAGATGATAAAAGCAATGATAGTTTGTATGAGTGTATGTGACTTCCTTCAGCACTAGCCAGTGTAGTCTGTTCAATGTGCTGAAGGTGTTGCCTTGATAGTCCATGTAAAGCTGTATTTACAGGGTACAGTTTCTATCATATCTACATACAGCCAAGAGCAGCTGGGCTTCAGCCTGTATGACTGCAGATGGTTTAAACAGCCAAAAAATGCTTTATGACTTATAGTTGTGTCAGATATGCACTGAAATCAGTAGATAAGTAGATTTTTTGCACTGAAGTCAGTATAAACACTGTAATTAAAAAAAAATAATATTAATAATTTCCCAGCGTTCATTTTCTTATTCATTGGCACATTTCTGTTGCCGATCAACTGAGTTCAGTGCAAAAGATCAGTATAACTAGCACACATATAGGTCATAAAGTCTACATAGAGCACATGAGCAGCTGGGCTTCAGCCTGCACAACTGTACACTGCCAAACCAGAAAAATGCATTAGTGACATTAAAACTGAATTAAGTTAATATTTCTGACAATTTCTCTCAGAAATACATTTTTTGTACTGAAATCAGCAGATAAGTAATCAAAGTACTACAAAACCTTGCTTAAGAACTCTAACTCTGTATTTGAATTACATTTAATAATTCTGTTTCACAGCTCTTTTTCTCATTCTTTTTCTCATTTTTCTCGATCTACTAGGCATTCCTAAAACATACAAGTGTTTCTCAGTGTACAGCTCTGGAAAAAATCAAGAATCAATATATTTTGAAATCAAAATCTCTATCAGTAAGACAACCATTCCATGTCAGTGTTAAATTCCTACACAAACACCTCATTCTGCTTTATGAGGGACTGATCACCTGAATCACATCTTATTTAATGAGGAAAAGTGTAAAACCACTGCTGTACTCAACACTCTTCTCTCACTGAGACCAAACACTACTAGAAGTTCATCAAAGAGTGAACGAGAGATCTGTTTTCTTTGAATTAGTCAAGTTCTGTAAACACTGCATCAATTTCCTTATTTTGATGCTTTGCCATTTCCTTTAAAATTGTTTTAAAGTACAATAATTTTATTTGGAAATCAGGAGAAATATGGTAGCCGTGCCTAAAACTAAGGCAAAGCTGTTCAGTTCAATACTTGCAGCTATAAAAAATAAAACCTGAGAAACTGAACATTTTTGCAGTGCTCTTATTTTTTTCCAGAGCTGTATGTTTGTGTGAGTGGGTTGTTGAGAGACATCCTACCTGCTTGGTGATGGGGGCGGTGTATCTTGTGATGATGGAAGTGACTTAGATGGGTGTGTTCCTAAAATGTTTTCATACGAGCCGGTCCTGACCACGCACACACGCATAGACATACATACACAAACATGAGACAGCAAGCAAAGGGGTTTTCTTTCTCTACTTGTTTGCATGCTTTCATTTTTCCCCTCTTTTCTTCATGTTCATATCATATTCTTCACAATGCTCAGAACCCTCTTAGTATTTATGGTATCGTTATATGTACAAATGTAATCAAACCAAATGAAAAATATGCACCCGGGTAAATGTTTTTTTTATGAATGGGAAAAATGGTTGAAGCAAGCATAAAAAGAATCAAATGCACAGTGAACACAGCAGAGCCAAGCTTAGGACCAAAAAATACAGATCCATATGCACATGTGCATATCAGACACACACACCTCCTCATCTTTGGAGGCTGAGTCTGTGAAGGGGTGGCATTTCGGTCCAGTGAGGCTGTTTTCTTCCACTCTGGTCTGCTCTCAGATTTGCTGCTCTCATCTGCATTTACACACACCTTGTTAGATTAGACAACCGGTACGATACAGAATAAAAGTAGTTAACCCCCCCCCC
>JBBPDC010000084.1:5358663-5371233 GCA_037974485.1 Hemigrammopetersius urotaenia | reverse complement strand
TATATGTATGTACATACATACACCATATAGACAATAGCATTTGGGTCACATTAGTTTTTCCATATTAAAGTCTATGTATTTGAATGCAGTGTCATTGAATTCCTTGTTGGTGTAATGGTCAGACATCCCAATACTTTTGTCTATACACACTCACACAAAAATAGCATGATAAATATATTGTTCGTATGTAATTTGTTCATCATTCAGTTCATCACATAAATAATCTGGGCAAAAACGGTGTCAATGGGACAGTAGCAAGGCAAAAACCACTGTTAACCAAGAGGAATATAAAGGCTCTTATTTTCCAAGAAAAATATTGGAATAATATTCTGTGGAATCTTCTTTTTGGAAGTCAGTGGTCCAAAAACATGTGAGGGGTTATATCTTTCAGGGCTCCAGACAAAATAAAAACCATAGGTTATAAACACAAAATAGGAGCCAAATTATTTTTTAGGAGCCATAATCTCTGTCAAATGTGATATAAATAAAAACATATCATCATGGCACATTTTAACTCCAGTCTTACCCCAAGAGCATTGCAAAGAAACAAGAAATCACAACACAGACTAAACTGTTGCCAAAGTGAAACATAGTGTTTCTCGTGTAGCTAATGTTTATTTTTTCTGTATATTTTAGAATGCGCTCTGCAACACGCTGCCAGGTCGTGCGAATCCAGTCAACCGAAACACAGTCTTTCAACACTGCTCTTGATAGAGATGTGTCAGTTGCAAGCGAGTCGGTTCTTTCTAAATTTGGGCAGAGACATGATTTACCTGTCTTATCCAAACGATCCGACTCATTAAAAATAGCCGAAATTCCCATATCTAATCGCGTGATAGTGTAGTAGGAACAGCAGACTTGGGTTGAACATATCTGCACATTATGAGATCTCACTTTTCTTGTACTTTTAGTTATTTTAATTCCTCTTGGTTGTGAGGGACGATTGGCATTGGCGAATTAAATAAAAAACTAGTAGCAAAATATATAATCTAGTCGCATCGGCGACCATTTTAGTCACCATCTGGAGCCCTGTTTTCTATAAAAATAACACTGCATTCCGCAATAAAAACAGTATGGCAATAGTAAAGTATGGTGGTGGCAGTGAGGTGGTGTGTAGAAACTTTTCTGCCTCAGGGTCTGTGCGACTCTATAAGTACAATATCTGGTGATCAGTCCATGATCTAAAGCCTAAGAACAGTCAAAAGAAACAAATGAAGGTTCTAAAGTTCTTTGAAATGCAGTTTATACTCTAAAGCCCACCAATGTGACTGAATTAAAGCAGTTATGCAAAGAAGTGTGGGCCTGAATGCATCCACAGCAATGTCAGAATTATCTCTTGTTACAGAAAGTGTTGCTGCTAAAGCTGGCACACCCAGTTATTATGTTTATTTTTACTTTTACATGTGGGTGAAAAAGGCGGTGCACAACTTTGTCCCTAAAATAAATGAAATTATTCTTTAAAACTGTTTTGTTTTGAGTTATTATTGCCTTATATTGCATTTTGTTTTATAATCAGAATCCATTGACTGAGACAAATATGCGAGAATATAGGAACCCTGGAGAAAAATACTTCATTAGGGTTAATTAGACTGTATGAATGGATGTGTATTGGAATGAGAATGGATGGGGCAGGTTACCCTGTATGAACTGCAGTTGTGGTGTAGCTGATTGGGTCTCCTGATGTTCTGCTGCCTGGCCGTTCTGCTGTGCAGGTGCAATGGCTTCTGTCTGATTGGGGCTGTAGGTGAATACAAGTTATAGCAACATATGAGAAATACTACTGGGGATGATATAGTCTGTTACAAAGCGAATGGAAGTGCGTACATATATTTATACCACAGTTGGTTCTGACCTCGCAAGGCGATTTGCTGAGAGGTATTCCAATAATGAGTCCCGACTGAATCTCTTTAGAACTGCTTATTTATAAGCTAGCAAACCTACTTAAAAGAATAGTAATGAAAACCAGATTGTATTTCCATTAGAAAATGTGAAGCGTGTTACAGTGACTGACACTGTAGCTGCATTCTTGGTAGAACTGGTATGAGTCTTTTAAACATACAAAAGTCTCGGTTAGATTGAGATTGGTCCACTACATGAGAGTTCATCCAAGAGTTCAGTGGCAAAAAAGTGAGCACTGAAGAACTACGGGACTTGCTGACATGAATTGTGCAACAGATGGGATACAGTCTCTAGCTGAACAAGCAAAGTAGGATTGTAAAAGTGGATGGTGAGTGTTTTATTGCAGTGTGTTCGCGTATGTCTTCTTTTTACCTGTGTTCTAGCCCATTTTTCTTTGTCTGTTTCTCCAGCATTTCCTGCTTCCTCTCCCAGTCAGCCAATGAGAGGACAATGGTGTCTTGAGAAGCCGTGGAAGGTGGCGGCCCTGGTGCCACGCTGGGGGAGGACAGGGCTGACGTGCGGGGGGCCAACGGTGTCACAGTCTCCTCCAAGATCCGCCGCTCCTGTTAGTAATGCATCCCAGGTCAGGTGTGCATGATGACATGAGCTGATATGTGCAATATGTGTATAATATATGCATAGTGAGAGTTGTGAAATGTGCTTATAAATAAAATGTATTATTATTATTATTAATGTTCTTATCAGGTGCTAAACATTATCGTTATGTGCAAAATACATAAAAAGAATACTACTACTACATAGACTTTCATATGGAGTTGGTCCCTCATTGCAGCTGCTATAATGGTTCCGCCCCCATGCTCTGGACTCTGAGGGGAATTTGGTTTTCTATAACAAACTAAATAAGAGGGTGAACCCAAAATTGTTGACAATGTTTGATCCTCTCCCATCTGACTATGGGATTTAAAAAAAAAATTGATTGTACGTTTTAACAAAGAATAAACCTTTTTCAATGTAGAAATACGATGTTTTCAGTGTAGAACTAAAAAGCAAGATAGCAAGATGTCCAACTTGGAACCGCAGTGTGAGTTGGTGTAAAAAAAAAAAAAAAAAAAAAAAAGGCTTTAACCCTAAATATGGCCCCAAATAAGCCTCCAGAACACTATAATGTCATTTTAAACTAAGTTTAATACATTACCCTTGTAATGTACAGGTAAACCGGTATTCGCCTCTTTTAATTTAAATTCCCCGCCAAGAAATGCAACCTGATCTACTCGGGCTAAAAATACAAACGAGGGCTCATTGGAAAGGTCACATGGAGATCTACCAAACTGTGGAGTTTTTAAGTGTCTGAGTGCTTTTCCCGTTGATATATGCAACTCGGAAGGTCGCGGGACAAAAGTATTGGGACACCGTGATGAGGTGAACATTGCCACAAAAAAACAAAAAAGGACAGAGGATATTTCCATTATTGTGGGGATTTCCGCGTAAAACTATGAGTTCGGTTCTCAAAAAAATCAGCGTGACTGAATCCACGACTCCTAATCCGCGTAAAACTAGGGTGTTACAGTACACGAAACTACACATTGGGCTGCAGGCTGGTGTTAAACAGCATCAGACGAATGCCAGTGTAACGCCGCACTGGAGACAATCTAGCGTAGATACAAAATGCAGCAAAAACGCATACGGAGTTCAGAGCGCGTTCAAGGATGAGGCCTTAAAGGACACACTGCTGTTAAAGAGCTCCATAATTGTTTAAAGTGTTTGCAAACCAAATGTTATTGCACTTCTCTTCATATAGCAGTACTATAAAAGTAAAACTACTTTTAAATTCATTAGTTATTTTTGCGTATAACAATGTGATTCATCACGATTAAACATTTTTATCATTGACCAGCATTAAATAAAACTTAAGAAGAAAAGTAGCTTCCAGAATCAAACTAATAATAATCTCCATCACTATAACAGAGTTGTGGCCCACCTCCTCGTTGTGTTTCCTCTCTTCTTCTTCCACTTCTTTCTGAGCTTTTTCCCACTCCTTCTTCAGCCGCTCCTGCTCCCGCTCATACTTCTCCTACAGAGAGAGACATGGAGATCAAACATGGAGCTCAAGGGTCAACCTTAGGAGACAGAAGGATGCGGAGGACAGAAGAAAAAGGAGAACATGAGATGGAGGAGGAGATGAAAAGACCTAATGAAGATGAAGACCTCTACAGACGTCTGGGTTTCGCATATTTTATGACTTTTTACTTGCTCCCTTCGTTCATCACCTTAAACAGCTTTTTAATCAGGCATGCTTGGGTGACACATCTGTGCACGAAGGTTTATTGCGAGAAAAACAAGAAATAAACATCGGAATGATTTAAGAGAGTAAAGTCTAGTGTAACTGAGTTATAGATATGTTCTGTGTAAAAACATGTATCTCTACTTGCAACACACACTGTATGGGATAAAAATGATGTCGTTTAAGTTCGGTAGGGATGAGTTGGAACATAATTCGGGCTTGGCTCAGATTCTGACCCATGTGATGCTGTGTGCCAGGTCAGGTCGGATTCCAAGAGAAAATGTTCTGATATCTGGATCAACATTTCAGGTCCAGTTAAACCCTTGCACTGTAATAGTTTCTGCCTACCCACTGTTAACTTGATGTTATACTAGATGTCACAGCCATGTGGGTGATTAAGACTGGTCAACTAAAGTGACAGCTAATGTCTCAGCATTTCTTTACTGTTATATTAGTTCAAGAATAATTTTAAAAGCCTAGTGCCTCTTTACATCTTGAGCCCCTGCAGTGCATTTGCTGATAAAGGATTCATTCTCTAGATGTAGGGATATGTTTTGCTTGGCAATAATGAAAAATGTCCAGCCATGGAGAATTTGTATATTTATGAAGAATTCATGACTTGATACCTCAAGGAGAGGATGAATTCCACCAATTCTTAAGATGCTTTGGCTAATTCAGTTGTTATTGAATTTGTAAAACATGAGTAAGTCATTCCGAAACATGTGTCACTACAATGCTGGAGACAGGAAGCAGCTGTCCTGCATGTAACTCTCCACCATTCAAGTGCTTTTACTTATTTTTAAACACTGTTGCATCATACAGTGTATAGTATTTAGTAGAGATGTAACGGTACATGTATTCGTACCGAACCGTCACGGTACAGGGGTCACGGTTCGGTACCTGATGTCTTTCAGAGAATACACGGTACGACGGAGAAGACATGATTGAAGTAATACGGCATAACAGAGGGACCAAAAAGCGCAAGTGTCGTGTCGCAGTGTAGTGCAATAGTGACACCTACTGGCGTAACACTTCTGCTGCCTTACACATACATGAAAATATAAGCAAGAGTGTGTGTTTACTGGTTAATACACTGTTGTTTATTTAACATAAACGAAAACAAACCAAGTCTCATTCTTTAGAACTTTTTGTTGCTTAACTTTGTTGTATCGTGAACCGTACTGAACCGTGACATCTGTGTACCGTTACACCCCTAGTATTTAGAATATGTAACCATATTATGTGAAAACTTTATGTGGGAGCTCTGGTTCCTATCACCACCACTATAAACAATTCTGACTTTTCACATCAAACAATTCTGAATTACTTTCAAGTCCCAAACATTTAAATACGCTGAAACATTGGTGTAAAAGTAAAGTAAGTAAGTAAACTGGCTCTTATAGTCACAGGTAAACACACCACAACACACAGTGTGAACAGTGTGAAATGCATTTAACCCATTCACCAAGCAGTGTGTTGCTCAGTGGTGCAACTGGCGGTCCTGGGATTCAAACCCACAACCTTCTGATCACAGACAACCACCAGGCCACCAGCTGCCCATAAGTCCCATTTAAAAGCATAAACCACACTGAGACAACCTTGATGCATGGCTTCTTCTAGGTTTTACTACTACTATTTATGATTCATTGAATCTGTTCCTTGCAGTATATGGTTGTTTAGCACAGGCAGTGCTGGGTGCTGTGACTGTGAAGGATCATGCCGCGCGCCTGCAGTGGTCAGTGTGTACCTGTAGCAGGCGCTCCTGCTCTTGCTGCCACCTCTCCTGCCGCTTACGCTCCTCATTAGGATCCCATGTCCAGTGATCAACCCGCTTTGCGAGGTTTAAAATCGGGGTTTCGATCTGACACACACAAGGACCCACACACACACACACACATACACAGCGAGAAAGGAAAGAGGGAGGAGAAGGGAAACAGCAGGACAGCTTGTAGCAGTTCTACTCGGAGCAAAGAAAACACAAATAAAGGAGAGAGAAATGAAAGGAGTGATGGGAGGATGGATGCAGTCTCCTGGAGGTACTTACGCATTCGCTGGTAAAGTCGAGACCCTCTGGGGGGGGGGAGAGAAAATGGTACATTTAGAGGGTCTTTGTAAACACTGTGATTTCTACAGAATGCTCGTTCATGCACAAGGCCTTTCGCTGAGCTAGGACAGTACATGACATCTTAAATCCCCAGTGGGGAAACTAAGTTGACAGTAGGGTTGGGTGATATTTGTTTTTTCTCTTAAATATAGTCAAATACTCGTTTTCCTGGCGACTCGGGGGGTGGTTTGGCATTATAATGGTTTAAAGCTATAATGCCTCCCCTCCCCACATGCTCTGGACTCTCAGGGTAGCTTGTTTTTCTACAATAAACTAGATAAAATGTGAATGCCCTACAGTGGCAAATAGCATTGTTTTTCTCTTAGATTTGATTGCGTTTATGTTTAAGTTGAGATTTACAGAAATATCTGTGTAACTGTGGTAAAGGGAACACTGCTGTTAAAAAGCTCCTTCTTTGTTTGAAGTGTTTGTAAACCAAATGTTTTTAAACTTTGGTTCATATTGCAGCAAATAAAAGTGCACAGTACACTTACTTTTGAATCCATTATTGAATTTTGCATATAACAATGCAATTAATCATAATTAATTGCAGAAAATCATGCGATTAATCGCTATTATACATTTATAGTTGTCCAGCATAAAAAAACAACCATAATTTGTTCAATTACAATGTGCAATAAACAGCCTTCTGATTGCACGTGTGCACCCATTCTGTCTCAATCCTGTTTTTCACATAAGCTTTAGTCGTTTTTAAATATTGATTATGTTTGTAACTGAGTGAAATAAGTTGGTCTGTTCAGGCTCTGTTTCTGATCACTATGAGAATAAAAAATATTGCATGCTAAGCAAAGGTGTTTTAATGCAGAAATGATGACAGTAATTTCCACTAGGGGGCTTTCATTGTAATGTTAGTGACAAGCTAGCAATGTTAGTTCATGTCCCACACGAGGCAGTAACACACAACTTACTCTACTGACCATTCAAAGCCTCTAACAGACATTCAAGTACCATTTTATTTGCATGTTACAGTTTTAAAGCATATGCTGAAGTAGTTTATTACAGATTTTTTCTTCAAAACTTGTAACAGCAAATTTACTTAACATGCAAGACGTTTGTAGCTGCAAACATGCACGCGTTTATGAGCTCCTGCTGGTGCAGGTTTCCTTTCTTTCAGCGATGCACACACAAGCACCTTATGCTAATAGCTCCCACTCATAGATAATGTGAGAAAAATGTGGCTACAAACTAATCGCTAGTTCAGTGCACTGAGAACACATATTTTAATCACTATATTTAATAATTGACTTCATAATCGTTCCTTATATTTAAAGGATGTTTTTATTAAATCAACTATTACGCCAAAAAAATTACAAATCAAATTTAGTACACCTTAGCACTGTGAAACAGGAGACGGACATTATTATATTAATAATTATTATCAAGTTATACAGTATAATTGATAGTTTTTTCAATTAAAATGTACGTTCTCAAATGTACTGAATAAGTAATTAGTTGATAAACATGATGAACATGGAATATGCAGGTTATTATAGATGTTTATAGAATATATACAATGTAGTCAAGAACAGTTGCTTTACAATTAAGAGACAAAGTCACCGTTGTAAAAAAATGCTGGTCAAGGTTGTTGATATTACAGTGAAAATACAGAATCACCCAAGCGTAGCATATAAGACATAAAAGACCACACAAACGAAACAGAACACGACAATGAAGGCAAGAATACAGCACATTAACCCTTTACTCTGAGAACTACGCTGTTTAACGGGTGTTTCTTACTATGAAAGCCTAGTGAGGACAATATGGAGAATGTTTAATCTTTAACAAGGAACATCGGCTTCAGAGATGATCTCCATCCAATCTCATAGTGTCCTCAGTAGGTCTGAATATGACACTTCTCAGAATGGACAGATCGACAAGGACTGGAGGACGAGAAGCGAGGCAGGGCAGGTGGATGAGTGCGACCTCATACTCCATCCTGACCCAACAGCGACACTGGGTTAAGGGAACCCTGCGCAATTAGTCACTTTTTACCTGTCGGAGCGAAGAACTCCCAGCGTAACCTAGAGCTACTGGAGGTTTGTGAGGGTTCTGACGCACGTACACAAGTCCACATACACCAAAAACCAACCAGAGAGAAGAGAGGGCGGAATACAAGGGGAGATACGGACAGAGAGACAGGAGCCAGAAGCATAAAAAAACAAACAAAAAACATAAAGAGTAAAAGTAGGGACTGAACTCAATGGAAATCCAAAGTAAGATAATGAACCTTTTAAATTCCCTCAAATTAGAGGAAAAAGTGGACAATACAAGGGTAAGAGCAGCAGAAACAATAGAATTAAAGCTAAAACAGATTGTCATTGTAACTATAATGCTTTGTTCTTCTTCAGCTGTGGGGCCTCTCAGAGAACTCTGGGAAGTGTAGTTTTATTACCTGTCAGGGAGAGCGAGTAGGAGGTTGTGTCAGCCTTTTTGGAGTCGGTAGAGGAAACCTCGTCGCATGACTTCTGCGCTGAACCATCTGAAGCGCTCAGCTAGAGGGAAAACACAAAATCGAAGTACATAAACAAATGAGTTCAGTACAGTGAGAGGCATTTCACGTTTTGAAACAGCTAAAAAATGCTGAATACTGAATTGCAGTTCGGAATAAACGTGTTCAGCACACAAGCACACATACAACTTTTTTTTTTCTCAGGTTTGATCTTTTATAGGTGCAAGGATTGAACTGAACAGCTTTGCTTTCATTTTTAAGAACTGCTGACAATATTTCTCCTCATTTCCAAATAAAAATAATTTTAAAGGGAAATGACAAAACATCAAAATAAGAGAAACGATGCAGCGTTTACAGAATTCAAAGAAAACAAATCTCTTGTTCACTCAAACAAAGTGGCAATAACTACCTTTGAGGAACAGTGTTTTGCCTGGTCTCATTGTGAGAGGAGAGTGTCGATTACAGCAGTGTTTTTATACTGTGACGAGCGTGAGAAAGACTAGTCGACACACTGGAATTCTCTAGGTTTTCTGAACTTTATTTTCAAGCTTGAGTAGCAAACAGCAGCAGCACACCCAAACACGTCCTGCCTCTATGCTGTCTGAACCCCAACTGAGCGAATTCCCCTTAGCTCCTCCCCAAACACTCCCTTTTTCCCGCCAACAGCAGGTTCCTGCCTAACGGCTCCCCTTTTCAAAACCCCCAAAGGCTCACGGGAGCCAGTCCACTGCCAGCTCGTCACAATACTTTTCCTCATTAAATAAGATGTGGTTCAGGTGATCAGTAATCCCTACCTCATGAAGCAGAACAGACACTGGTATGGAATGGTCATCATACTCATAGAGATGCTGATTTCAAAATAATCTGCATTGCTCTCTTATTTTTTCCAGAGCTGTGTATCCTAGACCAGTTCACTCTACTGTCAATACCTGGTCAGTAATGGACATGTCTGCCGTGATCAGTGACACTGTCTGCGTCAGTTCAGTCACGATGGTCGTCTTGATGATGCAGTTTCGCTTCACCTCTGGGGGTGTCTGCTTCTCTTCTGCAAATCAAAACAAGCACAGGTTAAGGACACGTTCAAACTGCATTGAATTGTATTGCACTACAGTAAGTGGGAAAGTAAATAGTAAGTATACTATAAGTATGAAGTATTCTTGGAGAGGTATTTAGTAAGTATAAAGTAAACAATGCAAAATTAAAGCATCACACCTAAACACTGACCATCTTGGCTTATCTGTTTAGGGTCAGGTGCAAAATGTAAAAAGTCAACTACTTTAACCCAAATGCGAAAATAACACAAAGCTGCAAACCTATCACTTCTGAATGTGGGAGCATCGTGGAAGCTTCCTCCTCTTTACTTTTCTCCTGAGGACTGCTAAGACTCTCTTTCTCTTCCTTGATCTTTTCCGTCACCTGGCTGGAAGCGGTAGATGCAGTCTGAGTGTGCTCTTGTGATGTGGTCTCACTTGCTGGTGAGATTTCTGGCTCCTGCTGAAGACCTTTGGTTGCTGGTTTTGGTGGCGTCGGAGAGAAGGAGACAGGTCGGACTGGTGATACTGGAGTTTCGCTTTTCTCTTCTGCACCATGCTCTCCATTTACACGCATCAATCCATCAGTCTGAGGCAAAACACACACATTGCATATCAGTGAACCAGTTAAGTCAGTGAACACCTCCAGTCAGTGCATCAGTCAGTACACGGATGAGGTATGGCGTGAATCTACAAATGTTTGGACCCATATTTTAATGCTAGTGAACATAACATTATAATATAATAAATACTGCATACCTTTTGCACAATGTTTTGTTCTTCAGTATATACAGTAAAATGTGTTTGTGTACTTTCACCCAGTCAACAAAACATCATGTATGCCACAATACATTGGCATCATGATTAGAGATGGCCTGTTGGTATCGATGGGTATCAGTGCTGCACTGATATGGGAAATATGAGGGGGAAAAAAAAGAATTTAATAAAAAATTCTTGTTGTGCTAAGTATTCAGTTCTTTAAACACAGATGAAATATACAAGAAGCTCAAAAAAAGCATGGCGTGATGTAATTTAACATAATCAAAAATATCGTTACACTACAAAGCAAAATTGAATTAGATGTATTGTTAACCTATCACTCCGTTGTATTGTGGTCATGCAGGTGTACAGGTGGTCCTCGGCATACGACGTTACGACGCTGACTCCCATAAAACTTTCAAAGTATTGAGACGTGAGGATTTCTACCTGGGTGAACTAAATTGGTTGCGCACAGCAGAAAAATACATATGAGTGAGGGTGCTGGCGCCAACTTTACTCTTACGGTTTTCAGACTGTTAAAAGTGTATTTATACTCATTCTTTGTCTCTTTTTTTGTTACTACAGTGCAGTGTACAAGTGCAGTATATGCTTGTCCTTTTCCTGTTTCTGTGGAATAGTTGTATTTTTATATTCTATGTCACGGTACGGTCAGTGGCCGGAGAAGGCCACTGCTTTTTGGTGGCCTTTTAGTTCTGGTTTTGCCCTGTTTTCAGTTTGGTGTGTTTAAGGACTTTTATTTTGACTCATGTTCTGTTCTAGTTCGGTCACGTGTCTTGTTGTCATTTTGGTTCATGTCATGTGATTCACGTTTATATCTGTTTTGTGTTAGGTTCCTGATTTCTGGTGTATTTAAGTCCTGTTTGTGTTTCGTTCTGGTCATGTGTCCATTACCTCATTATAGCTGTATGCTTCTCGTGTTTTCTGTCTTGTTGCGGTCATTGAGCCTGTTTTTCTTTCTGTTTCATTTGTTGTTAAATAAACTTAAAACCTATCTAGCATGGATCTCTGTGTGCTCCGTGCTCCGAGGGAGCTCAGGGCTGGGTGCTCGCCCCCTCAGCCCTGACACTATATTATGATTTTACAACTGTGTTAGGATTTAGGCTAGGGTTTGTTTCGACTTACAGTAAAATTTGGGTCGGAACGGAACTGTGTTGTAATTCGAGGACCCCCTGTAGATAACTTTTCATGTAAATCAAGTAAATGACTTACTTTAAGAGGCTTGTAAGAAGTTTGATGGAGTTTGGGCTGGCTGTAAGGCTTTGGGGTCAGCAGTGGCACAGGTTTGGAGGGTGGAGGGGGTATCCGGGCGGGCGAAAGTGGGACTTCTGGGGTTTTCCCACGGGTGGGGGCCAGCTCTGGGGTTTTGGGTCGACTGTGTGTTGAACTTTGAGAAATCTGCAGGTGCGGTTGGATGGTGGGTTGCGTTTGGGTGGATGGCACAGGCGCTGGAGTTTCTGCTTTTACATTCACTGCTCTTGTGGCCTGTGACCTGGGTTGAGGTGGTGATGACGTGGGTGTCACTGTCGTCGCAGAAGGGAGTTTTGGGAGTTGCAGTTTCTCTAGTATAGCGTCACTGATAGTGAAGCGAAGAGCGTAGCGCTGTAACACGGCCGCCTTCTCTTCTGGACTCGAGGCTTTACAGTACAGCTCATGAAGCTCCTGCTCTCGGCGCTCCCTAGAGAAAGAGTGGAGGTATTTGATTTTCAGTTGGACCAATTGGACTTTTAATTGTACTCAATTCTTACAAGTTACCATGCTCTATGAGAAATTAAAACCTGATGCAATATCATGTAGCGTATCACTGAAGACCCTTAATTGGCTCAGTTATAGCACAACAGCAACTTACGGTAAGACAACAAAATTTAAAAAATAAAAACACCCCAAATATATACACTACATGGACAAAGGTATTGTGATGTCTGGCCATTACACTACGGAGTTGGTCCCTCCTTTGCAGCTAGAACAGCTCCACTCTTCTTGGAAAGCTTTCCACAAGATTTTGGAGTTTCTGTGGGAATTTGTCTCCATTCATTCTGTAGAGCAT
>JBBPDC010000084.1:5323156-5339141 GCA_037974485.1 Hemigrammopetersius urotaenia | reverse complement strand
AGAGAGAGAGAGAGAGAGAGAGAGAGAGAGAGAGAGAGAGAGAGAGAGAAAAAGAGAAAGAGATGAGGGAAGACAATAAGACAGAAGAGGAGTAGGAGGGATAGATCCTGCTGTGATGATGCTTATTAATATTTGTAGTTGTATAATTTTATAACAGACACACAGCTGCTTGCACTCCTGACAGGCTAAAGATTTATTTAGCTCTGAGCCTTAACAGCACAGCAGGTGACCACTGTGAATGAGTGCTGTGTTTTCTTTAAGTTTCTCAAACTATTCAGTCATTTCCACTTTAGATGATTCTCTTTTAGTCACAGGACAACAATAGGGGGTCCGGTTTGTTCCAGTGACTGCATTAGGTTCAGCTAGCCACATGCAAACGTGTTACTCAAGTGTCTCTCTCATCTCCGCTTTAAGCAGGATGGGGAATGTGCTCAATAAATAATAATAATAATAATTATAATAATAATAACAACAGTAGAAAAAAATCAAGGGTGTCTTTGAAGGCACTCAAGAACACATTACAAAATCAAAGAAGCAAACCAAAGAATAAATAAAAAATAACTAAACATTCATGAGTAATCATAAAAGTGCAAAGCTGCAAGTGATACCATCATAAAGTCAAAGTGAACTTTATTGTCATTTCACCGTATACAAGTATACAGGGAAACGAAATGGCAAGGGCGAAGCAAAAAAAAGCGTATTAAAGAAGCTGAGAGCAGAATTTCCACAATGAAACATAATTAAGACAACATGCAAAAACAGTGGTAGGGCTGGTGATGGCCCTCTCACGGACTTTCTTCAGTCTATACTACTGATTTGGGTCAGTCTCCCGGAGGATTTCGCCCCGCTTGAAATTGAACGCACACAGCAGGCTTTGGCTCCGGCCCCGGCTCCCGAGTCAGCCGCCTAAAAGGATGCTGTTGAGCTTCTTGCATTTCACCCAGAGAGAGGCTGTCCTCTGAGTGGTGCAGAATAAATGCAACACTGTCCATGCAGGAATACACCTTCATATTGTCCCCATATCTGTCAGCAGAAGTTTTGAGCAGAAGATAAGAATTTGATCACATGGCGAAAACAATGACTCGTATGATCATTTATCGAGGCACCTTAGGTGGCTTCGCAAAGGCCAGATTCGTCTTTTTGACACTTTTTCGGGTCGTCTTTGGTGTCTTGGTTGTAGTTATGGTTCATTTGCGAATGTAAGTTCTGTTCGTGTTTAAACGACCAGGTGACGTTGTTTGGGTTTACCCTGGTGTTTGGGATCATGGTGAGGAGGGAATGATGCTGTCAATTTGTTTTTATACTCTTTACATTTGGTAATAAAATATTTGTCCACACAGGTTCTTCTTAGTCTGCGCTAATCTTTTCTAGTTGTCTTTGCTAATTTCTTTCAATTCTTTATCCAATGCTTTCAACCCCTCTAAGCAGTGGTACGGGGTAGGGCACCACAGGCTGTTGGCCATCAAGGGGGCTTTAGAGGAATGGCGGAATTCAGAGGAACTGCCACCCTGGAGCCAGTGGTGGACCACCAGAATCTAATCACCACACAGCAGGCAAAGTAGCTCAACCCCAGGCAGGTGTGGTGGGCGCTGTTCTTCGAACAATTTAACTTCATCACCTGGGGTTAATCTTATTGCCTGGGGTTGAAGACTCTCCAAGGCCTCTCAGACCAACGGTCAAATGGAGTGGACCAACCAACAACTGGCGCACTTCCTGAGATATTTCGTTTGGCTATCTACGTCAGTGACAGGGTTTGGCTATCCACCCACAACCTGCACCTCCGCACTGAATCAATGAAGGGTCATTGGACCCAATAAAATCACCCACCGGATCAATCTTGTCACCTTCCAGCTCCAGCTGCCTGCCTCTCAGCCTGGTGATGGTCCTGGTGATGGTGCCCAGCCATCTCTTTACTGATACCATGGGTACTCCAATTTCTCTCTGTCTGTAATACCCCACTGTTTGTGTGTTGAGAACGTGGATTCCCGGTTGGAATCTCAACTCGTTCTTAGAGTAAAGGATGTGGTCTACCAACACTGGTCTACTATTGTGCCTTTCCGCGACTGGGTCCATCCACCATTGGGTTAAATGTTTGGCCAGGTAAGTCTTGTTGTCTGAGACATCTGATGTGTGATGTTAGACTGATCTTTTGTTTTGTTTTGTCCGACTTCCACCAAAGACTCAGTCACATGACTCTTTTTCGCTAATCAAACGTAGGCACTAACGTTTGACTCTGTTTCACCAATCAAATGGAGCCAGGCTGTCACATAACTGTCCACAAAATCTCTGTGGCCTCGCACAGAAGCAAAGTGACTGAGAGCAGAAAACAACGGCGTGTGATTTGTCATGCGCTGTTATATGTGTCTGCCTAAACATGTCAACATTTCAGCAGGGACTGGCCGGACTGGCAATCTGTGCATTCTGGAAAGGTCCAGAATGGTCGTCCGGTGCACGCCCGTTGACCAGTCTTTATTGGCAGAGCTGCAGATACCTGCACACACACCCTCTGTACGCTACCCCCTATGTCCCCGCCCCCCGCCCCCCCAACCTGGAAGAAAGTCCAGTGCTGTTTCTTTAGTACCAATCCGCCCATGCATTTCAGCCTACAAGAGTTTTCTGCAAAACACACACACACACACACACACACAGTTTATGGACACAGAGACCTCGGCATGCACAGGCTGCCTTGTCATGTTCCTCTATACAATCTCTGCCTGCTGAGCCAATTGTGCTGTTTCAACAAAAGAAGGTCATTACCATTTCCTGTGGTTGAATTTTTGTCTATTTGATTGTCTATTTGCTTATTCAGTCGTCCAGTAATTATTTGGACGACTACTTTTTACTTTTACTTGAATCATATTATTCTAAAGTAACAATACTCTTGCTTGAGTACAATTTTTGGCTACTCTACCCACCTCTGAGTGTGAGGTTCATGATCCTAATAGAAATGTGTAATGTGATGTAAATACAACATAAGAAATGTTGTCAGTACGTGGTAAATCACAGCTTATATTATTCTTATTATTCTTATTATTATTCTGACTACAGACTGACTACAGTCTACAAAGGACAGGTGAATGAAATGTAAAGTAAAGAGAGAAATATTTGCTGTATACAGAGAAATAAGGTGTTATTACTATGACAGTACATCTACCCTGCTGTAGCCACCTGGGCTACTGTCATTTAGTTCACTTTTTATTTGTTAGAAATTAGTGGTTTAGTGCTGTTGAGATATACAGTGGCCATACAGTGCATTCTTGATATGCGCCTGCCACAGAGGCACACAGTGCCCTTCCCCCAGCATGTAGTATATCCAACCATCATTGCTCAACAGATTTGCCTCTAGAACAATTTCATTTATGTTATGTTCGCAACACTTTGCATATTCAAAACTTGATTTATGTCCATTCTGGAAATACTGGTGTCGTGCAATAAGAACGACAATAAATTATTTTTTAACCATCATTGGCATCTGTTACCATGGTGACTTGGTTAATCTTCAGGCCCAGGCCAAATTCCATTACCAGACTGAGATTGTCTAGTAGTAACAGAGTGGACAAAAGCGGTGTTGAGAAAACTCATTTACAAAAAAGGCATTGCTCATGTTGTTAAATGTGAACCAAAAACAATGGTCATCATGCCAAATTACCTATCAACTGTGCTAAAACAGGGCTGAACTAGGTGAGCTTTACTGACCAGTCATGTTGACCTCCTGGTCAGAAATAGTAATGGGTGTTTTTCTGTATCTTCACTACAATGTGTGCATATTTTGTTTACTTACAGGATTGAGAAGAACAGTAAGAAAGAGTTCTCCTCCTCGTATGCTCTTGTCGAGTTCTTTCGGGCCTCCAGGGTATTCCTTATAGAAGATGGTGTGTGTGAACAAACCACACGTCTGACGAGGCAACACCTAAACACAAAAAAATTCACACACAAGTTCATGTCACTGCATGACATGCATTAAATTGTGTCTTAAAAATTACATGTCAGCTGTGTTTCAGTGTTAAGTGACATGTTAGTGTTTTGTACTGTGTTACATGACCCATAGTATAACTGTATACTAATACTAATACAGTAATTAGTATTCACTACTAGTATTCACTAATTAGTATTCACTGGTGAAAAAGGTAGACTTGACTAGTATTGATTTATTGGATATCAGAGCCTGCCTAGAGAGGCAGTTACACTTCTTCTTGTAGCCTTCTCCTGCATTGTGGTCATCAATAACTTTCATTTTCTGAGTCTTACACAGCTGTTTAAAGGAAGCCAAGGTTGTTGAGTGTCCACAAGTGCGTGCACAAGGTTTGAAGAGTCAGAGAATTTGTAAAGCTTTGAAATTGGCACCAACTGACATTTACTAGTGACAGCTGTTGCCATGCATCAGATCTAATGAACTGATTAAAGTCTAAAAGAGACTTCGGAGCTCCTAGGGTGCCTAAACTTTTGCACAGTGCCATAATAATGTTTTAATTTTTCATTTTTGTTCAATTTATGGCATAAAAAGTAACTATGCATAAATGTTTGCTGAAATTATTGCATTTTTTTCATTTCCTAGAGAGACATCTTTTCAATAAAAAGATATGTATATTTATCTAGGGGTGGCCAAACTTTTGCATAAGAGCTATGTGATGTATTGGTATTGTTATGTGACGTATATTGTGTTGTGGTCTTGTGTTACGGTATGTCTTTTATGACTTTTAACCTGACGTATTAAGTTGTTATATGAAGTGTCCTGCTATATCACATGTTGTGTATTGTGTTCCATTGTTATTAAACTGCTGAGCTGAAGTGTGTTGCCTTGGCAGAGTGGAATCTAAAAACAATTCTGATGGGAAAAAGCTAAACGCTGACAGAGCCTCATCTAATGTGCTGTTGCGAACGGGTAAAAAAGAGCGGGGGAGACAGAGAGACAGAAAGACAGCTGAGAGAGGCAGTGAGAGAGATTGAGTGAGGTACAGAGAGGTGAAAGAGAGAGAGACAAGGGTAGAGAGAGCAAGGTTACATGTGATTGAACACACCTCGAGTGCAGGATGGAAAATTGTAGCAGTGAAGGCTAAATTCTCTCTCTCTTGTTTTGTCAATTGTCTCGGTATAAATGAATGATGTGGGAAAAATAAAACAGCGACCCCAGTGTTTGGTCTATACCTTATTACAGCAAACTAGACAGCTCTCTATGTGTGTAGGTGTGTGAGAGTGTTCCTTTTGTTCAATCGGGTGAAGTGAACGGTTTTGGCTAGATAGCTGCAGTGTACTGGTAAGGTTTTATAGACTGTGTGTATGTGTGTGTATGTGTACGTATATGTGTGTGTGTGTGTAGTACACTGATGAGGTCCAGCAAGCACTCTTTCAATCCTCCTTAATGGTCTGTATATATTACACAAGCAGGCAGCTTCCCGCACACTGCTTAAGCACAGCCATCTATTACTTACATTCACACACTCACACTCAGGTTTTTATTGCTGACTTTGTGAGTATCATTTACTTCGGAATTACTGTAGGTAAATGCCGATTTATTTCATCTACACCAAGTAAAACCTTAACATCAGTGACTACATTTTTTTGTGTCTTTACATTTCTGTTAAAAGCTACATTTTTAGTAAACAAACAGTGCATCTTTATAGGTCCCCAAAACATAACGCTTTATATGTTTTACTTTAAAAAGGTTTCACAAATAGCTAAATACACAAACAGTTTAGGTCAACAAATCTGAACTCTCAAAATGTCATCAGCTATAGGATACACATTCTACCTAACCCACTGAAGACATGACGGATAATGGATTGATAAAGTGTGTTCTAATTGTTCCGGTCAACCATGTTGCTTTAGCCAGCTGCCTACAGTACTAGCCAAAAGTCTTGGACACATCTGACTTGTGTTCCATATGTTTTGTATCTCAAAGATATTTTGATATAAAGGCTTATATTTAAATGCTTGAAATTAGTGTCAATTATTTTGACCAATATTTTAAAACTGATGCCCATGTATGAATTCAACATGTTCAACTTTTTTTATTTACAATTTTTTTCAAAGACTTGTTGACTAAACCAAAGTCATTACATTGCTATTACTATGTGGCTCTCATTAAAAGTTAATCACCAGAATATTTTAATGTTCCTTGTTAATGCATTCAAGTCTATTAGTTGTGTTGTGAGGTAGGATATGAGTGTTAATAGGTCTTGATAAAAGGGCAACATGTCTGAAAGGAGTAACTGCCTAAGTATTATTTCTCCAAGTGTCCAAAAACAGGTATTTTGACCACCATTTGGTTTCAGTATATTAATATCTTCCAGATACAGGTTCTATCTAGTCTTTGTTTTCATAGATAGTACAGGGAGGATTTTACAGTCAAAATGAATTCATTTATAGTAAGTGAACAATCTAACAATAGGGTCCAAAGTGACTGTGACCACTGTGATCCTTTTCCTATGTGTTAGTTTTGGGGACTCTTATTGTGACAGACCTGAGCACACCAGCCTTGTGTTTGTTTGCATAATGTGTTGCAGCTGACTGGTGTGCTCAGGAAAAGTGATGTTTCATTTGAATTGGTTCATAGACTTTTGAGTTTTGTATTTAGTTCCCTTTAGGTTGGACCTTATTTATCGGTCCACAGTCCATTAGGGTTTGCTTGTTTTGTTACACAGTGCCCTAGTGCCTGTTTTGGTTTTGTAAAATAAGAGTTATTAAAATGGAAGTATGCTTATGCACCTGCCCTTATTACTGACTGAACCCCACTGGAATATAAACTAACAAAAATATAAACTAACAAAAAAAAAACTAACAAAGAACAAAGAAAAGTAAAATAAAGAAGAAATAATTAGTACTCATTTGTGAGCAAATTTATGACACTGACCATGGTAATGCACTGTAGTCTTTCCATTGAACTATATTGTCACGGAGGACGGGGGGAACCTCGGGGAAACCAGGGCCAGACAGGCAGGCATCCATAACTTCAGGCTCTTTATTAAACAGAAATGAAACTTGGCTCGACGGCCGATACATGAAAACAGAACGTGAAATGTAAACCAAGCATGTGAGCCGAAAATGGGCCGAAGGACAGACAACTGTGGGCTACACAAACAGAACTTAAATACAGACAGAAATCAAAAAACAAACGCAAGGTGGAAACAGGAAACAAGCAGGAAAACAGAACAGAATGTCAAAATAAAAGACCAAAAAACAACAGAAAAGCAGTGGCCCCTAACGGCCACTGACCGAGCCGTGACACATATGTTCAGATGACAATTAGGTGCATTTACTACACTGTTTAAAGGCTTTTGCTTAGTCCATGCTCAAGTGCACACTGCTATCAAATACTAAAAAAAAAAAATTTCAATGTTTCAAAGATTTTGCTTTTCCCTCATAGTGTTAAGCTAACGAGATAATTGGGTAACGATTCATTGAAGGCCAGTATTTGTAAGGTTACACAACCTTTCATCTTAACTGATTTAGACCTACAACATTTATAAAGGCATCAGTTGTAGCTGTCAAGAAGCCATTACTCAGAAAAAGAGAACCTGAAACTAGACATCTGGGATATGGAGTGTGGTTGTATAGATCAATATTTTATGATGTCCTCTATATGGCGCTAAATCATTTTTTATTTAAGTCAAATGTTATTTAGATTTATATTATTTCTTATTGTATTTTTATCTTACTTTTTATTTTACATTATTCTGGTGTCTTGTGTCTCTCCGTGTCTGTGTGTTGTTGCAGTCACCACATAAACAATTTCCTCTGGGATAAATAAAGTGATTCTGATTCTGATTCTATACAGATGAGTGTAACTAGGATTGTGAAACCAGACTTCTGCAGATAAAAACTGATTCATCACATTGTAACAAACCACCTACACATACTCACATGCATTTTAGGACACAACTGTATCCCGCATTCAGGTTTGGACGTGTTCGGCGTGTGGTTGCAGCTGTTAGCCTAGCCTAGCCTGACTTCCCCTTTTATATCAGTATATAGAAGAATATAAGATGTGATATAAAAGATGTGATGAAAGCAATGAATGCCATCCTAAATATTGTATACGTTCTTGGGGCTGAGAAAGTGGGTGTGGGTGAGGCAGGAAAGCAGGATGAAATTGTCATGTCTACCTCTGGGAAGGAGTACGAAGATGCAGGAAATACCATTAACACTGGGCTTTTAATGAGTAACCAAACAAACCACCATAACAGCAGAGTCTTTGACCACATTATCAAACTCAGGGCTCTTCCTTCAAGCTCCTAGGTAAGGGTCACTCCCTATTATGGAGAGAGAGAGAGGCTGAGCACAATCAGTGCTTATGGACTTGAGCTGAAGAGTAGAAGGCGTCTTCTACTTTGGGGACACGCAGGAGGTAGAGCAGATCAAACTGGAGTGATGACAGTGACTGCACACCAGGACTCTGGCTTGGCTGGTACTTAGCAATGGGGATCAGCTGTGACCTGTGCCTTTACTTGACGCCGTGCTAAAGATATACAAACCGGCACATGGAGACAGTGGGACGTGACAAGGACTCCTCAATACTCAGGCGAGGGCTCTCGCTGGGGGCATGGCGGAGACGGCACAGACGTGACAGAAATGTGTGTGTATGTGTGTGTGTTTGGGAGGGGTGCTTCTAGTGGCAAGCTGCCTGTGGTGATGGAAAATAGACTTGAAGTCTATGTTCAGAAAATCGCTGCATCTTCATCTTCCATGGCAAAACAGATCTCTTTTTTTTACCAATGAAAACACACATTGTCAATAATGCCTGTTAAGGATTTCTCTGAGTAGAGTGTGTGTGAGTAGATCGCTAAAATGGAAAGGAAGGGTTCTGAGTTACGCATCTATCTAATCCGATTCATCTGTTTGACCCACATTGGTGCTGCAGCCATCTGTGGCTGGGAGACCAAAAGAGCACAACTGCTATTGCTCTCTCTGTGTGCTTGTTTCCTAGTTGTTTTATAATTTTAGGGCTCAAATCATTTTTAACTTGAGGTTACAAGAATACGTTGGCATTCATTTCTCACATATCTTTTCAAAAACCTAGAAACATGAATGAAAGTCAAGCTGTAAGCACTATTCTAGGTTCTTCTGTTAGTCCTTTGCTTTCTCTTTTGTGTTCTAAAGCAGAGGTCCCCCGCAGATTGGTATCAGTTATCAGAGTCGGAAAGATCTTTTATTTACAAAAAGCACTTATCTCAGTCACCAGCTTGTAGGATGGAAACAAGCACAGGGCTCCCACTAATTCAGCAGAATAAGTTACTTTTACACATTTTGTTTTTAGTTGTATCTATTGTTTTACATGATACCGGTCCATGGCACGAAAAAGGTTGAGGACCGCTGCTATCAGTACAAGCTCTTACCTCTGTGTATTCTAAATACCTGTTCACACAGGTTTCCTGAGCACAGCTTGTTCTAGCTGAAACTCAGCATTCTTAATTGTATGTTTGCCTGAACACAGTTGTATGCACATGCTGTTTGCTTACACACCCGGGCATCGGATTTTTATCTCTACACTATTTCTTTCTCTCATTATCTTACTCTGTGTCTATATCTCACCATGTCTCTCCATTTTTTCACTCTATCCCTCTCTGTTTTAATCTCTCACTATTTCTTCATGTCTCTCTTTAACTCCACTATTCTCTTTCTCTCACTATTTCTTTATCTCTTCTTTCTTTTTCTCACAATTTCCCTCTATTTTCTCTCTTACTATCTTTCCCACTCCCTCACTTGCTCACTTTTCTCTCTCATACATTGGCCTATTTGTAAAATGTTTAGCATGCCATTCGAATAATGTGATTTCGATAGGTAAGTGTCCAGTCATTAGCACTGAGTCCACTCCAT
Source organism: Hemigrammopetersius urotaenia (assembly GCA_037974485.1). Lineage (NCBI taxonomy): Eukaryota > Metazoa > Chordata > Actinopteri > Characiformes > Alestidae > Hemigrammopetersius > Hemigrammopetersius urotaenia. The sequence goes on along the minus strand of JBBPDC010000084.1, from coordinate 5,329,328 downwards.
TCCGCCACTGCTGTTGAGAGTTAGCACTAAATCTGCCTCTGTCTGACATGCTCTATAGCAGCTTCTGTTGAATCAGCGAAAGCCCGTTCACATTAGTATTCCACACAGTGCGCTCCATATTTAACTGCTGTAAGGTAGGTCAAAGGCGCCCGTGGCCTGCTCATGTTCGGACTGGGATTCCCAATAAACGCCTCCTAAAAAAGCTTTGCATTATTTCAAATACATTTTAAAATCCCCACTGTGGAGGTTGTCATGGAAGCAGTGACTTATATCACAAACTGAAAAAAGGCTTAATGTGCACATAAAAGTCAACTCAACACGAACTTAAAACTCTACAACTCTACATGTAGCTCCACCTAGTTGGTGCACATTTAGACCACTCTCTACACAACATGACAATGACAATGAAATGTAAAAACTGCAGAGGCACCGGGGTGTCACTGCTGTGCTGAGAATGGTCCCACATCCAAATTTTATCCCTGTCCTGTGGTCAAAAGCAGCCCTGTGGTCAGAAACTGGCCAATAATAAACAGAGTAGAGGATTATAAATTGTTTATAAACAGATACAGGATTATAAACAGATACAACTGTACATCTGTATTCCCAAACTATAAGATGGAGCTCAGAAAGTGTGCAGTAAGTGGAAGCAAAATGTAGGTGACTCTAAAAAAGTGGCCAGTTAGTGGATGTACAAGTGCTTAGTGAGAAAAAGTAAAATGTAGGTGTTTCTAATAAAGAGGCCAATTAGGGTTTGTACAAAGTAGGTGTTTCTAACGAAGTGGGAAATGAGTGAGTTAGTGATTGATTTAAGCCCCTCTAATGGAGACCTCTGATGGTGTTTAATTGAGTAAGGCTCTTAGTCACGTCAGAGCATTTGACTTGTATCTTTATAGGAAGCACAGCGTCTATTGTGGGGCTTTCTTTGGCAACCACAGATTTCATCAAAGTCATTCCGTTGCTATCAGGAGATGCCATTGTCTTTGGCGCAGAACACGACAGCTAAATTATGGGTCCGTACATCAGCAATTCAAAGTCTGCCTCGTGACATTCATCCTTTTATAATGGCAGCGAATGAAAAAGATGACACATTTCCAACATGTGAATGAGTGCCGGCTCTGTCTGACAAAAGACGGAGGGTGCCTGATTCACTTGCTCCTCCGAAACCTTGACAAAAGACGGTTTGCGCAATGAATCACTGGTGTCTGGAAAGCTGAGAAACAAATCCCTGACATTTTCATACAGAGTAATGACACTATTTCTGAATGCTAAGTGGAGTGATAATATTAGCACTTCAAGTGAAAGAAAAGGAAGGAATTAAATGCAAACAATGATTCTGCAATGTGGCCCCAGGCATGCTTGGGAATGACTTTCTGGTTTAGGTGAAGGATGTTTGCTGTTTACTGACATACATAGACAGTCTGTGTTCATGGACTGATGGGCCAGATGCATCTTTTCTGATAAAACAATACCCCATAAAGCTTGCATACACCCATGAAACTTCTAAAAATAGCGTTCAGTTTATTGAGGCTGTTGCTGTTCATGTAAACTGGAAATTAGGTTGCCCACTAATTACACACTGCTTGTTAAGTGTTTTAAAATGCACAAAAGAAAGCTGGGAGTCCAGTGATAAGAGAATCTTGACTGTTAGCATAGCCATACATGAAGACGTGTGTGTGTATGTGTGTGTAGGAAACAAAACACTATGCCACAGAAGTCATCTTAGATTGTGTCACTTACTCTTGAACTACTTTTTTCCCTCTAATGGATGAAAAGTATGCAGTGCAGGACTACATTTTATCCCTGTCCCAGACACTCAATGCTGGCAAATATCGCATATGCTGTTCACGTAAAAGATGACTTTCAATGACAAAGCAATGTGGACAAAGCAATTCACCTGAGGTTAGGGTCAAACACTGTCTTAGCAAACCCAAAGTGAGATAAGAACAAGTTAATTAACAGTTTATGCTGAAACCTGTAATATCAGAAATATATTAGGCTACCAGCTAATTAAGATTAGCACAGAAAACCTCCACCCCTTGTATTAGGGCTCCTCCTACTACCTCAGCCTGGATTGTGTTTGGCATTCACAAACTGCTATGTTGCCCCTGCAGTGTGATCTGCTGAAATACCGCAGTACTTTCAGAGCTTGGGAACGAATGACCCCATGGCTAGGATTTGTGTGGGTGCTGTTAGACTGTATATCTATTTGTGGAGTTTGTTAGAATGAGACATGGAGAGAATAAGCAGAATGTCGGGCAGCACAGCACAGTCCTCCTTACACCAGCAATTCTCAAACCATGCTGTGAAGGCCCCAAGCACTGTTTAATGTTGGTCCCAGCTCTAATATTTATGACTCAGGTTATGGAATGCAGGATATTTAACAGAAAACTTGAAGTGGAATCTGGTGGCATAATCAGACAATCTCTCCCTTATACCACTATATGAGACTTGTGATGTAAAATTACTATTCCATAGAAATCTGGAATGGAAATGTGTCTAGTAAAAAGTGAAATAAATATGTCACAACAGCCTATTTATATCTTAGGCAGTCTCATTTATTAGTGTTGTGGGAGTTCAATGATAGGTTGTGCTAACAGAAAAAGGGAATAACCAAGACCTGGGAATACAACCAAACTACACAGGACAGTGTCTCAGCAACAGTTGAGAGCTGCACAGATGACAAATGGACCAAGTACACAAAACCCAAAACACACAAACGATGGAAACTAAACATTACTTCTACAAAAACACTGGTCAGCTGCAACTAATGGCGCCATTGCAGAGCGCCAGTGGGGACGTGGCCCGCTACAGGGCAACTGCGGTGTCTGAGTTGGCCAAATCAGCCCCAGCTTGGGGGACAGAGACAGAAGCTGCCGCTTCGGGAGCTGAGACGAGGGCTGTAGTGTCTGAAGCAAAGACGAGGGCTGCAGCGTCTAGAGCAGAGATGAGGGCTGCCAGCATCTGTGGCAGGGAGCTGCAGCTTTGGGACCCATGATGAGGACTGCATCTCTGGGACCCACGTAGCTCGTTGGAAAGGTCTCTTGGAGATCAATTGAACTGTGGAGTTTGATATGTCTGGGTGCTTTCCCCGCCAAGCTATGTAACTCGGAATGTCATGGGACAAAAGTATTGGGACACGGCAGCGACATGAACCGTATTCTGGGAATAACCCCTGATCTACTCGGCCTAAAAATACAAATGAGGGCTCCCTGGAAAGGTCTCCTTCAGTGCACCGCGGAGAAATCGCGCGTGGGGGCTTAACCCTGGTGTGGAATTCGAAATAAAGTGCTTCCAGATCAGCTACAGCCCGCCCCGAGTCCCCTTGTGTGAAAACATCCAGAATATATATATATTTGTTGCCACAAAAAAAAGGCGGAGGAAATGCAGTTTCCACGTTATTGTGGGGATTTCCGTGTAAACCGAGTTTGGTTCTCAAAAAAAATCTATATTTAAGGTTCACACTATAAAAATAAGCATGTTTACCACATCACTACTTTTTCACTATACGCGGGTGCTCTTGGAATATTTATAAACAAACGGCTCCCTACTCCCTATATAAAGAACTATGTAGCAATTAAACTACAGGGCACTGCACCCAAAGGCTTCACTATTGATATTTTTGTTGCGATTACTACTTAACCTTTTACTACTGAATATTTCACTTGATAATATATTTGTTTGCATTTTATAAAAATAGTAACATCAAATCTAAAGAATTGTATTCTTGTATTAATGAAGAAAAGCCTTAGGATAAAACTGTGTGTAAATGTACATGAAGTAAAACATTCAGTCAAATTGGTCTAATGTAGTACAGAGCGTGTAAGGCCAGATTAACCTAGTGAGATCGATGCACTGCAGTTTGAGGCAGTGCGCATGACTACAAATTAAATAATACTGAAATTATCCAGAAAATATGCTCATGGTGATGGATATCTGTCCCTGTATGCATAGTGTTCATTTGTCCTTTTTGTATATTTGATGTATAGTTTGACTGGGAGCACTCTCTATAACATACATACAATCATCCACCTCACTGTTTAAGTGAAATAAATGTTAATGTTAGCCCATAGTCAAGTGATTATCCTAGTTTTGTTATACTATGTAAATATAAATAAGTAAATACGCATCATCAGACTCCTCTTCTGATTACCAACACACACATGATATGGATATGGAGTTTAGAACCTGCCTTTGGGAAATTTGTTTCAAAAATAAGTAGTTACAAATTAATTCCAACATGATTTTAAATCACCATTTATAACTGTGAAAGCCCTAGACCTGTAACTTCTAGGGCCTCCAGATATTTAAATTCAGACCCCACAGTAGTTCTTTAGGGGTTTTATGTGTAGGGCAGTGGAGATCTTACCATGATGTCATTGTTGATGAAGCCTTTGCGGTAACGTGCAGGTTTGAGATGTGGGTATTCCTCTGTGCTGGTCACTCTAATACCCCACGCTCTCTTCCACGCTTCATACAGCTGCATGTGGACTGGATACACTCCAGAGTGGTGGGGGGCTACTGCATAACCCATATCCACAGGAATACCATGTTCCTACACAAACACACGCACACACAGATTAGACACAGATGCATGCACAGACTCTCTCTCACAAACCCACTGGCACATACCCACTGGGAACATTCCCCAGGTGACACTGTCCATACCAACTTGGCTGCCCAGATGATGTAAAAAAACAAAAAACAGCATGATTTATCAAAACTATCATTGCTCCATGGCCCAGTTCTGATGCAGCAAGAGGTGTTCAGAGGTGTTCTGAACAACAGCCAGCCAAACTCTTCTGCTTACCGACACACGTGTGGTAGGGTGGAGGTAGCTCAGTAGGTAGGGTGCTTGCCTCCAGACCAAGAGGTCATGGGTTTGAATCCTACCTTCAGCACCACCACTGGGTTCCTGAGCAAGACCCTTAAACCTAAGCTGCTCCAGGGAGTCTGTCCCCTGTAGTTAGGGAACGGAAGTCGCTTCGGATAAAAGTGTTTACTAAATGCCATGTAAATGTGTGGATTATTGAGTTAAGAATCTGCATTTGCGAAATTTTGTTTCAACAATATGTGCTTTTAAACGAATTACTTTAAATTCCAACATGATTTTAAATCACCATTTGTAACAGTAAATTCTAGTACATGTACTGATAAGGGTGTGGTAGGGTCTCCAAATTAGTAAATTAAATTTACTGCTGGTGGCCTAGTAGGTCGGGTACTTGCCTTCTACCTTATCCCCAAGTTGCTCCAGGGAGACTATCCCCTGTAGTTAGGGAATGGAAGTTGCTTTGGATAAAACGCGTCTGCTAAATGCCATAAATGTAAGTAGCTCTCCCAAGGCTTTGGATCAGATGGGCTAGGTTCACATGTGACTTTGGACAGTGTGGTATTTGTGTTGTACACATTGTGAAGCCTGATTCACACCATCACCACTGTAAAGAAATCTCAGTAAGGCCACTTCTTTCAAATTAATTAAATTGTGCTTGAATTTACTCCCCTTTAAGCCTTTCATATTAAAGTTAATCTTCCTGTACATTACTAACCTAATAACTAACACCACCATACAAATCTATCTTAGATACAGCCCCTCCTTTCCTCCCCTCCAGAGATTGAGAGAGAGAGAGAGAGAGAGAGAGAGAGAGAGAGAGACTCTTACACACAGAGAGATATGTCTAAAGAAATACTGTCACACTGCAGTGTTTGCTACACATCATAGAAATACTTAGTAATGCCTACAATTTAGAAGAAAGCTCCTTTACACTATAAGGAATACAGCAACAGACACAGAGCAAGAGTGTGTTCCGGCATTTGCAACATGCTTTACTCTAAAATGAATATCACATACTCACACAGTCGCAATATCTATTTGCTACTCCTATAGCATTACTACAGTTACCATGAACTGCAATTTTAACACACTTCTAGCAGAAGGCAGCTGACAGATGCTGAAACAACAGATGCGAAGAGCAGAGATGACGTAGCTCTCTATCTAACAGTAGAGATATCACCTGGAGTATCAACCGATACCAATTCCGTGTTTTCTTCTAAACTGCTTAGCTTCCACATGAAGGCTAAGCAACACCTGTAGCACCTCAGACAGCTGAGGAAGTTCGGGGTCTCTCCAGCGATCCTCAGGACTTTCTACTCAGGCGCTGTGGAGAGCATCCTCACA
>JBBPDC010000084.1:5269794-5279860 GCA_037974485.1 Hemigrammopetersius urotaenia | reverse complement strand
AAAAAAAGGCTATGAATGATGATAGCACAGCTATACACACATCTGTGTTATGTGTTACTGACAGGCCGAAAAAAAAACAAAAAACAAAAAAAAAACAATTTCAGCTCGGCAGAACAGTAGCATGGGCAACTGGTAGCCTAGTGAGGGCAGCTGGTAGCTGAGTGTGGGCAGCTGGTAGCCTAGTGGTTAGGGCATTTGCCCTGTGATAAGGAAGTCTTGGGTTAATTCCCAAGACCACTATGCACCGCTGAGGTACCCTGAGCAAGGTACCGTCCCCACACACTGCTCCCCAGGCACTGTGTTCCTGGCTGCCCACTGCTTTACTTGGTGAATGGGTTAAATGCAGAGGAAGAAATTCACGCTGTGGTGTGTTCATGTATGCCTGAATTGTCACTTTCATGTTGCTAACCTGGGTAGCTGTCGCTGAACCATGTATCCATGAAAACAAAAGCATCAGTCTCTGAACTCATGCTGGGTAGTTCACTGGAGTTGAATGTAATCCAGTTTATTCCCAATGGAGTAAACATTGGTGAGCAGGATGGATGGATGGCACAGCTAGCTTTAGCCTTTAGGATGGACGCCTACCAGCTCCTAGACCTCGTGGCGCCACGTGATTGGATGCGTGTGACACCAGCTTGCCACGTTTCCAATGAAAACGTATTGTTTTCCCGTGAAAATTCATTGGTTCATTGTAGAGGAACGGAAATTTCTATACAGTGGTGGTGAATGGAACCAGGGGTCACAATGTAGCCACACAAATATAGCCATTTTATTTACTATTTATAAATAAATAGGGTGGCAGTGGCCTAGCGGGTAGGACCTGTCTCTGTACAAAGAGGTCATGGGTTTGAATCCTACCTTCAGCATACCACCACTGGGTTCTTAAACAAGACCCTTAAGGCCAAGTTGCTCGAGAGAGACTGTCCCCTGTAGTTAGCGAATGGAAGTTGCTTTGGATGAAAGTGTCTGCTTTTGATTTTATGATCTTAAAAACAGTAAAGAAATTGGTTGCCTTCATTATTTTGTTTTGTGCTAACTTATGCAGGTTGACAGTGAAGATTCCATCATATATCCCTGTGATGGACTGATTGTTGGAGAGCATTTTGGCCTTTCAGGTTTAGCAGAGTGCAGAGACCCTGATGTAAAATAATAGTATAATTTTGGGTGCAGGAAATGCACTTGTTTCACATATTGATTAAGATATATTTCATGGCTGTAATTCCCACCCACTCTCCAAGTAAAAGCTGACCATTTCCACCCCTGTAGATAACAGCGTGTCAGACATTGTCAGAAAATGTAGAGACGAGTCTATTATTTAAAGGGTGTCTTTTTTTTAAATATATGGTTGATTGTTATACATATACAATGTTATTTTTTTTCTATTTAAAACATTTTCTAACACAATTTATTCCCCAATCTATATAGACCAAATTAGCTGCAAAGTTGTGTTTGTGATGTCACAAATCCATTTTTACATATTTCAGCCTACAGTACTTCATTACTGTCCATCCACGATAAAGTTCAGGCAACATTTATTGAAGCAAAATACTGGGAGACCAATCAAAACAGAGGTCATTTATATATCAGTCTTAAAGGCACAGTAACAAAAACACAAATTATGGACTTTGTTTTTGTACATAAAGGTGCACAGATGTCACATGGGGATATAAAAGGCTAGAAAAATGCAGAATACTGACACTTTAGCATATTAGATGTGTTACATGGTTGCAGAACTATTCCTTTAAAATACAATGAGGTGTTCAATGTTGCTGATAAAATTGCTGCCGTTGTTGGTGTGAGTGTTACTTTGTACAGCAACACTGTTCACCCTTGTTTTAAGTAAATCGAAACTAGTAAGTGGGACTCTGGCCCAAAAATAAGACTGTGGTTTTAACTTTATTTGTGGAGAAACAAGGTTTAGCTGTAGCAGGAGCTTAAAAAAATGTGTTATCAAATCTCATACAGCCAATTACTGTCCGTCCAACTGCTTTAAGATTACTACAGTCAGCAAGGAGCAAACAGCTAAAGTTAAAGTGGTTTAACTCCAATGTCTAGAGAGAGAGAGAGAGGAAGAGGGAGAGGCAGAGAAAGAGGGAGGGAGGAGAGAGAGAGAGAGAGAGAGAGAGAGAAGGGAAAACGTGTCCAGAATGATCATATCTCAGTGACAGGGAAGCTACTCAGCAGAAGCCGGCAGTGTGTAAATGATCAACTCCCCCATACACACATCCGTATGCACACAAACACACACACTGACCTTGCTCAGTCATGGAGGGAAGAAAGAAGGAATAACTTGAGTTACGGTGTGAAATTAAAGGCGATCTACTGCACCTCTCAGTCATAAATCGGCGTGTAATTACCAGAGCCGATCGATCCCTATCTCTCCTTCCTTCACTCCCTCCCTCCCTCTCTCCCTCCCTCTCTACACCCCCACCATCCGCTGTCTCTGTTTGCTCCCTTCCTCTGTCTAACCTCTTTCGCTTAACCTCTCTCTCTCTTGCTCTCTTTCTCTCTCTCTCTTTCTGATGGATTGCTATGCTGTCAGGGCAGAGTTATGTGCTTAGGCTCCACAGGCCGCTGCAGCAGAGACGGCTCTGTTAGCAGTATCACCCTCGACCACCTCTGAAAACGCACCTGAACAACACAGCAAATCCAGACAGTCAATATGGTACACCAGCCTCCTGACTCATGGCTTCATACTGAACTGTGTGTACTGTATACATACAGTCAGGTCCATAAATATTGGGACATCAACACAATTCTAATCTTTTTGGCTCTATGCACCACCACAATGGATTTGACATTTGAAATGAAACAAACAAAATGTGCTTTAACTGCAGACTTTCAGCTTTAATTTGGAGGTATTTACATACAGATCAGGTGAACGGTGTAGGAATTACAACAGTTTGTAAATGTGCCTCCCACTTTTTAAGAGACCAAAAGTAATGGGACAACTGGCTGCTCAGCTGTTCCTTGGCCAGGTGTGTGTTATTCCCTATTAGCAGATAAAAGGTATAGAGTTCATTTCAAGTGTGCTCTTTCCATGTGGAATATGTTGCTGTTGGAACATTCTTAAAAAGAAAGAATGCACCGGTGAGCTCAGCAACACCAAAAAAGCCGGTGAATGTGGTGGATAACCAAAGAAATTTCCCCCTGTTGAAGAAAAAACTCTTCGTAACAGTTGGCCAGATCAACAACACTCTCCAGGAGGAAGGTGTATGTGTGTCAAAGTCAACAATCAAGAGAAGACTTCAGCAAAGTGAATACAGAGGGTTTACCACAAAATGTAAACCATTGGTGAGCCTTAAAACAACACCCAACTCTATGGACAGATGAGACAAAGGTCACCAGAGTGTATCAGAGTGATGGAAAAAGAAGAGTATGGAGAAGGAAAGGAACTGCTCATGATCCAAAACATACCACCTCATCAGTGAAGCATGGTGGTGGCAGTGTCATGGCGTGGGCATATATGGCTGCCAATTTAACATGTTCCCTTGTATTTATTGATGATGTGACTGCTGACAAAAGCAGCAGGATGAATTCTGAAATGTTCTGGGCAATATTATCTGCTCATATTAAATACCCTTAAATTGTAGCTGAAAGTCTGACTGCACTCTCCTGTTGGCAAGTTTGAAATTGTATGACTGCTATTCTGTCATTTAGACTGTTGTTATTTTTTAAATAACTTTATATAAGAAATTGATGGCTGCATGGCTTTCATTAATATAACTTTTGTTACAGAAACCTGATAAACTAAGTGCTTAACTAGACCTCATCTATTTTGTGTCAATGTTAAATTATTATCAGTGTTCCTGGCCATTCATGCTGTCTAGGAAAGTTTTTTCAAAGACCACCTAAGCAAGTGTTCAGGTTGGCTTTGCCTAGAAACCCTCCTGATTATTATTCTTCATGTTTTACACAATATCATTTTTACAGTTTAAAGGAGCCACTATGTAGGTTTCCTTTAGTTTTCTGAAATTTTAAACAGTAGTCTAAAACTTTTAAGGCAGTAAGTCTAAAATAAAATAATGCCTTTAGTTGACACAAAATGCAACAATTTCTTTGTTCTAACTTTCTACAAATTATCAGAAATTTTTAACAGTAGTCTAACACTTTCAAAGCAGTAAGTCTAAAATAAAATGTTAAAACTCCAAAGTGAAAGGTTGACCATACAGAAATGAATTAATTAAAAATAATCATGAAACACAAGGTGAAGGACCAAAGTGGAACTGAAGAAAGGTCGATTACTCTAATAAACATACTCAAACATCTGTGAGAATGGAGCGGACTGAACAGAGCTGAAACACATTAAATGTGCACTAAAATTAGCAGTGTTTAACAATGTGGAATACAAAATAAATTGGTCTCCCCACCTAAGTTTTTATTTAGTCCAGATGAGCAGTGTCCCAATGGATCGGCTCTATTAAGAAGATATGCGAAGACTTACCTGTTAAAGTTTAATTAGTTGACTAGTGCTTCTTTTCTCTCATCTTCCGAAGGAACAACAGCACTTACATGCAGCAGAAATTCTTCCCAAAGAATGCTCAAAGTATTACTCAGCTAAATGAGTCGGGTTTCAGCGCTGTCAGGAGTGTGTGGCAAGGAGATAAAAATCAGTGAGCATGTATGTGCATGTGTATTTTGCAGTTTAAGGCGTGTGGTAAAACAAACTACTTAAACACACACATCTCCAAAGACGGAAAAGAATAAGAAAAGGGTGTTGTGGTTTAAGCATGTGTATGTGTGCAAGGTGTGTGCACTTGGTAATTGCTTATTGCAGTTGCTGAAACGCTCAGTGACACTTGCAAGAGCCTGAAATTGGACTGTAAACGGTGACAGACACTTAAGGAATCTGTCAGAACTGTCTTTAAGTAGAGTGATGTGTCTTTTGTGTGTGTGTGTGTGTGTGTGATTGTGTCTGGTGATGTATTTATTACTTTGTGAGGACAACATGTTCTCAAAATTGTTATAAAACTAGAAAATGTGGCCTTTGGATGGTCCCTGTTAGAAAAAATAGCTAAAATAGCAGTGGTTCAGGTGCACCTTCTGAGTTTATCTACATCAATAAAACACAAAAGAAAAAGACCACACAAAGAAAGCAATAATATTACTTAAGGATACAAGTGACAAGTCCACAGAGGTGTGGAATGAGCAGCAAAGCCATTTATATTACATTTACAGCATTTATAGGACGCTTTAATTCAAAGCGACGTCCATTCCCTAACTACAGGGGCTAGCCTCCCTGGAGCAACTCAGGGTTAATGGTCTTGCTCAGGAACACAGTGGTGGTGTGCTGAAGGTAGGACTCGATCCCATGACTTCTTGATTTTCACACGAGTAGTGTCACGGAGGCAGACAAAAGATGACTGAGAAGTGTAGCCCAGTTGTAGCGTGGTGAAAAGCCCAAACACTGTCAATTCCAGTGCCTGATGATGTCATGTGACCTGGTGTATGTGACAATACCCCCCGCTCCAGGACCGGCACCAGACAGCCAAGACAGCCAGAGGCCCCAAAAAGGTGAAATAAGGACGTCCAAAAAACAAACACAATACTTCTTAATGCGTCCCGTGGCTCCGGTGAGTTTTCTCCGCGGATAATATCCTTTGCAAAGGTTTTCAAAATCACAGTTTTAACAATAGACTCCCTGCTCGCTCGCTCTCTCTCTCTCTTTCCTACTCCCTCCTCGTCTATCTGCCTTTTCCCTCCTTTTATCCTTCAAACGGGACACGTCACCATGTCAGATAATCAGGTGACGGTGATTGACAGGTGACTCTGGCATTTGACCTCTGGGTAGTAACTTTAATGCCTTCTTAGTTTAGGGCTAGTGTCTGCTTATGGAGACCCTTTATAATGCTATATACTTCTATATATACACATGTATATGAAAAGGGAATCCTAAGATATGTGGTAGTGTCACATACTACATTAAAGACATATATATAATCAAAATGTTTAAAACGGAATGTATTTAAAAACTTGCGTAAGAGAACAAGAGGAATAAGAATAGTGCAGTGCTACAGACTATACTAATAAAACAGGTAATAGAATATAATTAGATTACACAAGCAAATAACAGGTGAGGGAAGTGTAAAGCAGTCAGTTATGACAGACATGCGCGAGCAGTAATGAAGTAATAAAGCAGTAAAGCTGTCGGTTGAAGTGCATATGTGCTCGGAACAGGTCCTGGTTTAGGAGGCGGATGACCTGCGGAAAGACGATGAAAAGGTGTCTGTTGGTCTTTTGCGCTCTCACTTTTGGTATCAGCTGAGATGGGCTCCGCGTGTGAAGGGCCAGAAGTCTTTGAAGGTGGGGAGCAGATGACTTTCATTGCACTACTTGCTGAAACTAGACATTCAAGGATGTAGAGCCTAACCAGATGGAGGTGAAGGATGTGAAGATAGCAGTGGAGAACTGGACCAGGAGTCTCTGAGGCCGCCTCAGAAAATTCAATCCGGGGGAGTTTTTGATGTTCACGGCCCGCCTTTAAATATACGGATACGCATTTATACAAATCAGTGATCCGCATAAAAATGGGGATATTTTAAAAATATAATAATGGGGGTATCTTTAAAATATAATAATAAAGTTAATCCAGTGTGAACTCGCAGCTTTATTAACAGCATTTTCATAACAACGAGCGACAGCAGAACACGGGGAACATCCCGCGGACCGGTACCACATGACCCACGGTCCGGCACCGGTCCGCAGCCTGGGGGTTGGGGGCCACTGATATAAAGCTCCGTGAGTTTTTGTCCTAGAAACACCACTTGATAAGTAACACCACTTCGCTTGAAGACTCTTTTTCAAAAATCAGTTTTAAAATAAAATATATCGATGGAATAAAAAGAAGGCAACTTTTACCAGTTTTACAAAATGTAGATTTAACGGCAATAGACACACACTTTCACTTTGTCTGCACTTTTTAGTGATGTGGTGCTATTTCATTTATTTATTTTATTTAAATTGATGTGTGTGTACTTCTAAGCACTAACGTTCGGTTGGCGAAATAAAAGTCGTGAATTCAAATCTTGAATTGTCTATAAGGTCTTTAAGGTAACAATAATATAATAACTTTGTTTGAATTGTGAAATAACTTTGACTAAAAGAAAATTTAGATTTTGTCTATTCTTTTATCTACCATACTACTATGTTGGCTGGGTTAAAGAGAATTATTACTAAAAAAAAAAAACTAAAATACAACCGTCATTGACTAAAACTAGACTAAAATAAGACTAAAAAGAGTTTGGACGTGACTAAGACTAACAAAAACTAAACTGACCGCTTGATGCAAAGACTAGACTAAAACTAATAAAGACGGCCAAGAACAGCACTATATACTCAAGACACAACGTAGGTGTAAACAGGGTGTGAGAGACCAGGGCAGACTGGAAAAGCTCTAATGAAAATCACTGCGCGCTGCTCCTGAGTGTGGAACACTAAATGGCCAAAAGTGAGCTCAGGTGTTTCAGCCTCACCTTTTACTGACTGTTGTATAAAATCAAGCACATGACCTTCATATACACACACTGGCAGTAGAATGGGTCTTACTAAATGGCGAAGTGACTTTAAATGTGGTGCGGTCACCTTTACTGTCTGACATTTCTGCCCTGCTGTATTTACCTCAATCATCAGCAAACGCTCAACAACGTACAGATAAAGATTACCCTGGAATCCACATCAGAGCCTCACAAGAACTGTTCATGCTTCATGAAATGGATTTCCGTTGGCAGGCAGCTGCACACAAGCCTAAGGACCCCACCCGCAAGGCCAAGTGTCGGCTGGAGGGGTGTAAAACACACTGCCACTGGGTGATGGAGCAGTGGAAATGTGTTCTTTGAAGCGCTGAACCCCACTTCGCTGTCTGGCGATCTGGGGAGCGAATCTGGATTTGGCGGATGCCAGGAGAACACTGCATACTAGAATGCATGTTGCCAGTAATAACGTTTGGTGGAGGAGAGATATTGGTCCTGGGCGGCTCGTCAAGGACAGTCCGACAGCTCCGACAATGCTCTTTCCTGTTCCGGCACGTCTGTGGCATAAAGTGCACAAAGATGAGTTCGGTGTGGAGGAACTCCAGTGGCCCAGAGCCCTGAACTTAACCCTTTTAAACACATTTCCTATCCAACAGTAGCGTCTGATGCTTTTGAATGAAAATCCCTCACTAGAAGAGGAGCTGCAAAACTCGCGTGTGTTGAAATGAGGTATCCAACAGACTGCGATGGTCAGTTCTCCACATACATTTGTTTACTTCATTACTACATTATGTGTAACAGTTAACATTTGCCTAAGAGTTGCACATTATCTCTCCTTGATTTTAAACATGGGACCTTGCCTTACTTCCTTGTGGAAAATATTTGCATTGAAAACATATTGCTGTAGGAGTTTATGCCTCCGATTTCCTCACCTGTATCCAGTAAGACACCGAACAGCAGCACAGGCGGTAAATAGGAACTGTTCAGTGGGAAATTCTGCAGTCAGTGAATAACGAGCAGTAGGGGATTTGGAACCCAGGTCACACAGGTGGGTTAAGTGCTGTTCTAACAAACATGACCCATATCGACCACATGACATGCTTTGTACCTGACTAGCATTTCCTCCAAGGCTGTAGAATCCCCTGCCTGAGTAACCCTGGATACATCTCTGTCTGTTTTATTTATTCTCTCTCTCGCTCTCTCTCCCTCCCTCTCCCTCTCCCTCTCCCTCCTCTCTCTCTCTTTCACTCTCTCTCTAACCTCTCTCTCTCTCCCTCTCTCTCCCCGTCTCTCTTTCACTCTCTCTCTCTCGCCCTCTCTGCCCGTCTCTCCCTCCCTCTCTGCCCGTCTCTCCCTCCTTCTCTGCCTCTTCCTCTCTCTCTCCCCCTCTCTCTCTTTCACTCCCCCGCCCTCTCTTTCACTCGCTCTCTCTCCGTCTCTCTCTCCCTTTCTCTCCCTCTCTCTAACCTCTCGCTCCCCCCCCCCCCCCATCTCTCCCCCTCCCTCCAGTCTTACATGATTTTGAATGTTTTTGAGCCATCAAAGACTCTGTTCTTTATTGAGGACGGCGTATCGTTTTTGAGACTCACTTTTCTTATGGTTCTGTTGTTTTCTTTCTTTAGAGATTTGTCTATTTCATTTATTTGGACGGGTGTCTTTTTTTCTTTTTATTATTTCTATATTAGTTACGTTTAAAAGTTATTTATTTAATCTCTCTCTCTCTCTTCCATCTCTGTTTCTCTCTCCCTCTCTCCCTTACATGTATGAGGAGGTTGTTTCAAAGCGCCGGGGGGGTTTCGAGGTGAACGCTGTTAGAGTTACAGGCTGTTTTGTCCACAGTTACCTCCATCAAGCCCTTTATTTTCCCTCTCCTGCTGGGCTATCACTACCCATGCCAAGAACATTAACTGCTGAGAAAGGGAGAGGCAGGGCGAAAAAGGACTGAAAACAGGGCCAAAAGGTAGAGATCATGGAAAGTGTTGGTGTGGGGAGGACAGGGAGATTAGAGGCTTTAGTTCACACGGACAGAGCCGCTGAGCGACCCCAGACTGCGGACGCCCGTTTTCTTGTGGTCCTGTTTGTCCAGTATTTTTATCTATATGTGTATATATTTTTATTGGTCTTATACGGTTTTAAATATCTTGTTGTTTGTTGCCAATGTCTAAGCCTTGTGTGTGTGTTTGTGTAGCAGCCTAACAAAGACGGTGGAGATCTCTGGAGAGCATGGGCCGCTCGGGATACATGTGGTGCCCTACTGCTCCTCTCTGAGTGGAAGGTTAGTATGCATGTCTCTCTTACACACTCACACACACTGTCTCTCTCTCTCTCTCTCTCTCTCTCTCTCTCCCCCATCTCTCTCTCTCTCTCGTTCTTTCTCCCCCATCTCTCTCACTCTCTCTCTCCCATCTCTCGCTCTCTCTCTCTCTCCCCCATCTCTCGCTCTCTCTCCCCCATCTCTCTCTCTCTCCCCCCATCTCTCTCACTCTCTCGTTCTCTCTCCCATCTCTCTCACTCTCTCTCTCTCTCCCATCTCTCGCTCTCTCTCTCTCTCTCTCTCTCTCTCCCCCCTCTCTCGCTCTCTCCCCCACCTCTCCCCC
>JBBPDC010000084.1:5157642-5174423 GCA_037974485.1 Hemigrammopetersius urotaenia | reverse complement strand
CTTCAGGCGACGCTTGAAGACCGTGAAGGACTCTGCCGATCGGACCAGAAGAGGGAGTTCATTCCACCACTGGGGAGGAATGAGAAGAGTCAGTCTGAAGTGCCATGTAGTATCTTGGCTCATGGGGTGAGGATGGTCATGAGAAAAGTGAGGGATCACCCAGAACTACACGGGAGGAGCTTGTTAATGATCTGAAGGCAGTTGGGACCACAGTCACTAAGAACACCATTGATAACACACTACATAATGGATTGAAATCTTGAATTGCCAGCAAGGTTCCCCTGATCAAGAAGGCACATGTACAGCCAATCTTAAAATCTGTGGAAGAGCTGAAGCTTCGAGTTGCCAAGCAGCAGCCAAGAAATCTAAAGGACTGAGAGAGTTTCTGTAAAGAGGAGTGGACCAAAATCCCTCCTGAGATGTGTGCACACCTGGTGACCGACTACAATAAACATCTTACTGCTGTGCTTGCCAATAAAGTTGACTTTGACTTGAAGGGTTTCTCCACCCAGTACTAAGTCATTGGGTATCAAATACTTATTTCTCTCAGTGAAATGCAAATCAATTTTTATGTGACATTTTCTTCTTGATTTTTGGTTGATATTCTGTCTCTGTTGATTTTTTCTGGTGGAATTCCATTTTTAATGGAGGTCTTTAGGTTACCCGAGTTATAAAACAGTTGTTTTAGGGAAAAAAACCAAAACATATTTCACACCAATCACAGTCTCTTCGTGTTGATAAAGTCTGGCGAAGAATTCCACTAAGACTGCACTCAGTGTCCTGTAAAACACAAATGTCTGGGGCTGTTTTCCAACACTGGTGGAATCATGAACTTAGATGCGTATAAACCCGTTTTGGGTGCAGACCCAAATGACATTCATAGAAAGGTCTGTTTAAAATAAATACCACTTGGTCTTAGCATTAAAACACTTTTACATATGTCCAAATGGTTTCTGGGGCCCTTGTAAAGCTGTATGTTTTTCTTAATGGGGCTGACAGTCCTGAATGTATTCTGATCCTTCAGGATAGTGTCTACAGGATGGAAGGAGGAGGGAGAGGAGAAGTTCTTCTTATTGGAGGAGTCAGGCTCTACTGATGGCTGCTTCATCTGCGTGCTGAAGCGAGATGTACGTGTCTGCATCCATAAGAGACCTCACCATACAAATAAGGGGTTTTCCATGTATAGTACATATCTGACAGCACCTCTTGTGAATGTTGTGGGAAATGACCTATCTGAGCGTATATAATCCTCCCCCTATATAAAAGAAAGGTGTCATTAATCTGATCACTCCATATGTTTGGAGCTGTACAAACACACAAACACACTTAAGGACTTGTCCTTGCTTTGCTACTGTCCTAAATTCTGGATGCGCAGCCCTGCCTCACTCTGAATAATACATTCTGTTGTCTGACCAGATCAGCATCTACACACACACACACACACACATACACACACACACATACACCAAAAATAACCATCATACAGCCTGCCAGTTGCCATGCATGTAAGCAAATGAGAGTATAGGACCAAATATATTCATAATAAAGCTGTGTTTATGGCTAAATGGTAAGGAGGACATAAGAATCAGCAAGAACAAAATGAAGCGAAAATCATTTTAAATGGCAGTTAAGCAGTAAATAATTCTTTTTTCCCCTTATTTCTGAACACAAGCCAGTGATATTTCACTGTTGCTCTAGTATTCTGCAACCACTCTTCTGCTGACTTGATAACGTTTTTCTGATACAGCGTCCTATGCAGATATTAGATCTATCAAAACAACAATAACACCAAATCCGTATTTAGTCTCCAGGAAAATAGTGTAACATATTAAAAATGTACCAAGCTCTACCCCGAAAATAGTGTGACGTTGAACATTCAGCAAAGTTGAAATGAAAAAGACAGACAGAAATGTAATAAAACAGTTCAAAAACCAGCTCAGTTTAGGTGTAGCCCTCTATTCTGATGAGCTCGCTCGATTGAAATCTCTGTTTAAGTCTCCCAGATCGCTGGGAAATGGGTATGTCATGTCTGGGCATGGGAGGTGCCTTCCCCCCCTATTTTCCTGTATGTGTGTGTTTTTTCTTCTTTTATTCTCTTCTTTTGTTAGTCTGGGTCTGGCAGCATTATTTTGTTACTTCTTGTTATTTTGGGCCTTGTTGGCTGCTGATGATCGATTGGCTAATTATAAAGAACTCACAAATTCAGATCCATTCCTTCATGCTGCGACAAATTAATCAGATGTTCTATATTTGTATGCTCCAACAACAGGAACCAGCGGAGGCAGAAACTGTGCAGGACATACTGGCACGTGCAGCAGCGAAAGGGCTATTGGAAGGTGTGATAGCTCCACAAACCTCTGACCAAGTCAAACAGAAAAAGAGACAAAAGCGAAAAGGAGCAGCGGCACCTCTCCCCCCCCTGTATTCCCTTCAGCCTGCCATTTCAGACACCACCAGGCTTCCACATGTCCCTGATGGTGTCTATGAACAGCTTCCTCCGTATACTACCGTCCATATCAGAGCTGACAGTATATCTGATTCATGTTGTTCTTCTATAGATTTAAATGAAGTTACTACTATTCTTAATCAAGCAACTGCTACTCTAGATCAAGCTTTGACTGCTCTAAATCACGCAAGTGCTGAATCAGAATCAGACAATACAGGAAGAAATGAGGCTTTCAATGCTACAAGTAATCAGCTGAGAGGCCACAAACGTAAACCTAAAGCCCTGAGACGAACCCGGCGAACCAAGTCTCACAATCAAACCTCAAAGAAACATGGATCACAGCCATCGCGCAAAAGGCTGCTCCGTAGACGACAGACACACAGACAGACCCATGCAAGAACACATACTCTCACACCACCAACTACTAACATCCACCCAGCAACTCCAATATCCCCTCCTGGCACAATAGCAGCTGCTTCGAAATCACAAAAGCTGTACAGTGGAAGACCTCAGCATAAGACTTCACAGAAAGTGCTTGTCCCCCAAACACCAGCTCTGGACCTGAATGGGGTGATTAAGCAGGACGCGGAGTTGTACCGAAAAGGATCATTTAGGTCAATGCAGGTTGTACTTCCTCCCATCCGTGCAGTCAGTCGCACATTCCTCTCTTCCGATTTAACTTCCCATCTTTTGCTGTCCTCCACCTATTCCTCGTCCACTGGTTCATATCTCTCCAGCGGACTCTCACTGCCCAACAGCCGTTCTGAGAGTCGAGACTCAGATGTAAGACCTTGGCACTGACCAGCCTGACATCACAAGAAATGACCTCCCTAAGCACCAAATCAGGCTAGATTTATTTTAATGTGTGTAGTTTTATTGCAACTCTAATAAGTAACAATTGTGATGGATGTTACCTTCTGTGATATCTTTAGCTCCCTCTGTAATAGTAGTTCTCTTCAAACTGTCTTCATGATGATGTTACACATAATGCAATAGACCTGGAAATGGAGACCTGATCATTTACATAGTAATCAGGCAGATTGATATTTCACGGTTTGTCTAACCAGTAAACTGGGTAAATCAGAGAGGTGTTTTTGTATCGGAGTGGGGTGAGTTATGCCAGTTTTTATTTTAAGTGACTTTAAAGCGAGGCCATGACAGTAATGCTTCCAAATATTTCAGAATGTGGTGCATCCCTGGGAACAATCACGTTGGATCTGAAATATAGTATTTAAGAAAAGTGGTTTCGTGGCACATCCTGTCCCCTGCGCAGGGTAAGTTGTGCCGCTGGAGAGAATACATTGGGGAAACTCGTGCCATTGACTATTTAACTAAAACAGTATATTGTACCAGTGATTGTACCTTACTCAGAGCTGCTAAGCAGTCTTGGGAACAGAACCCACTACTTACTGATCGCAGGGCGAACACCCTAACCACTAGTCTACCACCTACACCTCTCTTGCAAAACATATTCCACATTCCCATAGCTAACAAATTAAAGTTTCAAGTGCGTATTCGTGGCAGTCATAGGCAATATCTGTGCAACACTGACCTAAACAAATTTCGTCAAAGATACCACATTCATTTACCTAGCAAACACTGTCCATACATACACAGTAAACCCCCAATTTTACGCGGATCGCGACTCGCGGATCCAGTCACACGCAGTTTGTTTTGAGAACGAAACTGATCGTTTTACGTGGAAATATTCAAAACAACGCGGAACCTGCAAATATTCTCCGCTTTTTTTTTTTTTAACTAATTTTAGTTCTTCTGGCTCCCCGTGCATCTCTCTCGTTCTGGAGCGCACGGATAGCCTCTCTCTCTCTGTCTCTCTCTTACTCCCTTTTATCTCTCTCTTACTCTCTTTCTCTCTCCGACTCTCTCTGTGTCTCTCTCGTTCATTACTTTAACCGTATTTAAACCTCGGGTTTGTCTTTATTTAAGGGTAATGTTTAAAATGAAATGAAAATGTTCTGGGAGCACATTTTGGGTTTACACTATAAAATAGGCATTTTAAGGCATTTTTTGACCAAAACACAACAACGCGGTTTTCCATCATTCGCAGGAGGTTTTGTGCTAGAAAAGTGTAATTGTGCTCACAGGTCATAAAGTTCCAGGCTGAAATGATTTGCTGTCAAATCTGACAAAGCTGACTGAAATTCTAAGAAAATGGCATGTACATGCTGTCAAGACCAGACTGAAATTCTGAAGGACATTGGAAAACAAAACTTCACTTCTTTTGGATGAGTAGATTTTGCAATGATTTGATTTGACGGTCAAAAACGGCACGTTTTAATGTTTTCTCCACATCTTCCACCCTGATGTAAAATCCGACCTCACTGCTAAGATGAAGGAAGGCTTTTTGACGTGTACCATGTTTTCCAAATACATCATAGTGTATTTCACACATAAATGATATATTTACACCACATAAAGTGAATTTCGATAAGCCGTTTATTCTCACAACAGATTACATTTAATATGGTGTACAAATCAGTGTAGAGCAGAAGAAGCCAACGTTTCCACAAGAATGTATGTGTTTGACCCAAAATTCGTATCTCTACTGAATTAAAAGAAAGCCACTTTCCTGCCTTGAGAGGGGAGAGTAATCTTATGATTCTGCACAGGCCACTGCCAACATTTGTACTCATGAGTTCTAAGTGCACCAGAACAATTCCCAGCCTACCAAGTACACTAGAGAGAACCAAAAAAGGCTTGTCACTAAAATGATCCAGATGGACAGATTAGAGCAACTGTAATTATAAAAGGGGAAAGTAAAAGCAAAGTTTAAATAGAACTAATAGTTTAAGAATCTCTCACTTTCCTGGCCTGGCTGAGATTGAGGGTGTGTTTACACAATGCAAGCTTGATCCAACAAACACTTCTGGGAAATTATTTACGGATCATTGTGAATTTTCAACCCAATTCAGAAAATCCAATATTTTGTAGTGTTTTCCCCACGTAAAGACCAACACATTTCCACAGCAAATGAGAAACACCTGTATGGCATTTTCAGGGTTTTCCCCCATTTGGATGGCATCTGGCAAAATGTACTTTCTTTTATTTGTTGGCACCTGATTAGCTAAAATGTTGGCACCTGATTAGTGTTTTTTGATTTAAATGGCAACATCTGTAAGTGAACGTGACCCTTTACAGGACTAACCAGAGTACAAGGATAATGGACTGTACAAGGATTGCGTGTTTTTTGTGGCCTTTTTCTTTTTTTTGTTCTTCAAAAATATGGAGCGATTTGTTTAAAGTGAGCAACAATGAACAGAATGTCTGAGCATGGAATAGAATACAATGTACCCAGTATATATATTGATATAAAATAGAATAAATAAAATAAAAAATATCATTTTTTTTGTTCAGTACGTATTTTTCCTCTTTTTCTGAAATTGTCCCAGGACATGCAAGGCAATGCGTCTTTTCTTCACTTTCCTTAAATTGTCCTCAGAGCTAAAATAATGCATAGATTGGACACTTATGGTTCATAAACCCCCATCTAACAGCCAACATTCCTAAAAGACCTCAAAATAAATTCTTTCTTTTGCTCGCGTTCGTCTCTATTTTCGGCCCGTCAGTTTATCTACAACACAATGGATTTTTATACATTTGGCCAGAATGGGTTTTCAAGACGTGGCAAAGCTAAGTAATGTCAGAAAAAAAATTATGACAAAATAAAATAATCTCAAATTTTAAAAATAAAAGTTAGCTTATAATGCATGTTCGCAAAAATGTTATATAGATACTATACACACACACACACACATACACACACAAGTGACTGCTTGGAACCCCCCATCAAGAGGGAAGTGACAAGATTAGGACAACAGCTGACATGGCAGGAAGAACTACAAACCCCAGAGTGCAGCAAGATCACAGATGTATGTATGTTGAACGAGAGAAGTCAGGTGAAAATGGGATGTGTCAAAGGCATAGAGCTGAAAGAGTCTCTCGCTTTATCCTTGTCTTCAGCATAGTTCCACTTTCAGAGCACAGTGTGATGTGCCCTGCTCATCTGGAAGCATTGCTTCTTTAGGTCCCTCAAAAGTGATCTCATTGATATCTCACCCTCCTGACCCAAACAAGCATAACAAGGTAAAGGCATGGTGCAGGATGTTTAGTGAGACATCTGGAGCGTCTGTCTGTCCCCATGCAAACAATCGTCCAGCTCACAGAAGGGTTGTGTAGTTTCCTCATCACTTTAGCATTCCTTCAAACGTTCTTCACATTATCACAGAAGCCACTGCTGTTTCAAAGGAGTTGTGCAAATATAAAATAAGCACATCCAGACTAATTCACAGGGCGTCTGCATATAGGTCTGATCCATCAAATACAACTGTATGTTAGTTTTTGAGTGAGGGTGTGTGTGTGTGCGTGGTTTTATGTTCAAGGGTATATGTTCCACGTTTTGTTCCACATCAGGGCTGTTGGTCCAGACCCTTAAAAAAAACAGCCTATATAACTCTGTCTTTTTGGTGAAAGCTTTGATCTGTATTTACACATTTTTAATGTTCCTGGAACAGGTATGTTTTTAAATCCATCCATCATTTCATTCACTCCTCTGTCCATCCTTTCACCGACGATGACGAAGGCAGTGACACAGAATGTAGAAAAAAAAAACACGCATGCTTTGTGTAGAAGTTCAGAGGCCATCTAAAGATGCTTTAGAAGTTCTGATGAAGCAGCAGCAATCTACACATCTACAGTACACACACACACACTCATTCATGCACCTACCATGGCCAGCTGGGATTGTACAGAGGAAGCTCTAGTGAGGTTAAGCAGCCGTATTTGTTCTGAACGAGCCCGCACAAACACGCACGCACGGTTTGATCTTTCTTGAGCATCGTGTCCAGGGAGGCCCAAGTATTCAGTTTTCGTAGATGAGTGAAGCCTGTTTTGTATCATGCTGAAAAGGTGTGGCTACCCATGCAGATTAATTTTATGACTCACAGTCCATGACACAGAAGGTGGATCCACAAAGAGCTAGAGATGATGTAGCATAAGAGGTGTCTCTGTGTGTAGAAGAATGATTAGAGTCCTTAATTGGCACCAACACATCTGGAATTTTAGTCAATTCCTGGTTAAATCCTCTTAAGCTCCCCCAGTGCAGAGTGCATGTGTAAGCTGCATTCTAATGGGTATTGGCATGCTGAATGTGTGTGAGTGTGGACTCATATCTATATGTGTCTGCGAGTGGGTGTGCATGTGTGTGTGTGTGTGTGTGTGTGTGCGCGTAAGAGTGATTATTGAGGCAGCTCAGTGACTGGTCGCTTCTGCTTGAGTGTGTCAATAAGGGACAGGACACCACGCTTCACACTGGTGGAGACACGGCGTGTCATGGAGTCTGAAGGGGGCATCTGTGAGCAAGCCTTCTGAGACGGCGGGCGGGCGACCAAACACTTCTGATATCGTAACTGCAGTGTTAAAAGAATAGAAAAAGGCAGTGAATCAGACACATATATTTAACCAAATAATGATTTAGAAATCTTTCACTTTGTTCTTTAAAGCAATCTTTTGGAAATTACAGTTTTCCCTTCAAATGTAGCTGATCAGCTACAACGTTTAAAACCTGTCTTAGTTACACTTTAGCTACAAGGAGCCTCAAACCATGCTGAGGTGTTAAGTAAACACAAGTAGACTTGATTATGCTTTCTGATACTGTAGGACATACTAAAACCTTTAAAAATGAGCAGAAGTAGACACAATGGAGCAAAGACGACTGCTAGTATTGTTTTCAGTTATGCATTACACTTGTCTATTATCCTTTTGTTCAGGTAAATGTTTGGTGCGGTTTAAACTGGTGACAAACAAGTGATGAGTACTTTAGCTTTGTAGCTATAGTGCAAAACTAAATAGAGAAAAAGGACACGGCTCTGAGTGCAACTGTGATTAGAGTTTAATAAACATTTCAGATACTGACCATGCATGCAGCCTGCACAGCCTCTGACACACTGCCGGCGTTGGGCTCACACCAGAACACGTGGCACTCAAAATGCTGGTTACCCGTGTCCATGATGAAGGCAAACGAGTGCACATCTCTCCCCACACCCATGAACGACAGGAAACGAACACGGCACTCCAGCAAGACTTCGTCATCCTCCTGACACATGAAATGAAATCGTTAGTCAAAAAAGCTTTCAAAAGAGGCGTTTTACTGCAAATCATGATTTAGACAGAGCATTAAGCCGTGCTAAATCAACAGAACTCCTGATATGTAGGTTTATTCATCTTAAAACCTATTATTCTGTGACAACTATGACACTAGTAGGTCATGCAAGCGTGTGTACCCGCATACATGCAGGTAAAATCTGTAACCAACAGTAGGATACTTTACAGCTTATATCTTCTCATACTTTGTTCTAGACAGAGTGAAGTTTTGTCGTTAGGAAAAAGGTATAAAACATGCATTTGGTGTTAGACAGTCACTGGTTAGCTTTATGTTTGAAGGAAAATGCTACTGCCTTCTCCTTGATGACTGTCACAGTCGCGTCTGCTACATTCAGCATCACTGGAGCCCAGTCGTCTCGGGGTGATGATGTCATGAGGCTGTCCACTGCGCTGTTAAGAATATCCATGCCTGAGAAAACAGGCGATGTGTTTTAACAGGCCAGTCAGTGTTTGTGTTTTTTGTGTTTACTTGCAAAATGAGTCTGTTCGCGTGTAACCTACCTATGGGTCTGGCTACTGGCATCATGCCAACGTATAACACCTGAAACTTCTGCACCAGTTCAGTCTTTGGTGTGGGGAACTCTGCTGAAAAAGAGAAAATGTCCTATTAACTCACACACACACAAAGACACACCAGTGACACCTTTTTCAAAGAAAGAAAAAAGGGATTGTTTTGAATCCGCTAAAAATAGCACCAGCAAACACCACATTTTTAAACATTTTGTTATAGTCAGATAAAGTCAAACTGTGGACATGACATGACAATGTTTCAGGCAAAAATGTAATTTAATATGTACTAATCCAAATCGCTGCAATAATACCCATTTCTGTTGGCAACATTTTGGGATTTGCAGCATGCTGCCAAGAGAAGAGAGGTGCTAAAGCAACTGTACACAGAAAACTGGAGCTCAAATGCTGTGTTTTGACCATCCATCACTGACACACATTCATATAGTATTAAAAACAATCATAATTCTTGACTTCTGATTTTACACATTTTGGTTTACCTTAAAAATCCATAAAACCAAAAACTGGCCATTTTGATGAAGAGTACCCAGCCCCATGTCACGTACACTTTAACAGAGAAAAACAAAGCTCTTCATGGTGGATCACCTTGTAGTGGAACATCGAGTCCTGTGTGGCTCCTGTCCTGAAATGATCCTCCGGCCATAGCTTTGGCATTCTTACGCTCTGTCATGATCTAACACACACCAACAATATTATTACACACCTGCTAAAGGTGCATATGCATCTCTCTAACTTTCTTTAATCAATAAATCAATAAATAATAAATGTCTTTATGCAAAAGCCTTCTGTTTGCCACTGCAATGCATTCTCATGGGTCTTTGTGTTGATTCTGGTGGAGGACCGCAGAGTTTACCAGAGTCTCGTGCAGTCCAGACATGTTCAAATCCATGTAATTGAACCATGAATTTGAGGTAGCTATGTATAGTCACAATCATTGTCACCACTGTTATATTTTTATACATATTTTATTCATACATCTTAGCAGTTCTTGTAAGGTTTTGAATGGAGTGTGTGTAGAGCTCAGAGTGTTTGTAGTGGTGTCTCACCCGAGAGCAGATCTCATGCAGACTGGTGGCGATGGCTTTGGCGGGCGTGTCACAGCGGAAAACATGACATTTTAATATCCGAGTGTCCTTATCACGAGCTACATAAGCAAAATCCCTTGAAAAAAAAACACAACAAATGATGAGTGTGTGCGCATGCTTGTGTGTGTGTGTGTGTGTGTTGAGCCAGGGTGGGGTGTATGGGTAGCAGTGTGTGGGTTCAGAATAGCAACCAAAATATTTAAAGACGAATGAGATGACCTTTAGAACAAGTAGAGAAACAAACTGATGCAACAAAGACATAAAAACACACACATGCAAATTCTATGAACAATTCATTTGTAAAATGAAAATGGTGCACATGCCATATAACAGATGATCTTTACACAGAGAACAACTGATGTGCATGGGTGGTAGTAATAACAACAACAATAACAATAATAATGAGCCTTTCACAAGCAAGTTTGCTTTATAAAGTAGAAGAGAGAAATAGAGAGTAGAAGAGTTTGTGAGCAGTGGAGGAAATGTTACCTCTCTCTGAGTCCAGGACAGCAGAGGAGAGTGAAGAAAAGAATGAGATTTATAGAGAAAAGCCATAAATCTCTTTAACACACATACACACATCCTATATCACCTACACATAAGGGAAATCATTCTCAAATAACCTTATAAAAAAAAGCATGTGATGAATAACCCTTATGATAGAGGGGTCTCTGTGTGTGTTTCTTTAACACACTATGTGTGTGTGTGTGTGTGTGTGAGAGAGATAGAGAGAGAAAGAGAGAGAGAGAGAGAGAGAGAGAGAGAGAGAGAGAGAGGGGCATGTGATTAATGTGATTCAAAAGTAGTAGTCAACACCCTAAAATGTCAAGGTTACCATTAGCAACAGGTATGCATCCAGGCATATAAAACAGCATGGTGATGAGGGTTTAAACCGATACATTTTATGCCACACAGTGCTTTTTGAGTTTTTCTTAGTTTACACTCAGTATGCCACTTTGTTAATAATATAATGAACACGTGACAAAGTAAAGGTACTAGGCTTGTTAACAAACAACACATTTTTGTAACACTTGACTTTTCATATCAATAAATAAGAGCTGATTGGAGAACCGAGAAGATGCAGTTCAAAAATCTCTTTAAATTATCCTACACAAGTCTCCATGCTAATTCCAGGCACACAACTGAACCCAATTAATTCATGCAAGCACAACTAAGGCCTTTAAGAACCAAGAACAGTACTCTTAGGAACCCCAAAAGAATTCACAAATGACATCTTTGTGTGTGGGAGAGTGTTTGAGTGAGAGCGAGAGAGAGAGAGAGAGAGAGAGAGAGAGAGAGAGAGAGAGGGAGGCATCAGTGTAGATTACTTGCATGAATACTACTCACTTTAAAGCAGCTTTATAGTAAACCACTTACAGCTGACAGGAACATGCTACTGTGACCAATTCAGAATATTAACAGACACACACATGTGTGCGCACGCACACACACACCCACACGCACACCCACACACAAACTGACACAAATTCCAGGCAGAAAATGAAAATAGAGCATGTCTTCAAAATATATCTCTGTCTTTGTCTTCTTCCCTGACTGCTCTCGCCGATGCTGCTGTACCTGAGAAATCTCACACTCCTCCACATCTTCAGCAGAGTGAACTCAGCCATCTCTTTCTCGATGACACACGCTTCAACATTTTCACAAACCACATTACTAAAACTGTGCATTTGGCTTTTGGACAAATAAAGTAAATGTGGCTTTAGCACTTCAGTTTTGATGTCTTAGATTTCTCTGTTCATTCTTGTGCAGTTGTTTCAAAACTGCATAAAATTCTTACGCAGTAATACATAAATGAATTTGTGCAAAAAGACTGAGGCAGTTTGAGAGAGGCAGAAAAATGGAGGGAGAAAAGAAAATGGAAGGACAGAGAGAGAGAGAGAGAGAGAGAGAGACAAAGAGAGTGAGAGTGCCATTACTTGCATTATGCTGACACAGATAGAGAGAGAGAATAGAATACTCACATCTAAGTGCTCTCTGTTTAAAATTCATTCTATCTGCTCTTTTCTTCTTCCACTCTGCTTCAAATGTGCCTCACCTTGCTGCACTCCTGTATCTCTCTTTTGCTCCCCCCCCCACCCTCTCTCTCCAATGTCCAATCCCTGCTTCCCCTTGTCCCCTCCCCTCGCTGCTCCACTCGTCACTACGGTAACCTGCTTTTCTTTTTGGGAAGAAAACTGGTAAGGATTGGGTTTGTGAGTGTATTAACATATAATAGTCTGGTTATGTCACACACTTGCACCCAAACACAAACACACAAACTACGGAATGTAGGTTAATCTCAAAATTTTATAAAGCACAAGCCGTTCATTTCTGGAATTACTATAAAAATGGATCAAGTGTAAACATCGTCCTCTGCTGGTCTGACAGAGAAATTGCAGCCAGGTGCTGAGGCGGGAAAAAGTGTGATTCAGCAAGAGCGATGATGAAGCACAGCACACTGCCACATCCGCATCAAGTACACACACATGCACACACACACACACACGCGCTTACACACACACACACACACACACACACACACACACTCAAACATCCTGGGATTAAAGTGGTAAAAGTTACTGCCACTCAAGCTAGAGTGTCAGAGAGATCAATACAGAGCTCTAAAGAGGATCTCACACACACACACACACACACACAGAGCACTTCCCATATTACTGGATTAAACTTTCATCAGGCCACTCGTTTCTCCATCATAAATCTTTTATCCATGTCCTCCTTTCGCTGGGGTGAATCCAGAGTTCTGCACTTGTTAGAGTGACCTGAAGTGGAGAACACACATCTATATGCCCGACCAGCCTCCGCTGAGACGAAATCCTTTACCATATCGTTTCTGTGTTATTGTCAATACACAGGTAAAGCTAACCCCTGAAATGCCCCCTACTTTACATTTCACAACCACCACCACCCTATCGCCTCCGGTACTACCAGTTGTGACTAGGGGTTGTGCAGCCTTTACCTTTCTAATAGCATGGAAACCTACAATATGTAGAGGTAGCTTGAAAGTGAAAAAGTGAAAGTGACCATTCTGTCATACGTGAACACACCACAGCACTCAGTGTGAACAGCACAAAATGATTCCTCTGCATTAGCCCATTAGCCAATCAAGGTGTTTTATTACGAGATGTAATCACAGTAAATACATTTCTTCTTATATGTTCTCCACACAAAGCTTTTGTTATCAAGTGTCTCTTACCTGCCATTGTCTCGACCCACGCCCCACACACGGATGCTTGCAATTGGCTGAGAGTGAAGAACACTGCGGTCCATTGGATCAACTAGATTCAGCATGTTGTTCTCCAGAATCAAATACATATCTTTGCCCTGCACACACACACACACACACGTATAGGTCTTTCCAGAGCTCATAATTTCCTTATGCTGAACATATATATATATGTGTGTGTGTGTGTGTGTGTGTGTGTGTGTGTGTGTGTGTGTGTTTGTGTGTGTGTGGGTGAGTGCTGATGAGCCATAATAAAATAAAGCAATGAAGATAGGAGATGCACTACATCCATATTCTGTCACAACACATAAGACTCTCTCTCTCTTCCTTTGACTCACACACTCTCATCTCCCCTCTCACCCTACTTGCTCCCTCTATGGCTGCCTTTACTTCTTGTCTCTGTTCTTTCTTCTTAGCTTCTGTTACAGTTCCTTTCCATGTTGCAAAGGGAACTTATTCAATATTATTCATATTTTCATTTATCAATGTTAACTGCTTTCCTACGCTTAACAAAAACAAATGTAAATGTGAATATAGTATGAAATAAACAGATAATGTGGTGCCACACATCCAGACAACTATCTGTGTAATAACCTGCTGCTACATAGATGTGCAAATTCTATTTGGGTTTAAATCATTATGCTTTATGCACATGGGCCACATTCATGACACAATTCATGGTGCATATGTGCATGTGCATGTGTGTTTGTGGGCGTCACCTCTCCCCAGATGCCGACTGTGTCTCTGATATCATTCTTGCAGTATGAGAGCTGGCGGATGCAGTTATTAACAGCCACACTGCTCTTCCCTGGAGCCAAGTCCTCTTCGGCCATTTCCACCCATCCCAGAGAACGTACTGCAAAACACTACAGCACACACAGTCATTATAAAGTCGATCATTTCTTTTTATTACTATTGCTTTAGTAAATACAGTTGATCTGCCATTTAAGGCTGCACTACACACACAGATTTTATGGACACACAATACAACTAAACACGTCAAAACCTCTGGCAGACACAATATATGAAATGATTACGAAACAGTGCTGAGTTTAGGGGAAAGGTGATTCATATAATGTTTTGTAATCATGGAATAAACATTTGTTTAGCACTTTTACTTTCCTCTGGCCCATCCCTTTACTGCTCTGTTCTCACTGAACTCAGAGACCAGATAGTCATCTATCTTTCACCCTTTCTTTACTTATGACACTGTGAGATTAAACCCCTCAAGGTCTGAACAGAATCAACACACAGGCTGGGAGAGAAAGAGAGAGAGAGAGAGAGAGAGAGAGAGAGAGAGAGAGAGATAGCAGTAAAATATTTAACAGTAGACTCCCCAAACACTGACGTTAAACAGAAAAGTGGGACACAGCATGGCCTGCAGGTAATAATGAAGCCCAGAATGGAGAAATGTTGTATGTCACCCAGGTTTTAAAAATCATATAACTCACATTCAGAATGATTTAACTTCTTGTTTTTAGTTTTGTCGGTTTTCTAAGAATAGTTAGCACATTCTTTTTTTTTTAAGCAATTTAAATTTTTTAACCAATTTAAATGGTACTAAAACCAAACACTAATGGCTTTTGTATTAAAAAAAAAAATCACTGATGATGATTAATTAACAAAAATGTGTCATTTATGACCACAAGTGCCCAACATAAATGAATAACAATCCTGCCATTAAAGTGATTATCAGTCCATCCCATTTTTCTTTCTTAGTCCAGTAGCTGTGTCAATTAGGGCTTGGGACAACTGAATTTCTCTGTATAGTGTGATTTTCCATTTACATGGAGCACATTGATTAATATATACATATATACACACACAAACACACACACACACACACACACACACACACACACACACACGCTCACACACATATTTAGTCTGATCAGTACACCAACTCTCCCAATTCTTCATTTCAACCGCACACCCACCAGGGGGCAGAACAGGTCTACTCCACAATTTTGTACTTATCTAGACCCTTAGAGAAGGGCAGGGCTCTCCAGTACACAGGAACAGGGGGCAGTAAACAAGCGTTTATCTGATAAATTGCAGGATGCGCAGCACACAAAAAAATGATCTGATCTACTTTGCCTCAAAGGATCAAGACTATACATTAAGACACGCTCGATAGGAAAAACGTCTTCATAGTGATGACAATACTGTGCTCAAGGGGTTAAATTATTTTCACTGATATGAAACAATTTTATTCGCATGAAAAAAAAAGTCTTTTTTGGCATTGTAATAATAATTAGATCAATAAAATATCAGAATGTAAATGTGAGTATTATTAGTCCACTAATTAGTCCAAGAACTAGAGTCTGTGGCCAACTCTTAACGCTTAAAATGTCAAACACACAGCAGAAATAACATGAATTTTTTTTTTTTGGAGAACACAAAACACATTTTTAATGGAAGAATATTACTTCAAAGAGAATTGTAAAAAAAAAAAGTTGGAGCATTATAAACAGTAAATAATGAGTGACATCCTTTTCTTTCTTGTTTTGCTGCTTAGGTTTGTCTTTTATTTTTGGTTGGTATGTTGTTTTTATAGTGGCAGTATAACAGACTGGTTTATTATCCATCCTGCTTGTTATGCTTATCTGGCCTGTATCAAGGCTCCATGCATGTGTTTGTGTGCATGTGAGCTTTTCACCTTGGCTTCAGGGTCACTGTTAATGCTGCTGGAATCATCTTCCTCCACTGGAGCAGGATTTCTACAACACAAGCAAAAGTCAGTCAGTTGGACACACTTTTTATGTTTATGTCCAACTAATGTAAGCTGCCGGACTGTATCTACCAACATACAAAGAAAATGGAATCGTACAACAAACCGCATAATTTTGCTTCTTTAAATTCACTGGCACGTTCCAAGGCTTTGTTCACCTATTTTTATTGGCTAATTAACCTTTCATAGAGGGGAGGGGATGCACAAAGAGAAACCCACAGCAGGTTCTCCCTTCATCTTATTGGTGGCAGCAAGGGCATTAATAACTTCTTGATTCTCGTTTACATGACAGCCCCGTAGCTTGGCCGGGGGAACTAGTGTTGTTTTCGTCAATGACTGACTCAGCTCTCCTCCAGGTGCAACGGCCCCTGAGCACATTTTTTTACTTAAAGGTTTCTGTGTTTGTTCTTTCTCCCCCTGTAGTATCAGAAATAGTATTGAGTACCATTCTTAGTATCGGTATCGAGTTTGAAATTTCAGTATCATGACAAGCCTAACACACACACACACACACACACACACACACACACACACACACACACACACACACACACACACACACACACA
>JBBPDC010000084.1:5113536-5131724 GCA_037974485.1 Hemigrammopetersius urotaenia | reverse complement strand
AGGATTACATTAAATCAAAGAGAGAAATAAATGAATACATTGTGAATAAATGTAAATCAAACAGAATGATTGCAGATAAAGGAATACATTTAAATCTTCCCCAACACTGTGTTGAAAACTCATTGGAATATTTGGATTTTGAAAAAGCTATTTTGAACGATGGTTTAACAGCTCATATTATAATTTATTGCAATTGGCTGCAAGATAACTTGCTCTACTTCACACCTCTAAATCTCCCCAGAGCTGCCGGTCCCATTAAAAATTCTAATAGCATTATGTGTACTTGATTTAGTATTTTTTTGCCCACTATACACTCTCAGCATTTCTTAAATACCAGTTTAGCCAGCGACAGCAGAGCACAGGGTAGATCTATTCTAGACGGCTGCTTGACTCCTTCTGCAACCACCAAAGTTTCAGTGCAGTTTATACACTATATGGACAAAAGTTTTGGAACGTTTTTTCAGGGTTTGGGCAAAGATCCTTTACTTCCAGTGAAGAACAATCGTAATGCTTCAGCAGACCAAGATGTTCTGGACAACAGACAACAGAAAGGCTTCCAACTTTGTGGAAAGAGTTTGGGGAAGACCCTTTTCTATTCCAGCGTGACAGTCATGTGTCCCAGTGGAGCAGCCAGTGGCCTAGTGATTAGGGAGTTTCCCCTGCGATCACAAGGGTGTGGGCTTGAATTCCAGGACTGCTAGTGGCACCACTGAGGTACCCTTGAGCAAGATGCCGTCCCCCTTGAGCAAGTTTCCTGGCTGTCTGCTGCTTTACTTGATGAATTGATTAATTGCAGACAATCCCATGCTGTTCACACGGTGTGCTGTGGTGTGTTCATGTATGACCAATGGACAATTTACTTACAATCAAGCTCCATAAAGACATGGTTGGATGAGTTTGGTGTGGAAGAACTTGCCTGGCCCACACAGAGCCCTGACCTCAACCCTATCCAGCACATTTGGGATGAACTGGAACTGAAATTGTGAAACAGACCTTCTCGTCCAACATCAGTGCCTGACCTCATGAATGATTGACAGAATGGGCACAAATTCCTCACAGAAAAGGAAAGCTTTCCAAGAAGAGTGGAAGCTGTTATAGCTGCAATAGGGGGGACCAACTCCATATTAAAGTCCATGTATTCGAATACAGTATCATTAAAGTCTACGCATTCGAATACAGTTAAAGTCTCTGTTGGTGTAATGGTCGGGCGTCCCAATACTTTTGTCCACATTGTTTAGCCTATAGGTCATAGGAGCACATAAGGATCTCACTAGGCGATAAAATCGGATAAAGGCGTGGACCACACTGGCGAAAGAAGTGAATTCTGGGTGAATAAATGTCCTTTATTAGCACAGATGGTTTGAGTTAGCGAATCATCACACACGTTTTCAAATATCCCGCAGGCCTGATTGCTGATCTTGGACAATCCGGCTCCCAAAGAATGTCAGAAAGACACACCGAGGAGCAGACGCCAACGCTGTGTTGGAGGTATTTTGACAAGGCCTTAAGGAAGCGTCAATATTTGGACTAGCGACAAATCCCGTAGTGCCGCGTCCAGCGTGCGAGGGGGAACATGCCTACCTGGTGATTTACGCCGCTGATCGAGCTCGGCAAAAGGTTATTCGGCTGGATGTGTAGTTCAGGGGCGGCGTGCTGTGTAAATAAATGGTACAAGCGTGATGATCAAGGCCATCTGGCCCTCAAGATCGAAATCATGACGGACAAATGTGCTGAGGAAACCGCACTCCCGTCTGAATGCCTGTCGTCTAGCTTTAAGGTGGCACATGGTACACCAAACACACAAACACACTCAAGTTTGTATTCCAGCCTTTTTTATTCCTGTTACTGAATGTTGCTGTGCCTGTACCTAACCCAAACCTAACCTCAACCTCAGCAACCAAAAGGAACTCGTTTGGCTCTTTTATCATTTCAAATAAAAGCAGTATTTAAAAAAACTCCCCACTATCTTAATCCTTTTTTCATTAGTGGGGAGGCATTTGTCACACAGAATTACAAGCATGACTGCACACACACGCACAAACACACACACACAAACACACGCACACACGCACAAACACACGCGCGCACACACACACACACACGTGCCCGTTTTGTTCCAAACAATAAGGCTGAGTGTTGAAATGGGAGAAGCAAGTGCTTTTGGCTCCTAATAGTTTTGCTCTGCTTGAAAATGCTTGAATGTAGATTCTAACAATGTCAAACATTCAAACCTCAACATGGTGTAAAAACTTCATATTCTCCATCCATAGCTGCTTTCAGAAAAACTAATGGCGTTGCACTGCCACCTTGTGGTGAAGCTGATGCATCCCAGTCAATCAGTTTAGAGCAGTGGTTCTCAACTTGAGTCCCAGCACACAGTGTGAACATCTCTGTATTTAACCCATTCACCAAGTGAAGCGACGGGCAGCCAGGAACACAGCACCCGGGAGCAGAGTGTAGGGACAATACCTTGTTCATGGGAACCTCAGAGGTACCACAACCTTTCGATTTCAGGGGCAACTCCCTAACCAGCAAACTACCAGCTGCGCCACCTGTAGCCTTATGCAAAAAAATAAGAGACCACTGCGGCATCTCGATGAGTACGACAACCATTCCATGCCAGTGTCTGTTCAATTCCTAGACAAGCAGCTCATTCTGCGTTATGAGGTACTGATTAGTGATCACCTTCATCACATCTTATATAATGAGGAAAAGTATAAAAACACTGCTGTAATCAACACTCCCCTCTCACAATGAGACCAGTTGGATGGTAAAACACTATTAGAAATTCGTCTTTATTGCCTTTTTGTTTAAGAGAGAACAAGAGATTTGTTTTCTTTTAATTATTCAAAATCTGTAAACGCTGCATTATTTCTATTATTTTGATGTTTTGTCATTTCCTTTCAAATGATGCTTTAAAGAACAATATTTTTATTTGGAAATTATAAGGAATATTGTCAGCAGTTCTTAAAAAGCTGTTCAGTTCAATACTTGCACCAATAAAAGATCAAATCTGAAAAATTAAGCATTTGTGCAGTGTATATGGTAGATAGATAGATAGATAGATAGATAGATAAAATGACCGTGCACAATTAGTATTGACAGCTATTCATGTCAATCCGGCATCCGCTTATATGTGTTATAACATCACATGAGAAAGTCAGCAATAGCTGTGGAGAAAAACATCAAAATGCATAAGGTTTGGTGGTGTGTGTGTGTTGGAGTGCACTGTCCCACTTAATATCTACAAAGACGTTTAAGAACTGTTTAGAGAACTGGTTTTGGACGACACTGAAACAGGGCCTGTATTCTTAGGCAATGCTGTCACTTTAGGTACTGTCTTGTGTTTTTGATGAATCAAGAGATAATCACTGTTAATTAATGGGCTTGCAGTGTGTAGCTCAGTTCTGGAAAACACTGTGGCACTAAGATCAGTGTAATCCAACATGTATGTGTTGTACACTACATGGACAAAAGTATTGGGACACACCTCTTAATTATTGAACTCGGGTGGTCCCTTACTTCTAGTGAAGGACAATCTTAATGCTTCAGAAGACCAAGACATTTTGGACAACGTCATGCTTCCAACTTTGTGGTCAAAGTTTGAGGAAGAATCTTTACTATTCCAGCATGACTGTCCCAGAGCACAAAGCAAGCTCCATAAAGACATGGTTGGATCAGTTTGGTGTGGAAGATCTTGACTGGCCACACAGAGCCCTGACATCAACCCCATCCAACACCTTTGGGATGAACTGGAACGGAGATTGAAAGCCAGACTTTCTCGTCCAACATCAGTGCCTGACCTAATGCTTTAGCGTATGAATGGACACAGAAACTCCAAAATCTTGTGGAAAGCCTTTCAAGAAGAATGGAAGCTATTATGGCTGCAAAGGGGAACCAACTCCACATTAAAGTCTATGAAGTCTTGTATTTGAATGCGGTGTCATTAAAGTCGCTATTGGCGTAAGCTGTCCCCATACTTTTGTCCATATAGTGTATAATTGAATGTTAATCACATCAGTAATGCCCTACATTTGTGTAAAGAAAACACAATAAAAAAATGCCATTGTTCAGCTTTGCCAATAAATTATGCATTCATATAATCTGTTCACTTTTTAATAGCTAATGAGGTTAAACGCTGCATGCAGCATGCTAACCAACACACATTCACTGACTATGTTTAACGGGCTAAACAGTTTTATTTTGCTGCTGTTCACCATTATTTGGGATTGTAACAGCATGGTCGAGCTGATTGACTGTTTGGAATGTGAGGTCATCGTTCACCTTAAGAAAAGCTTTGTTATGGGGTTGAGCGTGTGATTCATGCGTTCAGGTGTGAGGCTAAAGCACTTAACCATGGACAGATGTAAAGATCCTCTTCAGAATTGGAAGCGCGGAGGAACCGACTTCATTGTGGAGAAGCATCTGGGAATGTTTGTTGTTAGTAGAATTTCACCACTCGACGTCTCTATAAAAACCAGCCTGCCCCTGCTAAGCATGATGCTCGAGTTTGCCAAACCTCGTGCACGTATACTACTGGGATCAAAAATTGGATTTCGTTTAATCATATAAATGTGTGGGACTTGGTTTTGTTTAGGTCTGGAAGGGCCGTTCAAATGAAACCGCTGCTTATAGCTGCTTTTCTTACTGCGACGGCTAAGCAGAGGTACAGTCCAGTTAGGTTAGGATGTAAGTCCTGTTTTGGTGATTTGTTATCTTTAGCTGCTTTCCCTGCATATTCCTGTAAGATGATGTTGCCATTGTTCTGGAACACTCAGTCGTTTGTTTAGGGCCCTCGCGTTCTGGCAGGAGGAACCAACTCTGTGTGGGTTCCAGGCCTTGGGCTTTGTTTTCAAACACAGGTCATGCAAACTGGTGCTTCGGTATACAACATAAAGCCCACCATTTGGATGCAAAAATGTTTAGAAACTAGATCTGAGCACCACCACTGGCGTCCTCCAATCTGGGTTCTGCTCATGCCGAAGCCATCAGAATTATATTATAATATCAAAACCGCAGGCCCTCTCTGCTTGGGCCCACTGGCGGTAAAACTGAACGGCCACCATCCCGTCCTGAATCTGTTTGATCCCACCGTTCGCTGGTAAGACTCGGGAGGTTGGGACGGGGCAGATGGAGCCTAGAGAAGCAAAGTAGCCCAAGATCGAGACAAAGAGGGTTTTCTGAGAGAAGAGAACACATCTGTGGTAAATTTCACCCAACGGAGCTTGATGCGTAAGGCGCAGATAAATGACGGATTCCAGACTCTACGGCAGGGCCGGCTCTCTGTTTACTGTCTCTCAGCACTACTGTAGAGCTAAAAAATAAGCGATGGTTGTCTATTCATAAATCACAGCAGAACGGATTCCATAACTCCAGACGTTTTTTTTTTTTTCTCTCGTTCTGCTTGAACTGAGTACCTAATCCTGCTGATCTCTGGCATACTTTGTCCTTCATTTTGAATCTGGAACGGATCCATGTGTATAAAGTACAAAGGAAAAGTGTATGTGTGAGTGGAATTAATGGGGGATAATGATTCCTTTTTCAAGTTTTTAAAAACACCATTGTTGTAAACGCAACAAAAATTGGTTTGTAATTGAAAGCGATAAATCATGCTTTGACTCCCACTGTTTGTGCGGCTGAAATATTACATCAGGAGACCAAAATCTGATACAGCTTAAACTTTAAGCTGTATTTTTAATCATCCTAAAGTGTAATCTTGAAACATCAAACTGAGATTCGATAGTACAGCTACTCTCATAAATGATGGCTTTCTAATCCCAAAAATAATAACATAAACTTTGTGGTTGCACTATACTTAGCAACCATTTATGGCCTAATTGCCAGAAAATCCCTTATCAAAGAGATGTTTGTACAATAATGATGGAGCACCTCTGATTGGGGCGACATCGTGAATGCATTTCATCTCCA
This sequence comes from Hemigrammopetersius urotaenia, assembly GCA_037974485.1. Taxonomy (NCBI): domain Eukaryota; kingdom Metazoa; phylum Chordata; class Actinopteri; order Characiformes; family Alestidae; genus Hemigrammopetersius; species Hemigrammopetersius urotaenia. The sequence continues at coordinate 5,125,796 of JBBPDC010000084.1, read as the reverse complement.
CACGTTTCATTTTAACCATTAAGTTTGTGTACAGTAAATGAAGGCGAGTCATGAAGGCCCAGGCCACACTCTGTAAATCTACATTAGGGCTTACGTGGAACAGGGCTTCAAACAGTGGTGGGGCCAAAGCCTCCCTCGGAGACTGCTGCTCGCCTCGGAACTTATCAAAACCATGTGGAACGCTGGGCTCTATGATTTTCAGATGTGCCCCCGAAATGCTTGAGCAAAGGAGCGCCTGAGTCTTATCAAGCAAAAAGCAGCCGAGTGATGATGCTCAGACCTGCCGGGGCTGCACACGGTGCTTGAGATGTTGGACTGCAGAGACAAAGGAGTGATTTAGGCTCTCAGTACTCTTAACTGTGGTCAAAATAAGTCACAATACATTCAAAGTTGCAAGCCTATAGAGGAACCATTTTTGGCTTCTCATTTTTGTAAATAAGGTTAATATATGTATAATGCAACTGTTCTGTTCTGATCAATGTTTTACATCCAAGCCAATAACTACGTTCAACCTTTATTTTAAAGAGTGTACTATTATAGGCATGCAGTGCTGTTCTTACTGGGCTGTCAACCAACTTTCCACCAAATATTGATGGACTGGAAATCCGTCGTCCTTTCAAACTTTCTTAGCTCTTTCTAATTTATGAACAGAGTTGTAGGTCTCTGGTACGTGTGGTCTTCGGTGCCTTTTCAAGTACCCCCACCTCATCCTCTGCCACATAGCTCACGCCTAATGGATTAACCACGGAGGATGCAAGAGCCTAACTTAACGACGTGGCACTGGATGTGTGGATTTGACAAGCTGACCTCTTCTGAGGAACCTTTCCTGAGGGTCAGGCAGCTAGCGGTTGGGGGTTTAGGATTTAGGGACGGCGCTCCGAAACAAGCTACGGAGAGCCCTTTCAGACATCAATCAACATGCATTGCAGCCAACCCGCAGCGGCTCTCAGTGGGATACATTTGCACCAGAGTCAAGGACGGCTAGACGTTGATTTACACCCCGCAGCGGTCTCGGGCTCAAATGGCTTGCTAGGCCACACTTATATTGGGTGTGACAGACAAGGGTCGTGAGTAGATAAGCCTCCGAGCTCTAAATAAAGAACCAAATGTCTGCCCATCCATTATGCTTCATCCGGAAGGTCACGGACATGCTGGAGTGAGGGTCAAGTTGTTCCACTTTGCCTGGTGCAAGAACAGAAACCTGCCAAGCCCTTAGCAATGAACAAGGCCATAGGACCATAGGAGTCACTTACCCAGTCATTTGGACTACGCTTCTTTTCACCAGTGATAGTTTCCATTTCCATTACTTTCCATTTTATCCAGTCTATCAACCTGGGAATCTACTGCCTCTGAGATTTACCCATGTACATTTCCAATTTGCATTTTATATAGCCTTTACTGTGCACCAAGGTGATCGCGGTTGTCTTTTATTTTAACCTACTAAAGGGCACGAGCTTTGACGCTCATATTAGCACTATTTCCACCAGTTGCCTTTTGCAAATCACACGATTGCTGAGGAAATGTGTGGCTCTACATGCTACGCACAACCTGCTACGAAGACCAGCTTCCCAAACCTCACTGACACATAGCATCAGAAGCTAGCTTGATCCTCCTAGATCACATAAAGACATCGGGCCAGGTTTTAATCACTGATGCAAATGCAGCATATGGTTCTTCCTTTGAAGCATCACATGCCTCCGTGTGTGACTTTGAGCAAAAGGCTGATTCCAAAGGAAGTATAGTGATAGCAAAACGTGTGCTGCGCATTTACTAGCATCTGACTAAGCGAAAGAAGAGAGCAGAGCGAAGGCTTAATTTACCACAGATTAGGCTGTTCCAGAGGCCTGAGTGCGTGGGGAGTAAGCTGATTTTTAGATTGGTTGCACATGCACTGCGTTGCATAAGTTTGGCTGAGCCCCGCTTTCATCGCTGGTTCGTAACCTAAAGACATTTTTTTTCATTCGCAACCTACAGGCATTTCCAGACTAAAGAAATAAACGCCCGACTAATCCATCTGCAGGCAGAGGCTTGTCATAATGTGCCTGTTTTTACATTTCTGGCCTATTTTGACCATAAACAAGGGCCACTGCTGTTATGTTGTGCTGTATTTAATTTCCTATTAAAACAAAGGCAAAGAATTTTGAGGTTGGGCGTATATAAATCCCTCCCATAATTCAACACTATAGCTTGTTAAAACAAGGTGATTTATTGATACAGGGAGAGCTGGCCACGACCCTCTGCACATGTTTATGATATTACTCTCGATTTCTGCGGACCCTGAATGGCTACAATGTTGTCATGTTAAGTGAAAATGTCTGGAATCTATAAAGCCACATAAAACCTTTGGTCAAGAAAGGGACCTGTAGAGAGGGTTTCATTTAGATCCAGTTTCTTTGGCCAGCAAACAAATGGCCAGCGAGAGCCTTCAATGGTCATGGCGTCAGGTTCCACCTCAGATATACTGAGTTCATTTCATGATCCTCACTGTGTACTGTGTACATGGCTGAAGTTACGATAAACCTAATTGACTTGAAGCAAGGCCTGGTTTGTCAGTTGGATATTAAATTGTCTAGAATGAGCACTGAGAAGTACTTTTAGCCACAGACTCACCAGCATAAAGCGCTCCACTGAATGCCACAGAAAATCCTTCCTTCCCACCAAAATTAGACTCAATAACCCACACAATAACCTGTGCAGTAACCTGATGCTACTTTATTGTGCTACTTTATTTCTTAGTTATCTCATTATCATCATGTGCATTATTATCTTTGAATAATTGACAACCGTCAACCACATGCAATATCTATTTGGATTTCTTATTTTTTCCTCACATTTCTTATGTGCAGTCTTAGTTTTACTACATGCAGTATCTTATTAGGTTCTTAACCATTTAATTATGTGCAGTATCTTATTATGTACAGTAGTCTTACCTTGTGAAAAATCCCTACTGATGTCAATATTACTGATCTACTACTGATCTCCTTTACCACTACATTTACCACTATCACTATTGTGTTATTAGCAATTGACTGTAAGTTACTTATCTATAGAATGTATACCCCAGCTTTTGGGTTTATAGCATAGGGTATCTCATATTGAGTATAGTGTGTATAAAGCATAGTGTATGCTTCATATGAAAGTTTTACTGCAGAGGTTTTTAGTGGATTTATTTTAACTTTATATTTTATATTGTTCTGGTCTCTGTGTATGTTTACTGTCATAAAACCAATTTCCTTAATAACCTTTCCACAAGTCAAAACTATGGAGTGTACGTACCTCTAACTTAATTAATGTGTGACTGGAAGTCAAGCCACAGCATATGCTGTGTTTATACCTCCAGTAACTATTGTTATTTGCCGTTAATGTCAGTGTACTTTCTACTAATAATGCTTACTTAGCACCAGAGGTCACTCCTGACGTTTCAGTGACCTACAATTGCAAATTGATTCTAATGAAGCATTTAATGGAATTCATTCCCAGGAACGTAAGCTTAGTCAAACAAGTGTGCATGTTTACCATCGGAGAAAAAGAGAGGTTTGTGGAGTAATTAAGACCATGAGTGATGATGCCCATGTTCTCCTGAACCCTGGCCCTTGCCTCTAGCAGCCAAATATCAGCAAAGGAAAATACTTTCAAGGCCCTCCTCTGGTCTAAATGGTTCATTGTTTGCGTAGTATGTGGTTTCATGCCAGATAGGGGCCATTCAGTACTTGTTGTATGAGGCATTTCCCTTGTAAAGCTTAATTGGCTGAAGATGCATGAACTGGTTGCAGCTCCTTGGGACCTGATGACGGATTTACTCACATTGCGAACATGTTTAGAAGGAATCTGATGTGAAGCATATGTCAAACCAAACTTTGATTCTAATAACTTCGTGGAGAACGACTTGGAAAATGCTGTGTCTTTGAACATTTTTGAAAGGGCTGCTGGACCTTTCATTGCAAGCAAATGTGGTTAGAATTGAAGTGCCACACTTTTTAGAGGTTTTGGCATTATGTCTCGTACATCTAGTGTTAACAAAGTCACTTACTCTTCCCTGAAGGCGTGTTTTTCAGCTTTAAAGGAGGTTTAAAGGAGGGAGTTTTGGCGTATATCATCTGTAGCATTTAGCACCACAAATAAGACGGATTTAACGTCGCGCTCGCAGCAGTCAGGTGATGGTGCCTCACAGTTATGTGCGCCGGTCAGAATGTGTTTGAATTAGCTTTGGCTTTGAGCCTTTTTATACCTCCTCTCTCAGCAGGACGTGGAAGGTGAAATGTGAACGCCCTCAGGCTTCTTCCTCCTCACATTGCTACATTAAAGACGCTCATGTCAAACATGCAGTCAGTTCGTGGCGTGTTCAGAAATCAAAAATGTGTATTTTAAGGGCCTTTAGGTGAGTGACACAAATCAAAACCACACATGTAACAGCAACGCACACACACCGTCTCGTAGCACTTGAAAGTCTTGACTGATTTAACATGACGTCTAATGTTTTCAGGTGCTGCCAAACAAGTTAAAGCCAATATCCAGTCTGTCAAGTCTATATGGATTTCCTCTCACTCCAGATGTAAACAATTCACAAAGACACGTTTAGTGTCTTAAGATTTTTACTTTTGCCGATATAACATAGAGTGAATACCTCTGGACAATATTGGTCCAACTAGTATTCGGTTAATTTTCTTAGCATAATGAAATACGGATCCTCGAATCTTCTGCATTAAACACACTTCTGCACAAATTCTTGGTTTCTGCTTGTTTGCAAATTTAACTTGGTGGAACAAATAAAACTTAAATGGGACTTGTGCAAATGTTTTGGCACATTTAGGGTGTTCAATTTTACACCCCCCCCAAATATATAATATATAATCCCTGTAAATAATATAGAATATTCTCTGATATTTGATTGGCTATTAAAGCTTGTTTCCTGTAGAGGATGTGTAACTTGACAGTTTCAATTAACAAAAGATACTGTCAGACCAGGAGTATCCAAACATCTGCACTAGACCATAGATAACTGGGAATTAGGGGTATCAGTATTGATATTGGCCTGGAAAAAAGCCTGAACTATCACGCAAAGGCTTAACTAAACTTTGAGAAACATGACAAAAAGAGAGATACAGCGATGAGGAAACAAATAATGCAGATAAGCAGCAAGACTGTGTCTCAAATGGCTCCCCCTGCCTACATAGTGCACAATGTAAGAATTAAAATACAGGTCCTGCAGACAAACAGTGTATATTCTTCCATGTGTGCAGAATTCCATAACGGATAAATTGTGCACCATGTGGGTGTAGAAACTCAAATTTATATACTTTACACAGTGCATTACAGAGTTCAGATTCAAAGTGCATCCAGATCAATGTATTATTCAAAGTCGAGTTGTTTAAGAGAGAATAAAAGATGGGAGATTGTGATATCAGTACAAGGGGTCGTCGAGTTTCATCACAGATCCGTTCCTAGGACAGTGATGTAACCTGAATTTTGGTGTACACTGAAACACACCCCAGCCTAAGTCACTTCCATTCCCGATCCTAACACAGCTGTAAATCATAATCTAGAACATAAAAACACTAAGTGAGAGAAAGAGGAAAAGATAAAATAAGATAAAACCTTTAGTAGCCCAACAAGTGGGAAATTTGCATTGTTACGGCAGAAGGAGGAACGTTAAGAGCAGCAAAACAATTGATTTTTTGTATTCTATGTATTTTCCCGCTGCACGCAACTAAACTACTTAGCCCGCGTATTCCGCGAGTACTACGCTAATGGTGTAAGATGAAACAAAGGGTGTTAGCATTGTAAACTTGAAACATCGCATGTCGAGACTGTTGTTATCGGAGGACCCCCTGTATCGGAAAAAGGTGGCATCGTACCAGTCCGACAACAACCACCGATGAGCATTAAGACTAAATGCCTGAATCATCATTCACTTACCTTGACCTGTTACCTTGAAGCTGTTAGATGATCCAGTGTAGTACTCTGTATGACAAACAGAGAAAATACAAAGCCCTACTATAGTTTCTAGCTATGCAATGCACGTTTGTATCATCTTCAGCATGTCACGCAGTACCATACACATAAGCAAGTCTATGTGATAACATGGTTTTGAGGAAAGGGTATGATGACTTAGGCATGCACTTTACTAATCCAGCAGGCTGTAAGACATTACTGAGTTTACAAATTTCAAATGTGTCTCGGTTGGTCGGTGACATTGTGGGTTTGTGTACAATTGATTCTTCCCTAAACCACATAGTTTTTGGGTTTTTTTTACCTAAAATTGGTTCTGTTGTTCATGTTTTTTTAAAGGGGGTGAGCAAGAAATAGTTGTATTCATTTCTTGCGGTAGATCATTCCATGCAGGGCCGTTATTATTATTTTTTTTTCCTGTCGGCTTAGCCCGCCATGGTAAAGTCATAATTCAGTTTCACAGAGCTGTATTAAAAAAGTGCCTTTGACAGATATGGAGAGGCATTTAATTCCTAGCCTCTTTTCATGACCATTCCAATGTCCCGGTTTTGGATGCTGAAGTATCACTTTTGCCTGGAGCTGCTAAAACTTGGGGGGGAAAAAGATTACTTGGACAGCGAGTGTAATAAAAAGCCTGCTCTTTCCACAGATCACAACCAAAGGAATGTCAAGTGTTGTTAAAGATTCGGGAAAGGTCTTAGTGCTTCATTGTTGGCAGCAGGCAAACTGCAGTAGATATCGCTGTTTTCTGTTCAAAACGTGTAATCCTGTCAGCCAGTGGTGCTTCACAGTCGGTTCGAGTCTATTTTTCATTAACAGTGAAAAAATAAGCACTTTGGCAGGCGTGAGATTAGAAACAGGCCAACCTTAAATCTAGTGAGATCATTTACACAGCAAATGGGCATTGACTCACATTCTCACACACATACACACGTACGGGGGGCCAAGCACCACTTCAGGTTTTTGACATACCAGCTTAAAGCGAGAGAAATAGTCGGCTCCCAAGTCTGCTCACATTTTCCATTAAGAAAAGTGAAACCATGAAATACAGATGGCATCAATCTGACAGTTGATACCAGGACAAAATGTTGTAGCTGATATTGAAGCAAGTGAGAGAAAAAACCAATCTAACAACTCAAGCCTTGTTTGTTGCACACCATGATGTGAAGGGACAACAGTGGCCACATATGACTTTATTATTATAATAAATACACTCACCCTTTCATTTATTTCATTTCTAGTCAACACAGCACAGTACTCAAGTTAACACCAGAGGCAGCAAATATACATCTACCCAGGAATGACAGCCTCCAACAGTAAGTATACTAAAAGTTCTAGCAGTATTTCATTTGTTCACATTTTATAGAATGTCAGTTTAACTTCCAGTCCAGTCAAATGTCCAACCAGTTACAGCTGTGTCATCCCAACAAAAGCTGCCCCCAAAGCTCTGAATGACATTTCCCCCTTCAAAAACATAAACAGATTTACATGAAGAGCTACACACACACACCTCAGCTGCCTTATACATCTCTCCCATGTGCATCTAAAAGAGAGATTTCTGAAAGCATCCACTTGCATAAGAAGAAAAAAGTACAAAAAAGGTGAAAAACAGATAAAAAGAGAGAGAATGGCACTGCTAAAAACTGCATCCACCAGATAAACAGCACTGAAATCTTTCATCTTTGAGAAAGAAGAGAAATGAAAGCTTCCCGCTCACTTCAGATCTGAAGAAATCCACTGAAGTTTCTGTTCATCTTTCCACTGAGAGAAACGGACTCAACACCGTGGGTCTGAAAGGGTGCGTATTTGTTCAAGAAGTCGTTACTAAGAAAAGGAAACAGACAAAAAAGAAGAAACTGCACTAGGACACTGAAACTGAACATGTGGTGAGTATAAATTTGTAGTTTGTTTGTGAGAAGCAGAAAATGCCTCCAACTTCTAAGACTGAATCTTGGAGTTGTTTCAAGAAGTGTGAAAATATGTCCCGGCAGATTTCTGCTGAGAACTGAAGGCAAATCAGTGTGATATATTTTGTCATCGAGGCTTCTGTGGCATTTTCAGTTCAGTGTGTTTTCTGCTTTTTCTTGTCAATGAAAATTGAACAGCACTTCTTCATGTCTTCATTTAAAACTACAATAACTAGTTTTGCACTGTGATTAGGTTTTTTAGCAAAAGACCTACAGTTTTGTTTGTCATGCTGCTGTCTTTGCACTTCTTTGTGTACGTTTGAACGGTTTGAGTATGGTTTTGTGCCATTTCGACCTCAAAGTGTCTCTGAATTCACTGCAAAGTCTCCCTCTTGCATTGATACCCCATAAACTGGGGAAAGGTGAGAACAGTACGCAACCTTGAGGCTAAAGTGTCCTTTTTGTGACCGTACATGCCCTGTGTTGGTCTAGTCGGCTAATCTAGTGTGCCAGGGGAATTACATGGTCTGCGAGACCTATTTCAAGAGGCTGCAAAATCATCCATCATGCCTTGTCAAAATAATCAGACAGCCACTTTAGCCTCAACCGCTTCAGCATGCTTCAGCATGGGCAGACGTGATGAAAGCGAGCGAGCATTATGTGGTACATTTAACCTGCAGTGAAATGGAGAAGGCAGGGTTAGCGCTAGCGATAGCACTTAGGGTGCATGTTCAGGGGCAAACTCTGACAGAGAGCATCAAACCTTGCATGCTTTTATTTTTATTAACTTTCATTTTGGTCAGTAAGTCTCAAACTGGAACTGGCCGTGGCACTTCTAGCCAATTACTGCACATAAAACTGCACAGCCCATTTCTAAACCTTCATACTTTGGTGTGGACGGTCTGATACGTGCATATGTTCCATGCATGTGCACAAAAGAGCATATCTGTGTGAGGTGTTTCGTACAGTCGCTCTTTTTAGGGCAATAATATTTTCAGACCAATATGCTGACTTTAATTTTGGTAACATTTGGTAAATAAGGTATATTTTATTCACTGAGAATTTGTGTACACAGTGGAAACAAGTCAATTCAGAATTTTACTGCTGCTCTTACCAGGGTTTGACTTTAGAAGTGGGATGCTACTATCAGAGTTGTGTTGTTTGTGTGTTAATGTTGATGCTAAAATTGTAGTAAATCTGAAAAAAATGTGTTTTGTTATCTAATAACTGCCCCTCTGACATTAACACATTTTGCCTCAAAATAGTGCCTCAAAATGTGCCTCAAAATGACTATAAAACAAAGTCTCAGACATCAGTCAGTGTACTTGGAACCATTTCATGTAATAACTTTCTGTGAGGGAGCTTGCAGAGGCATTAAACTCTTCTGACATCCGGTTCCATTCACCAACACTGTGAACACTTTTTAACACTCTGAATGTCTTTGTTTGCTCTTGAACCATTTAACTGCAGGACTTTTGGAAAATTGGTGGAAATTCCCTTAAAGTTCTTATCTAGGACTAGGGAAAGCAAGTCAGGGACAACATGCAAAACAATGTCTAAACTGAATATTATTTACAGGCAGTTCACAAAATCACCAATAACTGCATTGCTGAAGTGTTACCCCTGTTTTACACCAGATGCGTCTGCGTTACAGAGCGTCTCCGATACGGCAGCCGCAACTAGTCGCCGCCAATAAAGTCAATGCATCAGTTTACATCAGATCTGATGCGTTGCGTCGCCGCAATGTCTCTGTTCTGTCACATCTCCGGCAGTCCGTCGAGATGCGCAAGAACGCATCACAGAGCGCATGCGCCAACTCCAGATGAGCATAATTTTATGATTATAAAATCATATATATGACCCACATATTGTTGACCAGTGCATTTAAACAAAAAACACCACAAAATAAATCAATGTCATTCAAAGGTGGACTTTAAATGCATTAATTGTTTTCTTTATTACAACACAATAAAGTATGACAAACACAACATTAAACACAGCAATGCAACACAATGCTAAACACAAACACAATTAAAACTGAGCAACAACAAGGACAACATTAACTAGGAAGCCTACTAATAATGTTTACCCACGGTTGTTATCGCTTTATCCCGCGCGATCTTACAATTCTCCCGTGATCATGTGATCTCGCAAACCAGCGGTGCGCCAGATCAGATACGGACCACAAACGCGTCCAGTGCGAATTGGTGCACGGCCTCGAACGGAATGGAAATGCAGCGCAGTCGCACCGCAGTCGCACCGCAGTCGCACCGCAGTCGCACCGCAGCCGACACGCATCAGGAGTTACATTGCTTTTTATTTAATGATGTTATGCTATGTGTTTGTTGTGAATGGTGTCACAACAGTTCCTTGCCACCAGCTACATTAAGGGGTGCTACTGGTAGCGGAAAACAATGCCAGGTATCTGAAAGTGAGTCAAGCTGGAAGCAGGCAGAAAAAGTGACTTTAGTTTGGTGTCTAAATGAGGCAACAAGGAATAGATGTCATTAGTTTAACCACACCAATTATCACTGAGTAATCCACATGCAGCACTTGCCTCGAAGCTTGCTGAGCTGTGAGGTTCATCCTAAGTGTACTTTACATGCTATATGACACATTGCATACGGCCAAAAACAGAAGGAGCAGCAACTTGAACTTTGGTCCTAGGTTTTGTTCATAGAAAATACAATATTTACAGCCTATGAAACTAAGCAAGCAAGTCTATTTGAGACTATTTAACTAAACATACCTTGAGATGAAGCTACAGCTGACTAATTACTGGTATACGTTTGCAATACTTGTTGGCCTCATAACTCCAGTGCGACAGTAAAGAAGCAAATTTCAGACACCAGCCATGTCTCCAACGATCGGCCACATTCGTGGAAAGAAGGAAACATCTGATTTTTCTCCAAACTATTATTTTAAGCTTATAGACTACAAGAGCTGGCCACTTGGTTGTAACTCCACTTGCACGAAAACAGCCTTGGCTGTATGGAGAGTTCAGACTGATTAATTGATGGTCGTCCAAAACTCTAAACCCTCAGTCTCCAGCTCGGCCCGCGCAGCAACACAAACCCTTAACGACAGAACACATCTTGAAATGATAAAAATAAACATGGCACAATGATGAATGTGTCGTGTTTGCCTGCCTGCGTGTGTATTTATGTTTTGATAGTATCATGCTGTACTTGCTTAATGTTTAAAGATGTAAAGAGGAGGTAAAGCCGAGTGTGTGTGTATGTGTGTGTTGAAATATGCTAAGCTCAACTAAATGTCTGTTTTGGCTCACGGAGGGCCAAGTTGTTCAGCTGACGTGTGCAAAGCCTTTTCCGGCCATGGGTGCACTCCTGCGGATACCAGGCTTTATTTACTCACAAAGCTGCTCTCCGGAATGCTCGGGGTCACCTTGTGTCACTTGACAACAGGGTGGATGTCACTTCTGGGTGAAAGATCATATCTCTCAACACTAGCTGTCAAACAAATGAAGGTGTCATGGCCATATAACAACAGAACAATTTATATGACTTAGAACGAAATGCCCTAGAAACACATTTAAGAACATTAACCTTACTGAGATTGGTTTTTCTCGTTTTCTCTTGTCAGTCAGTTGAGCTCTTGCACATGTACTAGTTTTACTGATTTTATTACCCTTAAATTGTGAGCAGTATGGATCTATGCCAGTTGTGCAACAAATTTTCATCGTATGTTAAAACAACCACTTCCCCCATTTTGCTGGAGGTGTTAGACATCATGCTGAGGTTGGTTTGGACTTTTAGGATAATCTCCGGCCACAAGTGGGCGGGAAAACCCGCAGAGGGAGGGGGTCCGGAGAGCGGCTGAGCGAAAGAGCAGCAATGGCGAGCGTGTTGGAGAACAAACACCAATCAGTGTAGACCGGTGTCTACATATCAGTGTAGAATCAAATTGTCTACCAGGACGAGTAAATAAAAAAGGAATTAGGAAAAGCATTTACTTTTTTCTTTTTCTTATGCTTGGGTATGTAAAAAGCAGATACTTTCTTTCACTCAAGTTCATTTTTATTTGAGTAAGATGTCGCATTTAGTGTCTAAGTGTGACTTCTCCTGCAAAATTCTTTCAGGATTTTTCTGACAGTTGTAGAAGAGGTTTAACTGTATCTCAGACCCAAGCCTATCTGACCCAGGCCTATCCTGGTCTCTGTTTATTCCTACTAGGAATTTATAAAACCTGTAGAGTGCTTCTAGAGAACAACAGAAATCTGATACCATTTCTTAACTGTGTGTGTGTGTGTGGGGGATGGGGGGGGGGTGGTGATTAAATATATCTGCCTTTTCTGCATGTCTGTTTAAGATAGATAAATAGATAGATAGATAGATAGATAGATAGATAGATAGATAGATAGATAGATAGATAGATAGATAGATA
>JBBPDC010000084.1:5087566-5104220 GCA_037974485.1 Hemigrammopetersius urotaenia | reverse complement strand
GTGTGTGTGTGTGTGTGTGTGTGTGTGTGTGTGTGTGTGTGTGTGTGTGTGTGTGTGTGTGTGTGTGTGTATAAGCAGGTGTTAAATGGACAGTGTAATACTCAGAGCCCATGAGTAATTAGAGCACACTTAGTTCTCTCTGAATGCTGTGGAGGCAGAGATGTGCTAATCTGTGACATGCACACCCTAGAGTTTGTTTAAAATCAGGTGACTAAGTATTTTTAGGTGACTGAGTTGTTATAACTGGCACACAGTTAAACTAAAGAAACTTTTGGTAACTGGGACATGAATAAATAGTTTGGTGATAAAGCAAATCTATACAAATTAAGATAAGATAAGATTCATTAGTCCCACAGGTGGGAAATTTGCATTGTCACAAGAGCAAAGTGGCCAATACAGAAGAAAGTAGAAGCAACATATGTCTCCCGCAGCTCATTCATACAAGTGCGTTTTTGGTGTGCACAGTTGTTTTCTTTGGCATAAACAGCGTAAATACAGTAATAATGTAATTGAATTTTTAGTAATGAAAATACATTAAAATGCATGAGGAACAAAAAGATAAACACGAGGGCAGCAGCCAATATACGCTGCGTTGTGTTCTTGACAGTACTAAAAAATGTATACAGCTATATTTCATGTTGACATTTAACTGAATTTCCGTTAATATTATGTTACAAAAGTAGCAAATAATATTTTTATTAATAATCTTACACTAAAATGCGTTAAAAGTTATAAATTGCCATGAAAAACGCAGGAGAATATGCGAAGGATATTTGTGGTTTCCGCGCACTATTTTTCGTTTGGTTCTAAGAAAAAATCTTAGATGGTCAACAACATTTAGCATAAGTGGGAAATTAGATTTTTCTATTATCAACTACTTCTCTTGCCAAATGACTGCTCTGATCACAAGTATTTTCAGACAGTTTTCCAGGTGACTGCAGTCAGTGCTGAGGATATTATCACATATTTGCATTTTTATGCACTAAATTTTCATGTCCATTCATTCAAGTGTTATTGTACCACTGCAAAAGCCCATCTGGCACATTAAATTACATATTAGCTTCTAATTAAATAGCTGTGTCCCTAACAGCCAAACCTTTTAAGTGCCTCTTAAAATGTATTAATATTGCATTGAAATGAATATCAGCCTTCATCAGAATCCTAGCACATTCTTGGGCAGGTTTTAGTTGGGGTTCACATGTTGAAACCTTCCGGCAATTAGGCTGGAAGTTGCAAAAACCATCATTTCAATGGGTTCTGAAAACCTTTTTCACTCCAGCTCTTTAAATGTTATGTGAATAGCTTAAATATTGGACTCTGGTGGTTATCTAGTAATTATGAGCAGAAGATTTAGTATTGTTAGAAGTTAGAAGGGGAAATATGGAAACATTTTGTCATTGTGAGCAGTATATGTTGTTAGTATTCAAACAACAAACAGCTTAATAAAGATCACTGCAATGCATTGCTTGTTCCAACTCACCAAAACTGAAATAAATACAAGATGCTTTGACACATTAAGGCTTCAAGAAACACTGTTTTCCTCACCCTGCAGTGATAAACGTAGATTATTGGTTCATGTCTTTCGCTCATCAGTTTAAAAACAACTAGTTTTGAAAGGAACTGTGAAGAATGAAGCTGGTGAGATCTCTTTATGTGAGAGTGATTTTGTGCAAAGAACTTCATGAACATATTTTGTATATCCTATAGACCTATTATAACTTGTTTTTTTAAAAAGGGCTTACATTTAGCTTACATTTCCATCTTTGAATGAGAGAACAAAACTAGATGCTTTTTTATGAGAGAATGCAAAGTGTGATGGAGACACACAGGCATTGTTTTTTTTTTATAACTGACCTTCGCTTTAGTGTTTTGAAGTCTGAATATTAGTCTGCTGTGTTTTGCTCCGCCTTTTTTCTCCTTTTCTCTCCTTTTCACACATTTTAAAGGCATCTCGACTGTCCCGTCTCTCTCCACATTTACTACAGAGGGAACTCGACGGCAAAATCTATTTTTTATACGATCAGTGCTCAGCCCCTGATCGATTAGCTGTGTATAGGTGCACTGAATGGGGATAGTAATAGAGGTTGGAACCATGGCTATATTTCAAAAACTGTAGGAAGAGAGGAGGTGCCAAAAAACGGGTAAAATTAAAATTAAAATAAAACTCAATAACCTGAATAACACAGTTTAACAAAGCAGAACAGACACATAGAGGCACAAACATCCATTTAACCAGCTGCCATGCTAAGATTAGCAGGTTAGCTGCAAGAGGCCTTCCACAGTGAAATTAAGTTTCATGTATGACTGAGGCAACTTAAGTATATAAAAGTTTAACTGTAGTCTTAGACCACTATTTGTGCACCCTCTAATACATACAAGCTTTCCTAATTACTCTGCGTCTCAGGGTCCATCATCTGTATTGCCTGAGTTAAAATGGATTGTGTATTTACCGACCAGAACTTTCTGTCCCCTAGGTCTAACGACACCATAGTAGAAGATATACGACTTGGCAACAGCAAGCAGTATGGAGCAGAGCCACTAAAAGAGCTGCTGAAACTGCTACCAGAAGCAGAGGAGGTGAGACATCCTCCAAACACTCACTGTGTACAACATAAAGCAACATAATGTACAATTAGCTGTTATTTGTGCGCTGTAGGACGGCACAATGTCAGTTCATACTCGTTACCTAGCACTGTATATAGCTACAATATGCAAATGAGCCTATAACCAACCAGTAAATGTTTTATTGTGTATTGTGACCATCCTGACCATTCACAGAGGATCTTCCGGCTTAGTCGATGCATTCAAATGATCCAGTTGCAGTGCAGTCTTTAACTGCATCATATCAAGGGTTTAACAATGTATTTATGTTGCGCATTGCATGATGCATTCACATTCACAGTATGCAGCAAGGTAGAGGTAATACAAAATGTAGCCCTGTTGTTTAAATAGGTTGAGAATGTTTTATATATAATTTATATATAAAAATGTCCTTCAAAGTCATTCTCTAAACTGCAAAGTAAGTGGTGTAATTCATTTTTCTTTCTTAATGTGAAGATAAAGAAGCTGATGGAATATAAAGGGGACCCTGCAAAGCTGACCCTGGTAGATTCTTTCATGTTCCTGTTGCTCCAGGTACCACGGTAAGAGACATTCAGATTCCTGCATCTGAACAAACACAAAAAATGACAAAACATCAGAATAAGAGAAATGATGCCGTCTTTACGTAACTTGGATAATTAAAATAAAACAAATATCGTGTTCACGCTTAAACAAAATGGTAATAATTACCTTTGATCTACTTCAAATAGTGTTTTACCATCCAACTGGTCTCATTGTGAGAGGAGAGTGTTGATTACAGCAGTGTTTTTATACTTCTCCCCATTAAATAAGATTCAGGTGATCAGTAATCAGTACCTCATAAAGCAGAATGAGGTGTTTGTGTAGGATTTAAACAGACACTGGCATGGAATGATTGTCGTACTCATAGAGATGCTGACTTAAAAATAAATTGCAGAGCTGTATACATATGATGTATGTATTTCCCGTCCAGCTTCACAGTGCGGATCGAGGCCATGGTGCTGCAGGAGGAGTTTGCCCCTTCGTGTGCCGTGATGAGTCGAGAGATTAATGTCGTACGCCTGGCCACTGACGGTAAGAACGGTCAAACACACGCTGTCCCAAGTGACCCAGATCTGGTAGTGTAAGTGGATACGTATCGTTGTGCCATGCCACAACGACATCTCAGAGGAATGGAAAGACTGGTGGATAGATTACAGTTCAGGAGATGTGTGGGGATGAGTGAGATGAGAAGTGGTAGGTGGCAAGAAGTCATTTGTGGTCCAAGCAACATTTCTTGCAGGAGTAACCTCAGCTTAGCCCTTTTCTGACGGACAAACAGCTTTTTTAATCATTAATTTATGTTGTCTTTCATTGCTTAAGGTCTACTAGTTTTTATCAAACATTTTAATAAAGGTGTTGTGTTTTTTTTTTCAAATATGATCAATATGAACAAGACTGTTATCAACAGTAGAGGTGTGAGAATCATAGAAATTATTATTTGATTCCTCAATTTCATACTATTGTCAATATAGGAAAAAAATGCATGAAAGAAATGATTGTAGCACCCAAATAGGATTTCCAAACCTATAAAGCACCAAGCAAAGTCATATATGATCAGTATTTTATAGCTTTTCTTTAGATTAAACATAGACATCTGAAGCTCGTGACAGATTTTAGGAAACTTTTTTTTTCTTTGGTACATTTCGGATGTTAATTCCTTTATTAAAGAGCTATATGCCCAGTTTAGGTAAGCATCAGTCTTGAGGCTCTCAAGGACAAGCAAATGAATGCGTTGCCTTAGTTTTAGTCATTTCACTTCAGAATTTTTTTGCTTTTGTATAAACACTCAATGAAATGTTTGATGCAATTATTATTTTGTTCATTTTATTGTAATCTTTTATAAAGTAATGCATGCATTTTAATCATATTGAACAGACATGAGCAGCATGTCTTAGACACCAAACTACATGCATTGGTTTATAATCATTTCAGAAAGAAAGCTAAGTGACTTTCCACATATCAGCTCACATACACACACACACAAGCCCCAGTCCTCCAGTCTCAGCAAATTTAAAGCTTAACGAGTGGCCCAATAAATAGCAGGGTGAAATTTTCCACAGGGCTCATTTCTGAGGGGCTCAGTGTGTTTTTGCTGAGTCACCCCCTTCCTTTTTAAGCCATCCTACAGTCCTGTCTCAAAAATCCATGGCTGCTGATCTTGTCTTTGCATTCCAGAATTGAAACATGACTTTAAAATGGCATTTGGCTCCTAAAGAGAGATTTTGTTTCTTCAATATGTTTCTTTTGCGAAATATATTCAGCTTCTGGTCCATTATTTATCATACATTTTAGCACTGGGGGCTTTATAATGTAAGTATATGAAAGTGCTGCTCACATGAAAGAGATTATTTCCACACTAATCTAAGTGCGCCTCCTAGTAGTGATAGAAGCAAATGTCTCCTGCAAATGACTATTAATCTCAGGGTTATGGGTTTGAGACCCACATTGGGCATTATATAAACTCTGGGGGCTGGTGGTGGGGTAGGGAGTTGTCCTTGCGATCAGAAGGTTGTGGGTTTCAATCCCTGGACTTCCAGAGGTACCACTGAGCAAGGGACCGTCCCCACACACTGCTGCCTGGGTGCTGCGTCATTGGCTGCTGAACTCTTTACTCGGGTGAATGGGTTAAACGCAACAAAGAAATTCATGGATTTTATCAAATATGCATCAAGAAGTTGCCCTATAGAGCATCAAAAGGTTGTGTGGACTTGGGCAGTATGGGTAGCTGCATTTCACACAAAGTAGCAGTAATCGTAGCAGAGGAATTACCACATAACTGTAACTGTGGATTGTGACTGTTTCAGCATATGGTTAAGCATAGCAGCGACAGCAGCGACCACCACCCGATCCATTCAACATGTTTCTTAAGGTTTTATTTAACTTCTTCATACTTTTCACTCACTGCTTCCACCACAACTACCTGCTCCAGCAATTATTTCTCACCATTGGCCCATTTATAGCGCACATGGTTAATACATAATTTTGAGTAATATATTAATATATTTTTATGTTTTATTTGTTATTTTAATATTAATATCCATTGTAGTGAAGATAAAGGTGAAAATGCAGCCTCTCAAGCTGAGTTGAAATGTGGTGGAACCTTCTGTTCCAAATTGAGTTCATACTTGTACTCTGTATTGAAACAGACATAATCTTTTAAAAGACTTCTGGTGAAACACTAGAAGCCATGTCGCCCCCTACACTTCCTCTCGTGTATTGCCATCTGTCAGAATGAGTGACTGAATCATACAGTCGTGCCTGAATGTTTGTCTTTCAAAATTATGCAATATTAAATCATTTTCCTCAATAAAGAAAGGGCATATATTTATATTACAAATATGAAGCACCATCGTATACTTTTAAACGTTTAGAATTTATGACCAAAAGACTGAATGAAAAGATTAATATCAGAGACGGCACTCGTGCAATAGAAAGTAACAGCACTGGACCGATATCTGTCAAAAATGCTATTAATCAATTTAAGAATTGTTATTCTCTTATCATTGCAGAATTCAGATACCTTCAGATGTATATCTCCCAGGAATACAGGACTATATAAGATTACTGCAGTATTTAGATTACTGAGTAATTTTGTGTGTATTATGTTGTTTTAAATACATTAACCAGCCCTAATAGCACTATTGTTTTGGACTAATAGACTTATCCCTCTAACCCTTAGGAACAATAGAGAAGTTAAAGTTGTTGCAGTAAAATCTCAAACAGTAGTGTTGTGTAACGAGACAGATTCTCTTTACTGATTGGATTTCTATTGACCTGCTGACAGAGCTAATGACGTGTGAAGAGCTCCATGCCATCCTTCACCTGGTGCTTCAAGCTGGGAACATCATGAATGCAGTAAGAACTGCCTCTTTCTCTCTCCTCTCTTTCATTGCCTCATATCTCTTTCCTATTTTGTCCTTTCATCTGCCTCTTACATCTTTCTTTCATCTCTCTTTCTCTTCTCTTCCATTCCCCCCTTATCCACTCCTCTCATCTTTCCATGCCCTGCACTCTTCCACACTCCTTTGCTCCTAATCCGTCTCTGTGGCTTCAAGCAGCATTATGGCTAAGAAGTGCTAATGGGTTTGAAAGCACTGGCAAGACGCTGACAGATGTGCCGTTTCTGCAGGGTGGTTATGCAGGCAACGCCGTGGGCTTCAAGCTGTCCTCGCTGCTCTCCCTGGCAGACACCAAGGCCAACAAGCCAGGCATGAACTTGCTGCATTTTGTGGCTCTGGTGAGTGGAGTAGGAAGAGTCTTGGTGTAAAGTGCCCCTTTCTCCTGACATAAAACAAGATTTTCATTATCTCCAGACAGTCAAGTTGTAGCATGTTATAATAAAAAAAGGTCATACTCTGTGCTTTACAGGAATAGAATAAAAAATAAAGTAGAATAGCATAAAATAATAGAAGAAATATACTATTTATTTATTTATTTATTTTTGGAGGTTTTCTAGCATCTTAGTTATTTGAAACAGGGGTCATTTCCCAGGATTGTACTTACATTCTTGAAAAGAGTGATTCCAACCCTTTCCCCGTCTAATCTTGCTGGTGTTTTACATGTACTTCACAAACAGGAGGCACAGAAGAAGGATGAGAATCTTCTGAAGTTTCCTGAGAAGCTAATGCATGTGCAGACCGCGGCCAGGTAACATAACCAAGCAGTGTCCATTTTATGAGAATGAATAGGAAAAGCCTTTTCAGTTCTCTCAAAGAGATGTAATATCATTGTAACCCCACACCTTAAGGTCCTTTTAACGTAGCAGCTTAATGCAGTTGATCTTTTCTGCATTGTCAAATAATTTTCCTCCCTACGGAAATGCTTACACTAACTAGAGATTCCCACTTGTATACTCTATATTACTATTGTATGCACTGACATACACCCTGATCTCTCTTTGTGCTTTAACTTTTTGCCCCATTTCATCTCTCCCTTTGTCCTTCTGCCTTCCTTTCTGTCTTTCTTCCTTCCTATAGGATCTCTGTGGAAAACATTGAGGCAGAATTCTCTTCCCTGTACGTGAGAACCAGGTCTCTGGAGGAGAAGATTCAGAATGATGCTGACCTGCTCTTGCAGCTTGATCCATTTTTGCAGGTCAGATTCATGTCAAATAAATACTGTAACCCCTCCATAAAGATCAGATTCCTATAGAAACGTCTCTCTGGTAATCTTTTTTTTTTCTGACCCCAGTAAGTAGTAAACGACCATAGCAACAGTTAGTAGCCTTCAGTTCTGCGTTTAGCCAGTAATGGATATTGTCGTTCGTGCATTTCATTTGAAACCTTGCCAATTGCCAATACTGTCATACTTTTATTGATAGTCATTCTTTTAATGTTTACACTGCTAATACTACTTGTTCGCTTTTAGTACTACACCTTATATCTCAATAAGATGTAGCTCAATAAGATGTTGGTAGCCTAGTGGTTAGGGCAAGTCCAGGTTCGACTCTCAAGACCGCTAGGCACCGCTGAGGTACCCTGAGCAAGGTACCGTCCCCACACACTGATCCCCGGGCGCCGTGTTCCTGGCTGCCCTCTGCTTCACTTGGTGAATGGGTTAAATGCAGAGGCTGAATTTCGTGCTGTTCACACTGTGTGCAGTGGTGTGTTCATGTATGACCGAACGATCACTTTCACTTCACTTTACAGGAGTAGGAAAATTTATATGTTTCCAAAAGGATTTTATCCCAAGCAATTTCTGTTAATGTACATATAATGATTTGTATTCAGGGCAGCAGGCCTTTCACATTATGCAAAAAACAACAAAAAATAAATAAAAAGAGAAATGTTTTTGTTCCGATAGCAACAATATATTTTTCACGAAATACTCCATCTAATTTTTTACAGAATATCATTGTTCTTACACTAGTTTGACAGCAGTATAAACTCATACGGCCTGCTACCACTCTCTTTGTGTTAGAGTTCGACACGCACTCTACAGGACCTGAAACGGCGCAGGCTGGAACTGCGCAAAGAGGGCAATGCCCTTATTGATTTCTTCTGTGAAGACAAAGACACCTTCAAACTCGACGAGTGCTTCAGGATCTTCCAAGACTTCTGTCTCAAGTTCAACAAAGCTGTGAAGGTACAAACATGCCTATTCTACTGACTGACATAAGCCCCTTGTTGTGGCCTCAAAAAACCCAAAAACATTTCAGTCATTCCTCATTTGGGTTGGGATCCTCATGTTGAAGGTTTTTTTTTTATTTGTCCAGAAAACTGCCTCTTCTCCCTTCCTTAGGAAGGCTTTTGACAAAATACTAACTGCTGATTATAGATTTTAGCTGTTATGCTTTTAAAACTGAACCAAATCAAGTGAGTGGACCCTTCAACTGTTTTTTTGTCTTTCATTTATTAGGATAATATGGAGAGAGAATTGAAAGAGGCTGCCAGGCAGCGGCGTCTGCGTGAGTTGGAGGAAAGGCGCTTTGCCTGGGCTGCCACCAGTGGAGGGCAAAGTAACAATGGAGGTTTTGGTCGCAGCAGCAGTGAAAATGATGTTGACATCCTCACCAAGGAAGGCCTCCTAGACTTCCTGTTGCAACCTCGTCCCAACAGCCCTCATAACCCAATGGGACGGTCTGCAAGTGCCCGCCGTTACCGTCACACAACTGCTGATCGCAGTCTCCGTGGCTACCTAGAACTTTTTTCTGGGTCTCCTACAGCCGACAGCGCCAAGTTTAGCAGCCTTCCTCGCTCAGGTCGCAATCACCAGAGAAGGACTATGCCCTGGCTGGCCTCACAGGATGATAACAGAGAGCTGGAAGCTCCAAATCAGCTCTATCATGACAAACTGGCAACGTCTCCAAAGGCAGAAACTGAACCAATTAGTCCCTTGGCTAGATACTCAATGTCAGGCTATACCTTGGAAAATGATGCCTTTAACAATAACAATTACTCATCTGTCTCTGAAGGCATACTTCCTCATCCCAGAAACGTGTTTCAGAAGCCACAGGGTCAATCTGTTGGACAAATGCATTTAAGCGTGGAAAGACACACACTGGTGCCTGGCCTTCAGCCCTTTGAGTTGACAAATTCTAACAACAACAGCAGTTATATGCCTCTGGACAACCAGGGAAATATTTTTGTGACAGATCTGGAGGAGAGAAAACTTCCTAAATCATTTGGTCTGGAAACCCCTCCGTCCAGCAAGAGTTCTGAAGAGGCACAGCCTCCCAAGATCCAGACCAGAACCTCAGGTCCAGCAAATGATAGTAAAATGACTTCCCCTCAAAGAGAAGAGGAAGAAGACACCAGCACTGTTTCCTCAACAACATGTGACACACCTTTGCCTCTTGATCCATCGTTGCCCAACAAGAAATGTATCCCTTACATTCTAGACTGCACTGAAACCGACTGCTCAGTCATGTTAGACTGCTCGGAGATAGAGAGTTCACCCATCCTAAAAGAAGGATCACGACTCGATGTTAAACCACAGGAAAGCAATTTCCGAAGTCTCCTTCGAGATCCTAGTTCCCTTTCCTCCAACTTCGAGTCTTTGTCCACCAATGACCCATCTGGGTCTGCATCAGCTGATGACCCCGTTGAAGGGAAAGCCGCTGAAGAGCGTCCACGTTCTGTCACTCCATCTGTTACCACTGACGAAGCAGATACTGACAGCTGTGATACTGCAGAAGGTAAGAAAGTGGGCGAGAAAGCGGTGCAGACCTGCAGCACCAAACCCACTCACTCAAAAACGAAGTCTCAGTCTAAACCTGCAGCTACTCGAATTGGTCGGCCTGCAAGAACACTCACAGCAACTGAGACCCAGAGCTTGCGCAAGGTGGTACCCATCACTAAACTGATTCGGACTGCAAGCAATGTAAAGAGAGGTGAGAAATCTTTAGGACATTGCGCTCAGGAGACTGCAGAACCAAGGCGTCCACTGCGTGACCAGAGTACACCCGCACGAAGGGGTGAAAGACAAGGTAGGCCTGTTCGCCATTCAAGCCTTCCTCCAGAGCAGGCCAAGGCACAACGAGGAACAACCCCAAGCGCTGTAGGCTCGCGATGGGCAAGAGACCTCACCCCACACAAGCCTTCCTTCAAGAAACCAAATGCCAAACCAGTCCGCAACATACCTAAGCCTCCGCCAGAGGAGAAGATGTGTCGCTCAACCATGAGAGCCTTGGCCCAAGCTCAGGCAGCTTCTGAAGGTGGTTCACCTCAAACACCAACACATGCTTCAAAAGCCTCCTCAGCCTTGCCAAGCTTTGCTCGCAACACAGTTTCTTCTTCCTCCAGAACCAAAAAAGATTTGTCCATACAGCCCGTTCCAGGAACTCCATCAAAGACCTCCACCCTGTCCAGAAGTGGACCCCAGAAGGCACCCTCTGGGGGAAAATCAGACTCGGTGTATAGCGGACACTCAGTCCGAGGTGAGGACAAACCAGCTGGGTCTTTGAGGAGGGTTCAAAGCGTCCGAGCGCCTAGTCGAAGCACTCAGCGCAGCGACACGCCGCCTCCACATACTGGCCGGGAACAGTCCCGCAAAGGTAGCAGTTTCTCTGAGAAATCCTTTCCCATCTCGAGCAGGATCCTCAAGCCCATGTGGAAGTAGGATGCATGGAAGAGGTCACACAGAAAGAAATCCTCCTACCACACCTTCAGTTCAGTTTTCTTCATATTACCCTGTTCTCTGGTTTGAATGTATCTAAAGCCTTTTACATGTAGCTGAAATTCTACGTACTCAGCTGGTGTTCTGAAAAGAAACTAGCTGCTGTCAACATTTGACAACACATTTTATTGGTAGCACTTCATCCATATAAGGATGTTTTTGATGGCCTTTTCTGACACTTAATACCATCCGTCATATGTCACATCATCTTCATACACTCTCAACCCGTATTAGATATTTGATGGTTTTTTAAACGTGGATGCCTGGTTGTCACTTCTGCCTGATTTGTAATATCTTACCATATATCCTGAGATAATGAACTAAATGCGATATCTAGTTTTGTAGATCTCATCTAGACAAAAACACTGTATAGTATCACTGTATAGAGTCATCAAATGTTACTCAAAGGGGAATTCCACAGGTTTTTAACAAAAAATCTGCATAATTCAATTGTTAGGATATTAAAAAAAAGACGTTCAATGTGGTTTTATGTGAGTTAAGATTCAGATTTCTATACAGTGGTCCCCACCTTTATTTGGTCACGGACCGGTTTCATATCAGAAACTATTTTCACGGCCCGGCCTTTAAGGAGTGGCAGATAAAATATACGTATTTATACAAATCAATGATACGCATAAATGATACGCAATGATATGCAGTGATACGCATTAAAAATATAATAATGGGGTATCTTTAAAATATAAATAAATCCAATGTGGAACGCGGACCGGTACCACATGACCAGCGGCCCGGGGTTTGGGGACCACTGGTCTACATTACAAGTAATGAAATGAATGGCGAGTCAGGGAGCACATCTATAACATTTTACATAATAACATAAAATAAACTCGATATGTTTCTCCATAACATTGACCTTGTTTACATCTTAACCACTTAATTATGCAGAATTTTTGAAAAATGGGTTGAGTTCTTCTTTAAACGTTTTCTGTGCATGACGACAAATGAACACGTCAAATTAACAGATTTCATATCAGTTGATAAAAATGCCTCTGAATGTTGTCCATGTACAACCTTAGTGTTGCTGATGCAATCAAAATGAAGGAGTTCGATGTTCAGTGACCATTTCAGTTTTTTCTTCGGAAATTTCCGGACATGTCCGATAGCTGCTGAATCGCTTTTCGAGAATATGGTTTGAAGTTGCCTTTTAATTCAGGGTCCGAGCTGCTGTACAAGGCTGATTTGCTGCTGTAATCGTATTTATGTATTTCTCTGTGAATACGTTGCTACATTCTTCTTTGCAAAGCCATACTTTAAAATCAGGAGTGGCAAAACCTGGTGCTGGAGGGCTGCGTAGGGCCATGATGCTGACGAACTCACCTCAGGTTGAATTGACGTGCGAGTGCACACCTATTCTTAATAATAGTTCACAAAAAGATCTTCTTATCGTTAAAATGTAGTGGTGTTGAAAGACACTAGAAAGTGGGATCAAATGATTAGACCAGACATTTAACACGAACAGAATATTGATTTAAAAACAGCATGACAACATATATAAAAAAAATGTGCTAATACACCCCAGTGATGAGAAATGTTAGCAAAATGAGAAGCTCAACATGAAATTAGATATGTTTTGATTTTGTGAAAATTCGTGTCAACATTCTGAATGGCCTAGTAACATCTTCAATCTACCTCTAGGATCATATTTCGCCACCTCTGATACATACACTCTTTAAGTACACAAATCATGGGCTTTTTTCCAGTTTTGCAGCTGAACCTCACTTGCAACGTACAATGCCTTTCCTCGTTCTTAGTCGGAACGTTTTGTTTGTTTATGTCTGTGCGCTGCTCCTACGATCGGTTGACTTGCTTGAAAAAACGTCCATGGCGGCATGGATAAGACTGGCACAACGGAATAGATTTTTCCAGCTCTAGTTAGCTTGCCTCGCTAAAGTAGGCTACTGCAGACGACGGATCCAGATAACCCCTACTGTTATTTTTGGTCCAGTTCATTGATGTGTTTTCCTTTTTACTGTTCCTGCTTGACTTTTCAGTTTTGAATGTTGTGTCTGATTTCTTTCCCCTCGTCATTGTGGAATTACAATCAATATAAGCTAATAAATTAAAATAACAGTCCAGGGCCTGTGCAAGTGTTGTCTCTTTTTTAATATAGAGAAGTAAATACATGAATGACAGTCAGATGTACGCAGACTGCTATTGTCTTTATCTGTAAAAGTACATTGAACAGCTAAAACTGTAGTAGCCAATCTTTTGTTTGGTTAGATAACAGGATGTCATACGGGGTCAGAAACCACATAAGTGTGTCTGTTCGACATTAATGTGTTTTTATTAGGGGTGGCACGATATCACTTTTTCATGTTCGATACTGATACCACATTCTCGAGTGTCTACCAATACCAATACCGATACTCGCACTCTCTTAAACTAAGGGGTTATAATTTTTTAATCTGAAATTACTCCATACGTCCTCTAG
Source organism: Hemigrammopetersius urotaenia (assembly GCA_037974485.1). Lineage (NCBI taxonomy): Eukaryota > Metazoa > Chordata > Actinopteri > Characiformes > Alestidae > Hemigrammopetersius > Hemigrammopetersius urotaenia. The sequence goes on along the minus strand of JBBPDC010000084.1, from coordinate 5,090,530 downwards.
AGGGTGCTATGCAAGTCATAAAATTACAGTTTCTACACTCATATAGTGCAGTTTGTCAATTATGGAATGCTGCATATATTACTGAATAGCCAGTGGCTTTTTGTTGGATGTATTATACACTATTTGGGTGCAGGATCTGTATTTTAAGTCCTATAAAATGCCCTGTACAGAGAGTAGGGTGCCATTTGAGACACATACTTGCTGCTTAGCTGTTTCTCTTTGCAACAAGTTGCTCAAAGTTTGGATGTTCTCTGGTCATTGTCTGATCCAGTGATTTTGGATTACTTTAAAACTCCACACCCCTAGTTTGAAGGTAAGTCTGTGAATGCTTTGAGATGTAAGCATCCATTACTTGTCAAGGTATTATGTCATACGCCCAAGTGAATCACTAGTAAAACACAATTTTATTGGCCGATGTTATTTTCCCCACCCACTGTTGCATGGTAACGCAAGCAAAACTTCATTTTAGAGGCATAACGTCATTACAGTTTGATTAAAGATGCCAGGAAAACAAGCCTTTTGTCTTTTGGATGGTATGACATGACCAGGAATATGACTTCAGAATGTTTTCAAAATGAATGGTCTTTGTGGGCGAAAAAGACAGTGATCAGCTATTTACTTAATTTTCGTCTTAGACTATTCCATTGCTGGGATATTATGATCATCATTGTTGTATAAAGGTATAACATGCTGGTTTGTTCTTGCATCTCAGTTCCTGCTTTACACAATGAGATAATTACACTATATGGACAAAAGTATTGGGACGGCATTGACACTGCATTCAATACATTTACAATTATACAAAACATAAATTCTGTTTCCGCTCAGCTTCCACTCTTTCCACAAGATTTTGGAGTTTTTGTGCCCATTTATTCTGTAGAGCATTTATGAGGTTAGGCACTGATGTTGACGAGAAGGCCTGGCTCACAATCTCCGTTCCAGTTCATCCCAAAGGTGTTGGATGCTGGAATAGATAAGGTTCTTCCTCCAACTGTCCACAAAGTTGTGTCCCAATTCTTTTGTCCATATAGCCTATGTAAATCTCCAAGACAAGTAAAAGTGGGAGCAACCTGGAAAAGGAAAGTGCTTATTTCATTAAATAGCTATGTAAAAAGTTAATCAGCATGTCAGAATCTCCAGGCTTTCAGGGCTCTTAAACCTCTGCTTCCATTCAGAATTCATGAAGCACTTCACAGTAGGTAATGTGATGAGTCCGCTGAGTTGAAGTGGACGGGGTTGTGGGCCGTAAAACTTCTCTGTCCTTAATGGAACTTCGGGTTCTGGCTCTGCTGTACAATCGGGTTCATTTGGGATGCAAATGAAACACAGACAGAGGAACAAAAGAGTCCCGTGTGTCACTTACCCAGGCAACTGCTGACGACTGCACGGTATAGAAAAATCCTCACCCTTTTCATCAGGACCCTCGCTGATTGGAGCGTATTGTCTCGAGAGTGACGTAAAGGTCTCATGCCTCATCCTACACACATTTACAACTCTGGGTGAAAGCTGCCCTTTTGAGGCTGATCTTGGACCAGCATTCTCTCTCCCGATACTCTACCCTCTACAAGCACGATTCGCCTCTAAACTGGTCTTGGGTCAGCACTAAAAAAGGAGCACATTCCACATTTATAGGGCATTCATGCCAACGGAAAGCCTCATGCTGGGGACTCCTAGTGACCGAGCAAGTCACTGGGTGGCCTTTTCACACTGTGTGACTTTTATGGATGCTTTATTTCTACTTTTTGTAACGCTGTCATGGCAACTCCGACCCAAAACACCATTCACTCAGGTCTCTCATTCAGCTTTAAATATCACTGCTGGATTTAGGGGGAGGGGGCGCGCTTTGTTGGAATCCTACTTGAAATCTGAGAATTCTTATGAATTCTGAAAGCAATGCAAGGGACTGTAGATTATCTGATATGTAATACGGTTCAGTTTACACTGCTAGCTCTGAATATATTGCACACTATATGGACAAATATATTGGGACACACCTGTCTTTAAGGGTAGGCCTATATGCTAGTCGCCTTACTTCGAGTGAAGGGCAATCTTAATGTTTCAGCAACACTATGCTTCGCCTGCTCAGGTTTTGGGGTAGATTTAAAAAGCAAGAGCCTATTGTTTGATTCTACCGTAATAAACTACACAGAACTGGTGGCAGCTGGAGGAAGTTTGTGAGTTTGCCACACCTTTTTTCCATAATAGTAGGGGTCTCCAACCCTGGATGTTCTACTTGATGCGTCTGAAACGTGCCTTGATAAGCTGAAGGAGATCTGGAAGCTAAACCAGGGAGATGGAACTCTAGGAGGAGTGCTGGTGACAAATGCAGCTGTGGGGCAAAAACGGCAAGACTGGTAAGAAGTTTCTATTGCTGTTAACTAATTAATCCCTCTAGGCCCAAAATGACTTGTGTAGGAGCTGCGCAATCAGTTCAGCCACCTGAAGTGTCGTAGCTCTTACGCCGTTGACGTAAAATAGACAGTAATCGTTGGACACTTCAGCTGCATCTGTTTAAATGAGGTTTAAATGAGCCACATACTGAATTGAACAACCTCACTAATGGTGTGTAGATCACTCCTTTCTAAAGGCGCTGCACTGACCCACGTGCTTTAACCAGGTTACTCACTCTAGATGCCTACAGGGCAGTGATTTGCTGTAGAGTTTACACAACAAGGCCCCCAGCCCCATTTCTTTCCACCGTTTTGAGTCTCCATTACTTCCGATTTCATGTACGTGCAAGCCGTGGCCACAAGAGGGAGCCAATGAGTTAGAATGAAAATACGCTGAAAAAAGCCTTTTTTTTCCAGTTTTAAGTAAAAAATTCAACAAAATATTGATAAGAATACCGAGTTGCTAAGTGGTATCGATAGAGTTAGTAATTTACGATACCCATCTCTAGTTATATTCTTTATTTGATGATTTAGCGTAAGCTTCCCTGTGTACTGGATGACTGTGTGTGTGTGT
>JBBPDC010000084.1:5051743-5086605 GCA_037974485.1 Hemigrammopetersius urotaenia | reverse complement strand
TATATATATAGTGCCTGACAAAAGTCTTGTCACTTAACCAAGTTAATAACACCTTGACTTGTAGTTAATCAGTTGGAATCAGAAATGTTTCATAAGAAAGGCATAGCCTACTAGATTATGCTTGTTATACCAAAACAGCTTTGCATCTTTCAGTTGTATCATTTAATTAGGACAGAATGGTGACATATTGCCTGGACAAAAGTCTTGTCATATACAAAAACAATATAGAAATGATACATATACTTTATTTAGAATACACAAACATGCTACAATAACATCAGAACATAAAGTCATGGTGCTTAAGAAAAAAAAAATCAATAATGTGTGTGACTTCCATGAGCATAGAGGGCCGCATCCATACGTCTTGGCAATGACTAAAATAACTTGTTGATAAAGTCAGTCAGTAGTCTTGCAGGACTCCCAGAGTTTGTTCGAGATTCTTTGGCTTCATCTTCCAAGCCTCCTCCTTCATCTCAATAATGCAGGTGTTAGGGACTTTAACAAGCCGAGAACATCAGAACACTTTTTGACTGTTTAATTTTGCACCCAGTTATTAATGTGAAAGCCTTGCCATTAAATTGCTCCATTTATTGTAACAATTGATTGATTAGAAATAAACCTATATGCCTTTTTAAGTTACTATGTCCTTCTGTGTCAATGACTGGTATTTTCATTAGCCAGAAATGCCGCAAATACTGCAGGAAGTTTGCCGCAAGTTTGGTCATGGTTTGGGGTTACATCTTGTCGAATAAGGACATAGTAACTTAAAAAGGTATATAACTTTATTTTTAATCAATCAATACAATAAATTGATCAAATGCAATTCTTTGTGTTTCTCCTCACAGTACCAAAACATTGTTATTTTTTTATATAGAAATGTGGCTAAATGAGGCCCGGATGTCATAAAAGCAAAAAAAAAAAAAAAGGATTTCTGCAGATCCGTGTTAAAGTGGGGGTTTACTGTGTGTGTATATATATCACTACACTGCACTCTCTAATTGCACTGCTTTTTTATTTCAATGCAAACAGACAAATCAGACACAAAACTATTTTTTGTTTAATAGCAGAACATTTAGAAACGTATCTCCAACAGTTAATTTTGTGTAGTTGAGCGAAATTTAATGCATTGAACTGAATGAATTTAATGGCATTGAAAGACTTCACTAAATAAAACCAGTATTTCCCATTAAACTGGTTCCAGCTTCTTGAATGGCAGTCAGTGATCAGCTTTGCAGGATGGAGCCGTATCGTTTTTACACAATAAACAGTAAATAAATAAATAAAATTACATACATATTATTTAAAAAAACTGATTTTTTAATGAATCCAGAATGTTCAGCTATTAACAATAATAGTTTTATGTCATATCTGATTTGTTTACAGTTACAACCAAGAAAAAAAACAAAAGGACATCCTGTCCTCTAAAGAGGTTGCATATTTACGTAAGCACAATGTTGATTAAGGGAAAAGCTAATGGAATCAATTGTAGCCCTCCATTAAGATAAACCAAACAAAGAAAACTTCTGTAGAGGTATTTAAAAAAAACACATTAATGCAAGTTATGTTATCTCCAAATGACTTTTTATTGATGTGCTATACATAATGTTGAGCAAGGACAGAAGCAAAAAGATCAGATGACCAAAGCATTTAGTTAAGAACTGCCAGGAGTGTAAAGGTAGCAGGTATTTGCCTTATGAAACCACTAGGGGTCGCTGTGCAGAGATGAAAAACTTGTTTTGGAACGTATGAAGAGACAACGGCAAGACGGCGCTGTGCACAAATTGGAAATTTGTTAAGCTCATTTAATATGAAAAGATCTAAAAGGTGTTTAATTAGTGCTGCTCTATTTCTACTCGTAGTCTGACGAGCCCCATTTGGTGTTGGAATAAGATTTCTACAAGATTTTGTTGGGACCTTAAACCCATTCATTCTGTAGAGCATTTAGGTGTCCCAATACTTTCGTCCAGTTAGCGTACCTGATATATTTTTCACTCATGTTACTGGGTCTCTAAATTATGAAGTCATGAAATAGTCAAAGTATAACTATTGCTAAACAGATGCTACAAACAACTGAACTTTTTCTTAACGTCAGATTTGAATGCCATCAAAATACCTCACGCAAACCAACAATCTCTGTCAAATGTGGGAGTTCAGTTGCTTTGGCAGGGACTGGAGTGCGAGTAGCTTGTGGCAGAGGTACTTTCAACGTCAGTTGAACACACGGGACTATTTTAGCATGGATGTAGCAACATTCCTTTACTGACTCATAATTCATTGACATTTTGGCAGGACTGTAAGCATGCGAGTGTAAAATACACCAACACTTCCGTTTTTGAACATTATTGTGTGCATTAGGCAGCAATTGCCATTCATTCTTTGGGAAAATGTCCTTATGGACATGTTGCTTAGTAGTCATTGCTTAGTAGTTCAGGCTCTCTAGTAGGAGAGCCCCCTAGTGGTGAAGGCGAGACTTGACAGGACACGGGCGAAGAAAAAGAAGTTAACTAGAGCCCAGTCCCAAACGGTGCCTAGAATATTCTGAAGTGTTTGGAAACTGCGTGTTTAGAACAGATTTGTGAGACATTCGAGTTCTGCGTGTGCCACACCTGGTGTACTCTTTTATTTATTTACATGAGTTACTTTGCTTAGAGACAGGGGTTCAGTTTACATTACATTCTGCATTTTGGGTAAGAGGCCACTGAATTCAAAGTAGGGGGATATCGAGGGCAGTCTTCTCAGCACCAAATAATGGTACACCCATCATTTGGGTCTGGGCTTGAGACATCTCTCTCTAAACTATTCGACTTGAAAAGCAACGTGGGCACTTTTGCTTCTTTTGGCATTATGGTTTTGTGCATGGAAGGTAAAACAGCATGTGAACAAACACATGAAATAGAGGCAGGCTGATCCACATACGTGTACGTATGTTCATGAGTTCATGTGGACATCAAAAGCTGACAGCCTTGAGGGGGTGCATTTCCAGAAACGTGAATGAATATATTAGTGTCCTCCTTCCTTAGATATTCACGGTGTATTAAAAGTGGCCTAAGATGTTGCTAGAGTTGTTGTGACACATTAAACAAAAAGAAATGGCGATTAAAAAATAATTTGAGTTCTAAAGGATTGTGAGGTTGATCTAACAAGAGTTAGAGACCTGAATACTGAGGGACCAAAACACATGATGGGGGACTAAAATTCAATAAATTAAGTTTTTACAAAAGCTTCTTTTGATTTAATGCATTTAGTTTCATAAATATGAAGTGCTTCCCTTTCTTGTTGCATATTACAGGGTAGACAAAGCCCAACATGCTTGAATCCATACATAGACACACCACCTTTTTGGGGGTGTCTCACACAGACACACACTGAGACAGACAAGATGACTAATTTAAGAAGACGATGCTTATTGTATTTGGAATCATCCCAGCCCTGATGATCTATGTTGTGCAGATTCAGTTATATCCCTACACTTACAAATGTTTTTAAGTGCATTGTTTTTTTTTTTTTTACAGGTGACTCCTCACAAAGTGTTTGACATTCCAAATCAGTTGAATAGTAAAATGTTTTTTTTGACAGACATTAAACCTTACCTTAATTTTAATAAACACTACATGGCCAAAAGTATGTGGACACAATACAGTCCTTCAGACTCATCAGATAGTGAAGAGAACCACTCTAGAGAACAAATGTCCATTGCTCCAAGTCCGGTGGATGTATGTTCTACACAACTCCAATCAACGCCGGGCTTGTTTGCAGCTGCTCTGCAGTGAACTCTGCAGTGAATCTTCAGCACTTGGTGACCCCGCTCTGTGAGTATGGGTGGTTATTTGTGGCTGAGATATTGCTGCTCCATTTCACAATACTAGCATGTACAGGGCAAGAATTTCACAAAACGACTTCTGGCAAAGGTGGCGTCCTATGACTGCCCCACGTTTAGTCACAGAGCTCTTTAGTATGACCCATTTTATACCCCTGTTAGCAACGGGTGTAGCTTAAATCCCTGAACTCAGTAATTAATAGGGCTGTCCACGTGCTTTTGGTCATTTAGTGTATATTCAGAAATCCAGGCCATTCCGTGATTTACATGGATAAAACAAGGCTGCCTTATGTGTTTTACAGTAAAGGACTCAATTCTTTGCAACACAGCAGTTTTCAGATCATGTGAACTATTAGAACAATAATTAAAAATGTCACTGGCACTACCGTTTTTGACCTCAGTGCTATGATTCTTAAGGGAACTTCACCCTCAAACTTTTGTTTACCTTTCTTCAAAACAGTGAAGCACTTCTTCAGTATCAGCTCACAGGATGAAATCAAGGCATCCATACACCAGCAGCTCCCTCCACACGTGTGTCTCCCATTTCCATCCAAACCAAGGGACAGTAAAAAGTCTAAAGGCCCTCTGTAACCTTGAGGATCAAAAAGTAGAGATCATGGTGTCATCGACACAGGTGCTGTGACGCGAGGGTGTTGTATGGCACAAAGAGTAACATGGCTGTCCTTGGGATGGGAGTGCAAATGTTTTGGACAGTGAGGGGCAGTGGGAAGTTTTACTGGAGATAGCGGTAGACTTTGAAACAGTGGTTTCCAGAGTCAGCCACCACCACGTGGCCATCAGAGGTGAGGGCCAGTCCCTGCGGTCCGTAGAGCGGGTCAGCCGAAGTGTTGATGTAGGAAAGAAAAGAGCCGCTCCCGTCAAACACCTAAAACGTGAGACAGTTACATGTAGCATAAAGACTATATCATTCCTTAAGTTTAACATGGAACATGTAAAGAGAGAATTTATGATTGTGTATATACATAAGTATAGCAATGATTAACACACACAAATGCCTTTTTTTTTCTCTACTTTGTCTTAACCATCATTGGCCTTGGCTCCATTTAATTGTCATTTAACTTATTAACCTTTATAGTCACGCGTAACCTATTCACCAAGTGAAGCAGGGCTGTCACCAATGAGGGGCGCCCGGGGAGCAGAGTATGGGGACAGTACCTTACTTACCTCAGTGGTGACACAATTCGAACCAACAACCTTCTGACTGCAGGGCACTCACCCTAACCACTAGGCCAGCTAGCTGCCATCCATTTACCATGGATAATACACAATAGTTAATATTTTTTGCACCTTTACCACAATAGGTGTACTGTGAGGTTGAGGTCAGGGCTCTGTGACCAGAGTTCTTCCACATCGAACTCACCCAGCCATGTCTTTATGGAGGTTGCTTTGTGCACTGGGGTACAGTCATGCTGGAATAGAAAAGGTTCTTCCCCAAACTGTGGGAAGTAAAGGGCCTAGCCCAAACTCTGATACATTTGTCCATATAGTGTAGCAATATGTGGCCCTAAACTGAGGTAGCTAACAAATGAGAGAAAAAGACTACAGTTGTATTAATCGAGAAAGGTATAGGCCAGGGGTGATTAGTCTTGTGTGGCTGTCAGTGTGTTCTTTGCTCCTGCTTGATAGGAAAGAAAACCTGCAGCCACACCATCCTTGTGCTGATAAAACAGCCTTTACTGCATGAAACATTCTATTATACGTTATTAATGCTAGGTGGCTACATACAGAAATACATTGGTGTGCATTTTCCCACTAGAAATATAAGGCATACCTGTATTCGACTGTTTCCCCAGTCAGCTACTATGATATTGCCATTGACATCCACTGCAACACCAGTGGGGGCATTAAACTGGCCATTTCCCTCTCCATTGGAGCCAAACTTCAGCAGAAATTCTCCGTCCGGATTAAATACCTGTAAATTATCGGTTAAAGAAATGGATACTCACTACAAATACTTTGTGACTTGTGACTTTCAAAATGCCTTCATCTTTTCATTAGCCCTAATTATATTTAAACATGTTAAACAATGCATTTATATAAGAACATACCTTCACCGAATGATTATGGAAATCAGTTACAATTATTTCATTATTCTGGTTAACCGCTGCAAAATGAGGACCTATGAAAAGAGACAGAATAAGAAGGAAGAGAGACAAGACAGACATACAGACAGAGAATGTTATTACTAAAAGCATAATATGATCATAAATACAAGTGAAGTCAATCCGTGCTTCTGCTCTTTCCCTTATTCTCATTAAAGGCTTTCTGCTGTAGTTCAGATTGATAATAAAGTTAGCTTAAGCATGACGCCGCAAACACTCGTATGGAAAATACCTGCAAACTGCTTGTCACCGTTGCCACGGTTACCAAACTTGGTGACCAGTTTGCCATTTGGCTGGAAGATGAAGACACAGCAGGCTTTGTTGTCCACCACGATGATGTGGCCATTTCGGTCAACCGACACACCTTTAGGACCCATCAACTTCCCTGAGCCAATTTTATTCTGATGGAAGAGTTGAAGAGATGTGAGAGAGGGGAAAAACAAAACAAACTACGAAAAAAGCTGATAAAGGTGTAGTTTTGGTTTGCACCAATATTTGTTTCATTAAATTTTAAACAAAAATAATAAAAGGCAAAAATGTGACGAACATAGACACATTTAACATTATTAAGCACCAGGCTTTAAGCTTTACGTATGGCATGTGGTACCGATTTCGGTGTTTCATTCACACTTTTTGTCACTCACCTTATATTTGCCATCACTGGAGAAAATGCTGACCCATTTGTTGTCATAGTCCGCAATGATGATGTCACCACTGGGGTGCACGGCAACGCCAGTGGGGCGCTGAAGTTGCCCTGGAGACCGGCCCCGCACACCAAAGCGACTCCTGAATTGCCCATCGTTTGAAAATATCTACAACAGGACATACGATTACATGAATGTTTGTAGTATCACATAAAGCATAGTGAGCATTTGTCATACATGAACACAGCACAGCACAAAATTCTTCCTCTGTGTTCAACCCATTCACCAAGTGAAGCAACAGGCAGCCAGTAACACAGCCCACGGGGAGCAGTGTGTGGGCATGGTACCTTGCTCAAGGGTACCCACTAGCAGACCTGTACAGTTGCAATAGTGACTGATGCTTTAGCATTATTAAAAGGTACACTAAATGCAGTGCAGGGACCTCCTACCTGAACACACTGATTGTTACTGTCTGCTATTAAGATTTTCCCAACATTACAAGCAGCAACTCCCTGCAGATTGGTGAATTCTCCCTTATTTCTTCCTTTAGTCCCTGTAATACAAGACAAATGTAGATTATGACAGAGTTTTACATTACTATATACTCACAACTCAGTAATCAAGATTGCTATTAAAATTAAAAGCAGCAAGGGGTTATCACATGATCTACGGTGGGTCACTGCTAAAAGCCACTAATTAAATGGCCATATTCACCCAAAATGGAAAGGTAAAACATTGGTAAAGTGGTAAAGTATTAAAGCTGTTAGTCTGGTTTATTATTCAAAGATGACCACTGCCATTCAGAATTTCCTATTTTAAATACAGTAAAGTGGCTCTGCTTCACCTAAACATTGAGACTTTCTGGAATACAAAAATCGGGTCAAATATAAACATCTGGCGGATGCCACCAATTTTTTCACAGCAAATATTTGGCAATACCAATATGGTTTCAATATCATCGTGCATCCATATCATTAGTATTGTACATACAGTATAGTAGTACATGTTTTTTTGAAGTTATATTTAATTTCTTTTTTACTTTGTCACAGAAGTCATACAGCAACCATAAACATAACAGACTATAGAGGTGTGAACTGAAGTCATATGCATTGGGCTGGCATCAGATATTCATGGCGTCATAAACACTGAATACATTAAAGTTGAGGAATGATGCATTCTACATTTTTTTGTAATTTCACTATTAAGACCTCAGACTTACTTTTTACTTTAAAAAAGGATTTATTTCCATAATCACTGGACCACTACTTTTGTCAACCTGCAGCCCTAAACCCATTACATTAGGAGCCCCCTACGAGAAACTGGTCTTAGAACAGCACAAAACATCCATCTCCTGCAACAGCAACCTTACTTACCGATTCGGAACATGAGGTCGTCCTCAATGGGATTTTCCTTCCTCCTGCCTGAACTGTACATGCTGGCCGGCCGTTTGATGGCACGCTGTTTGACGTGGCCACTTCCTGGGGACTTCAGTCTCTTTTTGACTCCATCCGCATTGGCTGAGGGGTCCGCAGCTTTGGTGGCCCTTATACTGAAGGGGCTCCCACGGATGTCCTGTCCGTAGAGTTGCAGAGAGAGTGTGAAGCGTCCTTCATGGGCCAGCGTGTACAGGAACTCATAAGTGCCATTCTTGTGATCAATGAGCTCTCCCTCACCGGCTGGCACTCCATCCTCCGCCCCGCACAGCTCAGCTGACAGCAGGGCGCCTCCTGTCCGGCACAGCCCGCCGTCCTTGTCCTTGGTTGTTATGGTGATAGATGTGGGCCGTCCGGCAGTGCAGTGCCGTAGTCCATCGCCTGTGGCCACAGTTTCCCCAGCGACAGCGTTGGTAGTTACAATGGCGCCCAGGTTGTGAATGGATTTCCTCAGCCCCTCTGTCTCGGCAAGAAATTCCAGCTGCCCGTTCTCCTCGGGCCGCAGTCGCAAATCCTGATTGGCTAATTCGCCTAGACGCTCACTCATCTGCTTCTTAACCAGCAGAACCTCGGCCTCAGACCCATGACTCAGTGCCTGCTCAGTGAAGCTGCAACTGCTGCGCATGCCGTCCTGACCCTGCAGCAGAGAGGCCAGCTGTGCCTGCAACACCTGTACACAAAAGCAGGTACACAATTAACTGGTCACCATGGTATACAAAGAAGCTCGGCAGGATTTCTGCAATATTCGCAGAAATTATTCAGAAGGTTTAAGGACAAATTTTGACAAATGTTGAATGCTTTCCACATTGCCGTAATCTTAGGGCTAGATATCACAAAAAGCACAGGTTAGGTGAAGGACCTGTAATGTGCTTGTAGGCAAAACACACACAAACCTATGCAAACTCCCAGAACGAGTTTTACCGGCCCGGGAGAATAAAACACACACACACACACACACACGCATGTTTCATTTTTCATTATGTGTGAAGAACCTTTTAAAAGTGTACTTCCACTTCCAAGTTTCTTTCATATGATCTTATACTTTGTACAAGAAGCATGTACAACCTCTACAGGATGTCAGTGTACAACACAGACCATCCAGTGTTAAAAGCTACAGGCAGAGCAACCTGGAACATGCAATAATAAGTCAGAGGCACTGCCCTGTAATCAAAGGATTTTTGAATATGCACTGCTGTCCCTGACCATGCAAACTCAGCTATAATAGATCTCCTGCATAATCATGGTTTACGTAACCATGTCAGCCACCTGCACGTGAAATATGACTGATATGGTTTGTTTACTTATGGTTTGATGCCTCTTCAGCCATTCCACCCAGCTAATGCTTTACTCAGACAAGTTCCACACTAACTGTAAGTGAGAATGACTTAAATACATGCTGCACTGTTATTTAACTAAACAGCATAGATACAGTAAGAGTTTATGTAGAACCATATGATGGCTGTTATACAGTAATTAATCAACAGAAAATCAGTGATTTAAATGTAACTACCTTAAATTTATTAAAAGGTTTCCTGCTTGATCTCCTTCAAATAAAGAAACTTCTATGATCTACTACAGTTCAGTTCATTTCATTTAGGAATTTCCTTTAAAACTCTGTTACCTGCTGGATTAGATTACTATTAACATAGTTGCTACTGACAGCCCTAATTACAGCAGGTGGTAACATCAGATCATGTAAATCTCAAATTAAATCCGTCTAAATGTCACAACAACTCCCAGATACCTCACCTCAAGGTTTTCATGGCAGTCTTCAGCCATTAAACCTACTCAGAATGTCCAAAAGTACAGCTACATATCACTAGTCCTGTTGTCTCTGTGTCTTCAGTGCTGAGCGGTGCTGAGCTGTTTGGCTGGTCTTCCTGGTGAATCATTCCCATGTGACGCACTCTATATTACCAGTGCTTCAGAGTGGTACATGGTGCTTGTATTACACGTTTAATCATCATCAACTAGTGTCGGCCTACACTGACACCTTGTGGGCAGATCAAAGACTTTAAACTACACTTCCAAACATTACCTACTCTTCCAAACATTTGCCTTGATTGTTCAGGTTATTTTTAACAATGGTTGAATAAGGTTGAATTATACATGGCATCATTGTGCACTCTTATTTTGATGTCTTGTCATTTCCTTTAAAATTATGCTTTGAGAAAAAACTATATCATTAACAATATATATTGTTAGCAACTAAGGTAAAGGTAGCTGTTCAGGTCAATACTTATAGATGATAAAACTGAACATTTTTGCAGTGGTGTCTGATTTTTTTCCAGAGCTGTATGTTTTTAAACCCCATGGTAATCTAAACTGGTGAATTCATACTGAATGGTTAATGATGGATTATCGTTAATGATGTTGGATTTCATGAATACCTTGATTCATTCAAAGTACTACAACCCTGAAACTTACTGGTCAAGATGCAGAAGTAAAAACACTGAGGGTTTATACACTGAAGCCTTCTGCAATATCAGCATTGCACACAGTGTGAACAATGTGAAATTCTTTCTCTGCATTTAATCCAGTGCAGCAGTGGGCAGCCAGCAACACCGTGCCCGGGGAGTGGTACCACCTCTGTGGCTCTGGCAGTCCTGAGGTTTGAACCCACGACTTGTGAATTACCAGATAAAAGTCATGTTTTTGAGCAGCCAAACATGAAGTAAAATCCAGCACACAGGATTCAACTACATGTTCTTGTATACAAACGTACAGCCGAAATGTACAATCTACTATGACCTGAGTGTGATTATGTGAACTAAACTAGGTATACTAACTTTCTGTTTGAGTCCATAGTTGACCTCCAGCTCCATGAGCAGAACACTCTTGCGCACATTGAGTGTTTTCTGCAGCTCGTCAAAGGTGGTGTGGATATCCTCCTCGATTGTGGACTTCTGACTGGTCAGCTGCTGCAGGATCTCAGACAGTACCTGCAAGGCGGAATCGATCTCCGGGAGTCTGTAAAGGACAAGCAAGAGAATTAGTGATCTGTTATTACTCCAATCTCTCTTTGTCGCTCGCTCTCTCTCTCTTCTTTGTCATGTGACTAACCCAAACTTAGAAATCACATCAGTTTCATATTACATCAGTTATATTAAAAGTAAACATCAATACCTCCAACTGTACCCTAGATGGCGCCAGTGTGGTACAGCATAGTAGGTGTGACTGTAAAAGCGTGACATTGGGAGACTTTTTAGCTTTTTGGTCTTAGCCATAGTACAATACTTTAATATTTAAAAGAATGCTACCATACTTTTTGCTTTTTAAATCCTTATCTACTGAGAATCCTCTATAAATCATTATTTATTTATTATTATTATTATTATTATTATTATTATTATATATTCCTAAAATATTCATAAATATAACTGTCACGAGGGCTGGATGGTACTGACCCTTGTGAGCTACCTCGGGGCATGGAGCAGGCAGAGACTCGAGGATCCATGCAGTACGTGATTTTATTAAAGAAAGCAAAAAACGAAAGCAAATAGGCACTATGGCCTCTGAGATTCCAAACAGGGCAAAAAGTCAGGACACAGGCAGGTAAAGTGAGGCGATGGAGACATGACTGTAGACTAACTGAAACAGGAATAAATAGTGCACATAATCAAACAAGAACTAAGGCAGCTGGGAAACTAAGGAGAATGTAAACAGAAGACAGCTGATGACAGGGGACACGTGACACAGAACAAAACGTCAAAATAAAAGTCCACAGAACGCATAAAACAGAACAGGGGAAAAAACAGAAAACAGCGGCCTCTAACGGCCGTCAACTGTAACAATAACCTTCATGACACACAGTAGGTATTTCTTTTATTCAGAGGTTTATCAACAGCAGAAAAACAGTAGCAGCCAAGTAAAAAAGCAAAAAAACTTGATTATTTTTGTAGAAGAAAAGCAGGGACAATGTATAACTATCTTGATTCTTTTTAATGTTGTTGTTTACAGGCTATCTATTGTTAAATGAAACATCTAACTGAGTCATTTTCTTGAAATACTGACAGGTCCCATCACTCAGGTGAGAGAATGCAATTGTGATTATGATAATGTATCATTATATCACTCTCCATTAAGCTCTTTAGAAATTATGAGTGCAAAACCTCTCAGCCGACAGCTTACCTCTTCTTGACTGCGTCTAACTGCTGCTGCAGAGAGGCTTTATGCTGCTCCAGGACGTCTTTGAGAGGGACGGTGGCGTGTTCGGCGTGCTCTCCGCTGGTGCACTCCTCACACATGGCTGTTTCACATGGTGGGCAGTAAAACTCCATCACCTGGCAAAGGTTTCAAAGCTGTTTCAGTTTAGTTCTTACACATTTAGATGAAAACAGCACACACGGAAGAACCAGGCACAGTAAAAGACTGAAGAACAACTTCTGAGATATTCCAGAGATTAGAGAATAACATGCCCCTCAGCGAAAGTTTGGAATGTCACCATTCCCCCAGCGAGCGCCACAGTATATGAAGACAAAATACTGTACATTCCAAGAGAGAAACTGCTTCAAGCTCATATTTTCTGAAAACTAATTTCCAATGTGGTTTTTTTTTTGTTTTAACAGCCTACAGGAAGGAAGGAAGGAGCCTACAGGGTGAAGAGCTTAGAGCTTAGAGAATGTCAGAAAACTAAATTGCAACTGCTTTCAAACAAAACTGTCTCTTGTAGACTTATGGATCATACATTGCCTCCGTGGTTGGGGCAGGACAGCGGCTGTCCCGTGGCCACGGCATCGATTGAGTTTAGAGTGGCGTGCTCCTCTCCTCGGCTGCTATCCGGGCTCCTCTTCAGCACCTCCATCAGGTTGGTGATGAAGAAGTTGCTCTGCAGGGCCGCCACACCTTTCTCTGGCAGGATGGAGGTCTGGCGGCACACGGGGCACGAGAGCGTCAGGCTGTGGGCCGGGATGTAGTTCTGCAGGCACCTGAACAAAAGCACAGCATAACCCTGACCACATAAACCAACCTCACTTCATAATAAGTACAAAGAATAGTAACAGGTTAATTACTTGATGCTTTAGTCCGTATGTATGTATGCATTTATTCATATCTTAAAAAAACACATGCATTTGACATATAAACTCTATGAAGTGCATGAATTTATTAACAAAATATAAATATATTTCTAATTTGTGGCATATAATACATATGTACAGTAACTGTAGACCTATGATGTGGATCTACATGGCAGAATTGCCAAAGGGTGTAGGTATAAGTTAGACATACCCACTAAACTGACAACTGCACATACCTTTCACAGAAGGTGTGGAGGCAGGGGAGGACCTTAGGGTTGTCGTAGCGATCCAGGCATATGCTGCAGATCAGGAACTGCTTGTCAATCTGACACACCACGGGGCTTGGAATGGTAGAGCCGTCACTGGCCATCCTAAACCTCTCACACAGCTCTCACGCGCTCTCGTAGCCTGCAGCCTGCAGAATGGGAGAGAGAGAGAATAAGAAAAAGGAGGGTTATTGCTGTTCCACACATCATAAGACAAAGCCACTGAACCACAGCGAAAAATGAAAACGGCTGATATAACGGTTACCAGTTAAAAGTTAATAACTGTAAACATGTCAAAAATGTAACAGACTGGTTTTGAAATGTAATGCAACAATATACAGGGGGTCCTCGAGATCCTGTAGTAAGAGATACGTTTTCTCTCTGTTCATGTTAATCTCAACACGACATAACTAAGTGTTGATCTTCAGTCTTTGATGTCGCTTTCCAAGACTGTTTCCTGTCACTGTTGCTTCCTTTTCCCTCTGAACAGTAGGTCTCTCCATGCTTAGAAGCTTTTCACTGTCTGGCAATTTGGCAATGCCTTCTTTAGTCCAAATTCGATTTGAGCTATCTGTTTCATTGTTTGTTGTGCCTTTCTAGCCATTACAAACAAATTTCATTAAAAATAAAAAAAGCAATATCAAAGTTGTAATACAGTAACTCAGAGAAAACAGTTTTTCACAAAAAGACCTGGGACAAGGCAGACAGGTGGCTGTTGTTTAGTCCCCAATTAGGTGAGGACAGAAGAAAATCAATTTATGACATCAACAAATAGACTTTCAGAACGGACCAGATATGTCTTTTTCAAAACCAACCTGTGTGGCTAAGTATTAAAAAAAGTCATTTTAAAAGTATATTTAAACTACACCAAATGTGTATGGTTTTATCTATTTTCACACATTTAAGATTGTTGCCCCTCAAGCAGTATTGTACCCCAATGTACACAATTAACACCTATGAACAATACACAAACAAAACGTACCATACACAAACAACTTTTGCTGTAAGATATTTCAAAAGCTAAACTGCCATCTTCACCATCTTTCCTAGCCATTTAGGCCAAATAAAGCTTGTTGTCTCACACCGCTCTACTCAATTAGTCTTTGTCTTCTACCAAGCACAATGACCGTGAATACTGACAAGGCCAGAAGGAATTAAAGAGACTGGTGGGGTCAACTGCAGGCCATGGCACAGATTGAGGAGAGTGAACTGGCATTGCCCTTCATCAGGATCCAATTTGGAACAGCAATATCATATTCGACTATGTAAAGAGTGTTCAAGGAACAGTTAAACTCGATGGCGTGCAACTTCTTGAGCCTTAAAGAAGAAAAACTGAAATTCTGATCACTGGTCCTGAAAAACTCTCAAAAGGATTTACAGGCCCTTGGTCCTTTGGAGTCTAATGTGAGTGCGTCATTAAGATGTTTAGGTTTCATATTTGATTCTCAATTGCCGTTTTTTCAGCATATAAAGAATCTAGTCCGTGTTACTTTCAATTGAGAAATATTGCTAAAATTAGACATGTTCTTTTTTAATGACACAGAAAGGATTATCCACGCATCATCACACCTGGTCTATTATAACCATGGTTCAAATTAGGGGGGGTAATGTACCCTCAATCAAGACCCAGACCCCCCACCCCCACCGCCAAATAGACAAAAATTGTATTTTGAGGGAGGGGGGGTTCTTAACAGTGTTATGAAGGCAGTACCCCCAATTACAGCTGGGTAATTCATACAATTCTCTGATTGTAACTCCCTATCGTCTTATTTTTGTTAAAAGTCTAAAAATCTCTGGCTCGGCTCCAGTTAATTCAAAACGCAGCAGCTTGAGTTTTAACAAAAATAAGACGATTCGATTCTATTACAGGCTTCTATTCATTGGCTCCCGGTAAAATTAAGAATTGATTTTAATATATTGCTGTTTACAAGGTGAGGCATTAGAATGTCCGACTTGCTGAATGTTCATGGAGGTTCTAGGTCTTTGAAGTCTCTAGTCAAAAGGTTTTAAGGACAAGGCTGAGGTGGAAAGGCGACTGTGATTTTGTTGCATGTGCCCATTGACTTTGGGATAATCTGCCGCTTGTTATTACATTTATGGCATTTAGCAGACGCTCTTACCCAGAGCGACGTACATCAGTACATAAGCAGTCTACATCTGTTCTTCATGCCTGTAAAGCTATACTAAAATCAACACCTGCTTTTTACCAAGTTACTGCCAGCTAAGTTAAACACATTAACAAACCCTGTCAAAAAGAAAAATGTCAGCGGTTAATACACAAGTAAGGAAAAACAGTTGAGGTAAAGGACACAAGGTTTTTCTTAAATATAATGAAAATGACTCATTTTAATACTTTTGGACTTTTAACCAGTTGTAAAACAATGTGCCTCTGTGCTGTGGAAGTTTTATTTATTTTATATTGTCTGGAGACCTTTTGTAGCATTGCTTTGAAAAGTGCTATATAAACGTATTTACTTACCAAAGCTGCTAATGTGGCCAACGATCAATAACAGCAAGTAGCCTTTAATTAGCTTGTCTAACTGATTGCTGTCCTCTTTTATTCACTCTTAGAAATGTTCTACTTTCTCCACTAGTTACTTTCGACCATTCAGGCATAGACAATAGGCCTAACTTCTGTTGGACAGCTCTACTGAAGTACAGTGAAGGCAGCTGGAAGGGGATCAAAGAGGTAAAACATCAAAACCTCTGAGGGAATGCTCAGCAAATTGTTCAACTGCTGGTGTGTGAAGACGAGATCAAAAGGCGCCTATCACAGTCTAATGAAAAAATGGGGAATAATTTGTCTCTGGTGGCGAAGATAGTGCCCCAGTAATTCATGCAATATAGTTAGCTTGAAGAAAAGTATTTTTATGTGTCATTTTTGGCCTGTCCATTCAATGCAGACAGACACTACTCCTAAGATCATGGGATTCCCTACAGTGAAATCTATCCATTTTCTCTACAAAATAAAAAGCACTTTAAAGAGCCTGTGTAAAGTTGATAGCAAAAAGAAAGCATCAAGTGACTTTGAGTCCTGGGCCCAAACAAAGACTACTCACAGCTGAATCATAAAAAATAGATCTGAAAAATCAACTAGGCTTTTAGGCAACGCATGCTACAGTGCTTGAGAGCTTCCGGAAGAAAGCGGCCTTTGCAGCTGTAAATCTTTCAGCATAAGGGAAGCAAGGGTGTGGCGTTTAGTTTCATTGCAGACGGAGTAGAGTGCTGACCCATAGAGCCAGTGCTGGCCGAAGGAGAACCACACAGCTGTGTCTGCGTCTTCATGCGCCACACTAAACACTCAATACCAGCAATTTCTAAAAACAGGCTTTCCAAGTCTTTGGACAAAGACTAAATGATTGTGGTGAAGATCCAACCAATCATAAAGGGGAAAGTGAGGCTTTAAGCTTAAATTCAATACAAAGGAAGGCAGTAATCTTGGTGGGACCAGGGTACAAATGTCTTCCACAAAAGACTGGGGAAAGCATCAAAGCCTGCTGATACATTCTCCATCTATGGAAGTATTATAGTTTGCAAATCAGTGAAGACAATGTTTTAAAAACTTTTTTAAAAACACATTCAAAGCTATTTTAAAGCCAATCAAGGCAAATCATGTCCTGGTCTGGGTGTCAGCTTCATAATTACTGGCACTCTTGGTAAAGATGGGAATAAAAATATAAGATAAATCAATGCTTAATTGAAAGTGAATTTTTTCATGCTCAAAAGCAAAAACACCAAAAGCATTACAGATGCTCCTCCATACCTAAGTATACTTCTTTTTATGCCAAACTGTTTGTTGCAAAAGGGATTTGTTTTTGTCTCCTCTAACCACAGAACCCAGTTGCAGTGATTTTTCTGCAGGAGATTAAGGTTTGTAGTTAGATTAAAAAAACCTCTTGTCAAAGTTTTTGACAAGGGTTTCTGTATTCTTGGACAAAATTAAAGGTTAGATTACTTGTATTTTCAATGTGGGATAGAGCTAATTAAGCATAAAGACGTTTTTACATGACATCTTGGCCAATGGTGCCATTAGGTATGAAGATGACTATAGTGTCACAATGACATTACACTGACCAGCCACAGCATTAATGCCACTGACAGGAGAAGCGAACACCACCAATTATCTTGTTGCATTGTCACCTGTCAAAGGGTGGGATATATTAGGTAGCAAGTGAAAAGGTCTTGATGTGTTGGAAGCAGGAAAAATGAGAATGAGGCCAAACTGTGAGTTTTATATGACTTGGTCTCCAAAATGGCACGTTTTGTGTTTTTTATTCTTAGTATGCTGTAGCTAGTACCGACCAAAAGTAGTCCAAAGAAGGACAACTGTTGAACAGTGGGTCCTGGCATTCATGTGGATGTTACTTTGACACACATACCACCTCCCTAAACATGCTTCACAACAATATTCCCTAAAGACAGTGGCTTCTTTAAGCAGGATAAAGAAGGGCCCCCACCCTTCTTTGATAGCAATCTGATTGAGCATCTGTGGGATATGTTGGACGAAGTTGAGCTTTAATGTCTATATTTCGCTCTGCTGTGTTTTGCTTTGCGTTTGTTTTGTCACGTTTTGTCGCTTTCCGGCCTCCTTAGTTGTGATGTCACAGACTCTCTCTCCAACACATATTTTAAAGGTGACTTGACCGTATCTGTGCCATACATTACAGAACCGACTCGACCACAAAAAATATTGTTTTAAAAAGTTGTATAAATGCACACTACACTCGATATATACGGATGTTTTGACATTGGAACCATGCCCATCGTTTAAAAAAGGAGAATTCCAGCAATAAAAAGAATGATAATTATAAAAAATAAAATAAGATTTGATCGTTCTAAGCCTGCAACAGCTCTCTCGCTGTCTCAGCCAGGCCTGTTAGAAAGAATGACTCACTCACTCATTTCCATCAGCTGGCTCTGTGTAGGTGGATACTGGTGACCTTGAGCTACAGAAAACCCTTTTCAACAGATACAGAATCATTCTTCTGACATGTAGCACTTACATCCCCCACCCTAATGCAAGGTACAAAATGAGAGGCTCTAACTGAGGCCCTGGTATATATAAAGCAGTCTACACTGCAACACTTCAGTAGACATTATTCAAATTCAGACTTTCCAGCCACACTAATTCTTAGTATCTTAATGTATAGGGTTAATCAACCCCGAGGAAATTAGCCCAGCTTATATCATACGGAGCAAAACTGTTTATATTGATTTCCAATAGCTTCTGTAAGCATGCTGGCGGAAATTCAACTTTATTGGCACTCTGGCTGAGGAGGTGGAAGATTCAAGGAAGTGTTATGTGGACTCTATACAAGACTGTTTATGAAGCCGTACCCAATATTAGAATCATCTACATCTACAATCTTGTTATGTTTAAAAGAAAGACCATTCTTTATATATTTGGTATATTTCAGTAGTTTCTTGATACAGAACATACAATGAATGTAAATGTAACTCGTGTAAAGCTAAACAAGAAACATTTCAGCTTCTAAGGCTAAAGAAAGTTGGAAATTCAACTCTTGAGTCATCCTGGCCATCACCCACACTGTTGAACAGAGCCTTGAAGCGGAGAGCTCTTGACAGAGTGCAGCACGCTAGCTAGGTCAAGACTCTCCGGATCAGTGACTGGAAACAGAACAGAAATCTCGGCCCTGAGGGCATTCGTCATTCCATTCAAATGAACTGGAACATAATACACTCAGAGAAGGAGACCGGATCTCCATAGCAACACAGATAAAGCAGGGAAAAGGGGTCAGAGACATCTGAACCAGAGCAACGGACGTGAAGAATGAGAGGCAGGCCCTCATTCTTATTCAGTGAGGAGTGACTTTCCCTACTTATTGGTAACATAAAGGAGTTCTTCTGTTTTCAATGAACTGTGCTTCATAATCTTCATTAAGGGTGAGCAGTGTGGGGAAAAAATCAAACATTGCCTGTTTGGTGTCATGATATTTAGTTTCTGTGAGGGAAACCAGGCATGTGCCAGCAAACAATGGGACATTTAAAAAAGAACATGGAGCACGAGAGTAGATCCATTTACATTTACGGCATTTATCAGACACTTTTATTCAAAGCGACTTCCATTCCCTAACTACAGGGAACAGTCTCCCTGGAACCCATTGGTGGTGTGCTGAAGGTAGGATTTGAACCCATGACCTATTGGTCTAGAGGCAAGTATCCTACCCACTACGCCACCGCCTCCCTGAGCACCGCCACCAGATCCCTGAGCATAAAAACAATACTGAAATAACTTTGAGACATTAAACACAACAATAAAATAAGCATAGAATTTCAAAGATTCCAAAATGTGTTACTGTTAAAAGATAAGCTAGGAAATACTGCATAGCAAAAACGAATGTAAGTGACTATGCCCACACATGTATTTGTTTCTTACTGTAGGAGAAAGAAGTAGGGTAAATTAAATTATGCATTATAAATCATGCAAGCTGCTCATTAGTTTGAGTTTATTTTATTAATTAATTAAAGCTGCACACTATACACAAAATATCATTAATGCGATACTGGGGTGGTGGTGGCCTAGTGGTAGGATTTTTGGACCAAGGACTCTGGACCAAGAGGTCATAGGTTCGAATCCTACCTTTAGCACACCACCACTGGGTCCCTGAGCAAGACCCTTTACCCCAAGTTACTCCAGGGAGACTTTCACACGGTTCACACCTTCTGCTGTGCTCTGATGTGTTCACACATACCACAAATGGTAAAAATACTCCTCTCGTACATATGGTTGTTTTCAAATCAGTTTTTGTTATGTCACAAAAGCAACACATTTAAATACTCCTTATTATGTCTATGACAGTTTAGTCCCCGGCCATTCATACCACAATTTGCAAGCACCTGTAATGGTTAAAGATCTACCAAAATAATTAGACTTTTGCTCGATTCAACAGAATACCCAGTGACTAACCTGGAGCTCTGGAACACTGTGATAGAGGTTAGAGGTTCATTTACATATTTTGCCTTTTGCGAAATCAGTTTCGCAGAAACAAATATTCTGAAAACTTATCAGACAATATATTGTGCAGCCCTATTATTAATCATGACAGCCCCACACAATATGGACAAAAGTATTGGGACTCCTGACCATTACACCAACTGGGAGTTTAATGACATTCAAACGCATAGACTTTAATATGAAGTTGGTCCCCACTTTGCAGAAATAATAGCTTCCACTCCTCTAGAAAGGGGCCTCGCCCAAACCCTGAACACAAGGCGTCCCAATCCTTTTGTCCATACAGTGTATCTGGGATTAAAAATATTCCTAAAAAGTAAAAAAAAAAAAAATTCTGCAGTGATGCAGGAACCCTTATTTCTCAAGCGGCCTCTGACAAGATGTTACATAATCTTTATGTAAGACAGCCGGTACCGTCTGAACGACTGCTGCTTTATGCTACAGTGACATCAGGCTGAATACGTAACACACTTAGGGTAAATGGTCACAACTGAAAACAATCAATAACCACAATCATTCATACAGAGACTTAAATGGAAAAAACAGAGACATATGTTGCTATACAGGCTCTAGAACAGTGCTATATAACAGATTGTCAGACTATAGATGTCAGATCAGATGTCAAATATACGGACTAGTTATAATCACAATATTATATATATATTTGCACATATTTGAGTTTATTTGCACATTTATTCATACATTATTATAAATTTGTGTATAATACAACACAAAAATAGCATTGGATAATTGAGATACCCTGTCTAAGTATGTCACATTGTCTCTTTCACAGAAAAGCGACAACACGAACTGCATTCGACACACAGAAACACATTCGTTACTTTCCTACCATTAACTGGTCATCCTCAGCGACGTCCAGCCCACATGTTGACGCCTAGTGATGCTTTAGCCCTCTGTGTGTAGCTGTGCCGAGATTCCAGCACCGACGCACAGCCAGAAAAGAGATGACGACTCATATCCAACTAACACCCCAGACAGGGATTAGTGAATGAACTGGAGCGGATCAAAACACTTCACCTAAGCCTCTCCCCTCAAGTCCTCATTAATACCCCTCACCCTCCCTCTCCCTCTCTCTCCCTTCTCATCTTTCCTTCATTCACTTATTCATTTCTGTCTCCTTCCTGCCCCCACCTGCTGCCTCCCTCCCTCTCACTCGCTTTCTTATTTGCTTTCTCACTGTCACTTTATCCCTCTTCCTTCCAACTTTCGCTCTCACTTGTGTTTTTCTCTCTCAAATTCAATTTAACGCTCCCTTTTTTAGTAACTTTTTCCCTTCCTTTTGACCCTTCTCTCTCTCCTTACTTGCATGTCTGCTCTCTCGCTCTCTGTTTCTCTCCCTCACTCTCTCTCTCATTCAGTGCTAGCTAACTGCTAACTTGCACTGTGCCTACAAAGCATTGTGGATCTGGGATGCAGCAGAGGTCAGCATCGCAGCCAATGAGACCAGAGATTAGATGGGAACAGTATGGTGGGCGAGAGAGGGAGAGGGGGAGAGCGAGAGAGAGAGAGAGAGAGAGAAGCAGGCAACTGCTTCTGTCAGCACGCATCATCAGTGCTGAGTCACTGCACAGCAAGCAGGCAAGAGGCAGAGAGCGACAGAATGAGAGCGAAAGAGGGACATAGTGAGATTCAGAGAGAGAGAGAGAAATAGAGAGAGAGAGAGAGAGAGAGAGAGAGAGACACGGAGCAGACTCGCACATGCCAAATAAACTAGAGCAAGAAACGTGTACGTGTTATTATGCAAATTCAACACTTGCCGGCTGGCAAGGAGGGTAAATATTAAGTGGCCTCTGACTGTTTTAATCAAGGGCAAACTCAATAATCTGTGACATTTTAAATTCCGCCAAATCAGAGAGCATAAAAAGCCCATTATCCGTTCACAGTTCTATCCTGCAATCACTGAGGTTAAACAGCATGCGCACATCTCAGGGGTAACACATTAAAAAGGTAATCCATGAATCCAGCTTAACCTTGAGCGCCTCTTTTGCAGACCTGCTGTTTTTTAGTCCTGGTTCGTCTATCGTTCACACTGAAATGAGATCAAAATAAATGCAGTGATTTGTTCAAACACTGGCCTAACTGTGATTGGATTGTTAGGATGCTATGCGATGTTGGTACCCTGTTGGTGTACTGCTCAGGTGTCCCAATTCTTTTGTCCATATAGTATATATTGCCCAGTATAAGCGTACTGCAATAATTGCAACGCTAGTGTTTTTGTCCTGTGTGCAGCCCTACAACAGTGCTGCACTTAAGAGAGTGATTACATCAGACGGGGAGACCGAAAAGGCAGAGTCAGCAACAGGTTCACCCCCAGGCTAACCAGCCAAGTGAACTGGAAAGTTCTGTTTGCATTTGGCTGTTTCTCCAACTCACTGACTCATATCTGTACGAAGCCCAAATGTATATGGTCTACCAGGACTATTAAAATGTTGAAAATGTGATGTACACTATATGAACAAAAGTATAGGGACATGTCTATTTTCAAGGATTGAGCTAGACCCCTTGCTTCTAGTGAAGCATGAAATTCTTCTTCTGCATTTAACCCATTCACAAAGCAAGATCCAGAAGACATGGTTGGATGAGTTTGGTGTGAAAGAACTTGACTGGCCAATACAGAGCTCTGACCTCCACCCCATCCAACACCTTTGGTATGTTCGGGAACGGAGCTTGGGAGCCAGGTCTTCTCATGCAACATCAGTGTCTGACCTCATAAATGCTCTATAGAATAAATGAGCACAAATTTCCACAGAAACTCCAAACTCTTACAACTGCAAACGTGGACCAACTCCACACCAAAGTCTATGTATTTGAATACAATGTCATTAAAGTCCCTGTTGGTGTAACAGTCAGACATCCCAAGACTTTCGTCCATATTGTGTACCTTAAACATTTGTGTACCTTAAGAACATGCATGTTCTGTTTACTCATAAGAAGCCATGCAGCAATTATCCTATATTAAAATTCTACATTTAAGCACAACTTTAATACAATATAACATTTACTCACAAGTCTTCACATAAGCAACAGATGCTGAAGCACTAGCTGATTTTCCTCTCGCACACTGGAGCAGCCAAGTATTACATCACTGCCAGCCAACCCAACAGGCTTGTTTATGCTATGCCAAGTTCCACAATGCTAACTGCACTGTTCCACTACTGACCAGCCCTTTCCAGAAGCCTGAGCTCAGCGGTTTCGATCACACTTGGCCTGGTACACCAGACCTGGCAGAGCTCCATACAGGCCACAGACAACAACTCTGACCAGTGTAGTGTAATGATGACTCAGGACCTGACCACTGCTGTCCAACTGACCATCACTACAAAAACATAAACAAGACAGGTGTGCAGGTGGAGACTGTTTCGAGGTCATACACTGTCTGCTGTCACTGCCAAGACTTCACTGATAAACAGACTCTATGGACAAAAGTATTGGAGCACCTCTTAAGGATTGAATTCAGGTGGCCCCTTACCTCCAGTGAAAGGCAATCTTAATGCTTAAGCATACCAAGACATTTTGGATGCCATGCACCATGTGACTGTGTCTCAGTGCACAAAGCAAGCTCCATAAAGACAAAGTTGAATGAGTCCATATTTCTTATATGTCCTGTACTTGTTTAAAGCAATGGTTTGGTATATAATAAAATAAATAATTAATATAAAACAGTTCTGGACTCAAGACTTTGGGATGCTTCCCAAAGCACCTGATGATTGTCTGTGAAGATGAGGAAGCCAAACAAGCAGATGGGAATTTGTACCAGACTAAAGGCTAACTCTAGCCGCCTGGCTCTACCATTCCTTCGTTTTTACAGCATCCAGTCCCTCAATACTGAATCAGTATATTAGTACAGTAAGACTCACAGAGGTAGCCTACGTGTTTATACTGATAACCAATGGAGCAGAAATACAGTAGTATTATTTATTCAGTGTTCTATACTCTATATGTATTGTGCAGGCCATATTATCTCCTCTACAGATTACACACCCTCAAATATTTTTAATTGTCGCTGGATTTGTACTTGATGTTTGAAGTGATGCTTTGAAGACCATTAACATTTATGGATTATTAATCAATCCTGTTTTTTTCTGTCCCAGTGATAGGAAGGCTGTGGGTTCAAATCCCTGGACTGCCAGCGACACCACTGAGGTACCCTTCAGCAATGTACTGTCCACACAGCGCTCCCCAGGCACTGCTGAACTGGCTGCCCACCACTTCGCTTGGTAAATGGGTTAAATATAAAGAAAGAATTTCCCACTGTGTCACAAAATGACAACTTTTAAGTAATTAGCAAACAATTAACAAGCAAGCAAATGTCAGGGAGTTCTTGTCCAGAATCTAAAGGGAACCTTGGCCTCAAAGAAATGTGATTAAAGTTATGGTTTGAGGCTCAGAAGCTGATCCTAAATAAGAATAAAAAGGCCTTGAGTTTAACAGCGCTGCCACGTGCCTCAAGTGTTCATCTGTGAAGATGGCTGCCGGCCATGGTGTACACTCAGACCCACATAGTTTTGGCCTGAAACTCAAGCGCACACAAAGGAACAGAAACACCAGGATAGTAGGATGATATAAAAACCAATTGTGAAAATTCTTGATACATGGTCACAAATCAAATAGAGACCAATAGTATTATTTAAACAAGGCAAAGAAAGGTATTGGAGTGTAATGTGTGAAGAAGCAGTTCAGTGAAGAAGGCAGAAACACACCAACACCACCACACACACATGCATATCCATACACACACTTCAGAAGGTTTGGCTCAGCTGTTTCCCTGGCAAGTGTTTGTTGGTTTGGATCCAACTAAGCTGATCTGATAGCCAGAGCGGTGTCTTGCACACACATCCAGACCTCATATTGTCTGCACAATGAGACCTGTACCTCACGGAAGAAATAAATCAGGCACCGAACATCTAGACGTATATTTATCTGTCACTTTAGAGCATGAGCACAGGGGTAAATTGGAACCCCTTCCTTTTCAAAACTATCATTAAAAGAGGCCCAAAAACAGTCAGTCATTCAAAGGTAGCAGGGAAGCCACTCAAATGTCTTGACAAGTGGGCGGAAAGACCACTTATGCACCGTTTCCAGGCAACAGAAGGGTTCTTGCTCTGTAATTGGCCATTGCAATCACCATAATTAGCATAATGTGTCAGGCAAATGACTGACATTTTTGTCTTCTTACTATTGAAACTAGAGGACACTAGACTTTATGGAAGCCACTGTGCTGTAAACAGACTATCAACTCGGATTGATAAAGTTAGACTGAGTAAACAACACTCTGTTTTTTATGTGGATTTAAGAACACCATTTAAGCAGCTGTGTAGAGGACTGGAAGGCTTTGTTTCTGTAACTGCGACTCATTTAGCTGTTTTTTATGATTGTATTCGACCATTTGTATTATTTCAAGTTTTATTTCAACATTCTTATTTTAATTTTCATTTTTGCACAAGAAAAGCTCCAAATGTGTTCCTGGGCAAAGCACTGAGATTGTAACTGCCACCTATAGACAAAGAATAAAATAATAAAATAACAGTAATACAATAAAAAGTAGTTGATTTTGTGATTGTTATTAATGTTAAATTCAATGACAAAATATACACCAAAACATCATGGTTTTTATGGTAACAGGGACAAGAAAATTTTATTAAGGGAATACAAGCATGCATGAGAGACACTCTTTCTTTCTCTCTCTCTCTCTCTCTCTCTCTCTCTCAATCTGTCTCTCTCATGCATGCTTAACCTTTACTATCCACCCAACCCCCATCATGTTTGCTAAATCACATAACATGATCATCTCTTGACCCTTCGCTGTCTGCCCCTCCCCCACACCTTTTAATCATCTCAGCAAAGCTTCAAATCATTTTGATTTATATAGACTTTTTACAGCACACACTGTACCAAGACAGCTTTATAAATATGTGGAACAACAGGAAAAACTGCCGCAGAGTCTGAAAAAGAAAGGTTCCTCAATATACCAGTGGTCTAAAAATCAGAACAAAATTTTAAAACTAGACAATTACAGACAATAATTTAACATTTTGTTTTCAGCTTGTACTGTGCTGGGGCGTTTCCATTCATTTTAAACTTGCTAAACTGGACAGCATAATAGACAACACCAGGGTGTACATGGTGACAGAAATAGTGATGCACCACGACAAATGTTGTACATCCTTCAAAAAGCCAAGTAAAGCTAAGCAAAACCACTGGTTTCGATTTGTTTAACTCTCATGAATTATAAATTGTTTGTGTAAGTAACCAAATATGAGTGAATATCAGATGCTTAAGGGCCACATTAACACACTTGTTACACAGTGAGCAGCACCTCACCCCGCCCCCTCAGCAAGCAAATATGTGTTTGTAATTGTATGGAATATTGTAGAGAGCCAATGCATGTATAAGAAACTTGGAAAAAATGCAAAGCAATGGATTTGAAACAAAATTTGCACCAGTTTCTATTTAGTCCAGAGATGCTGCTCCATGCTAATGTGTATGTATCACAGGTTTATTTCAAATTTGCTTTTACTTTTTTTGAGCAAATTATGTTTAAAAAAAACCCTGATACACAAAGCAATGTCCAAACATGTCTTTATGGAGCTTTCTTTGTGCACTGGGACACAGTCATGCTGGAACAGAAAAGGTTCTTCCCCAAACTGTGTCCACAAAGTTGGAGTTGTCCCAAATGTCTTGGTATACTGTCATTAGGATTGTTCTTCACAGTAAGGGGGCTTAGCCTAAACCCATAAAAACACTGTGTCCCAATACTTTTGTCTATATAGAGTATATTTAGGTCTGAAACCATTGAGTGATTTGTACACAATGAGTAATCTGTAGTACATATGGATCTCCAGAGAAGCCGTCATAGACCCGCTTATAGATGTAAATTATTGCAAGAAAAAAATCATGCTCTGTCAACAATGTGTGTCCCTTGATAGCTGCCCAGGAAGCAGATAGTAGGCCCATTTGCCTGTTTTGCAGGAAGGAAAGAAAGCAGGCAGGGAAATGAATACGTCTTGGGCTCAATGGTATCACAGGTTGTCTTTGTTTACTGTAACTTTGCTCACATTAGTTTTCAGACTGGCATTAATGTGTAGGTGAGTGCAAATACACTATATGGACAGAAGTACTGGGACACCTGGCCCCAAACAGGGACTTTAATGACATTACATTCAAATACATAGACTTTAATATGGAGTTAGTACCCCTTTACAACTAGAACCGCTTCCACTCTTCTAGTGGTTAGTGTGTTCACCCTGGAAGTTGTGGGTTCAATTCCCAAGACTGCTAAGCATAAGCTAAGGCTTCCCACACGATTTTGGCGTGTTTCCATCAGAATTTATGAGGTCTGACACTGATGTTGGACGAGAAGGTCTGGTTCACAATCTCCTATACAGTTCATCCCAAAGATGTTGAATGGGGTTGAGGTCAGGGCTCTGTGCAGTTAAGTTAAGCTGTACCACACCGAACTCATCTAGCCATGTCTTAATGGAGCTTGCTTTGTTGACTGGGGTACAGTCATGATGGAATAGAAAAGGTTCTTCCTCAAACTGTGTACACAAAGTTGGAAGCATGGCGATAAGTCTTGTTATGCTGATTGCCCTTCACTGGAAGCAAAGAGCCTGCAAAACATGTGTCCCAATACTTTTGTCCATATGTACTTTGAGTATAATGAAGGGCCCCCAACACATATAGCTTATAGTCCCAGTCTATTTTGGATGGATTACTGTTGGCTTTATTGTTTAAATAATTCAGTATGATATTTTTTTGTAGTTTCACTGTGGACGTTCTACTCACATTTCTGTATTCTAATACGCTAATGTAACAGAGCACTCTACTCTAAAGACTTTCAACAAAGCTGTAGGCTGTGTCGCAAAGCAGTGGGGTAGTTGTGCTGAATTAGTGAACATTCTCTCTAGTCCTGACTAGACTTTACCATCTCTGAGGCCAGAGTAAAGTCATCAGATCAGCTAATGACATCACCACCAGCAAAGGGATTCTACCTCTGTATCTCTTTCTTTGTGTTACTGGTCAGTGCTCATATGTGCATTTATGCACTTCAACTGTAAATCTGTTCATGCTGAACTTGCCTGCCATTCTGTATATGAGAATTAGTGAGTTATGTCTTTGATCTTTGTAATCCCACTCGTTTTATCTCAAATTTCCACTTTCCGATGACATCCAGTGAAAAATTGTTGCTCATTAAAAGTGAGGGAATATCTCAGACATTGTTGACGTAGCTTTAACTTAAGCACATAGAATAGGTTTATGTGTCTGTGTGTAAGTGTACATAAGAGATAAAAGAGATAAGCCACTAATTGTCATATACAGGGTGGCAGGCAAGTTCAACACAAGCATATTAACAGATTTACAATTGAAGTGCATGAATGCACATATAAGCAATAAGCTGTACATGTAAGGTACATCTCCTAAAAGGTCCTCTAAGCATAATAAATATTCAACAGCAAGCAGAGACAGAATCCCATTGCTAGTGGTGATCTGATGACTTCACTCTGGTCTCAGTGGTAAAGTCCAGTCAGGACTGTAGAGAGGATGTTCACTAATGCAGCACAGCTGCCCTACTACTTTGCAACACATGTCCAACTATCACGAGGCCTATAGCTTTTGGACTGAGAGAAAGCATTTAGAGTAAAAGCCTGCTGTCGGTTTACAGCCCTAGTGATGCTCTGCCAAGTTAGCATATTAGCATACAGTAATGTGAGCAGAACATCCAATAGTGAAAAATATTAAATTTTAATTTAATTTAATAAAGTGACCAGTGATCCTTCCAAAACAAATTCGGACTATAAGGTATATGTCGAGGGTCTTCAGTGTACTTAAAATACATGTGAACAAAAGTACTGGGACACCTGTTTTTGAGGCCCCTTACTTCCGGTGAAGGACAATCTTAATGCTTCAGTATACCAATACATTTTGGACAACAGCATACTTCCCATTTTGTGGACCCAGTTTGGGGAAGAACCGTTTCTATTCCAGCATTACAGTGCCCCAGTGCTCAAAGCAAGCTCCATGAAGACATGGCTGGATAAGTTCGGTGTAGACGAACTTGACAGGGCTGCACAGACCCTTGTCCTCAACCCCATCCAGCACCTTTGGTGTGAACTGGAACGGATTTTGCAAGCCAAGCCACTCAATCAGTGCCTTAACTTGTAAATGGTCTACAGAATGAATGGGCACAAATTTCCACAGAAACTCCACAATCTTTTGGAAAGCCTTCCAAGAAGAATGGAAGCTGTTACAGCTGCAAAGGGGTACCAACTCCATATTAAAGTCTATGTATTTGAATGTAATGGCATTAAAATACCTGTTTGTAGCCAAGCGTCCCAGCAATTTTTTGTCTCTACATTCATTAACCTCAACTACAGGTTAGTGCCAGTCTGAAAAGTAATGTCACCAAATTCAGAATGAACAAAGACAACCTTTGAGACCATTAAGCCCAAGTTATAAGACATTAATTTCAAGGCTAAAAACACGATGCTTTCTTGCCTTCCTTCTTGAATGCAAAACAGGCAAGTGGGTCTACTATCAAGGGACACTGCTACTATCCTACTGCTTCCTGGGCAACTATCAAGGGACACAAATGGTTGACAGAGCATGAAGTTTTTCTAGCAATAATTTACATCTACAACGTATCTAAAACAGCTTCTCTGGAGGTCCATTACAAAAAATACATGTTGCTCAACCGACCTCAACCCCATCCAACACCTTAACTGGAGTTGCTCAGCAAGCGGTAAAAAGATCTGAAACTAAATATGATGAAATGGTGTTAATCCATTATGTTGTTCATCCAACAGCCCACCAATTTCAGTTCTGCACCAACTGTAGCTTTAAAGCTGCTAAACACTGCACTATTCTCCACCTTCTTTTAAATATCAGCACATCTATTTTACTTTCTTGATTTACTGATTTCTGTATATTCATTTCTTCGATTACTTTATTTTGTTCAATTTTAATTGTGCTGTTCATATAAAGCAGACTAAATGAACTGTGTATGATAATGTGCTTTATAAATACATTTGACAACACTAAATGTTTAAAAGATTAAAATATCTAAACATATATCATCACATATTACCAGGGAGATAGAGCTTCATAGATTGTCTGAGTTTAATGCTAGTTTGATTCATGGGCAGCCACTGGGGAGTATCTCAGGGATCCCCATTACTGTCTCCAAGATTATTGTCATGGACAGAGTGCACACACACACACACAGGCGTCAGCATGCAGTCTGGAGTTACTGATAACCTCGACTGACACACCAGGACACAAAATGTCTGGACTGAAACTGGGGGATGTGCTCAACAGGCCATGGGCAAGGGCTTAGAGTTAAAATGTATTATAACAAATGATCCAATGTTAAAAATTAATCCTTTAAAGGAAAGATTAACTCAAGTTAAGATTCTTGAGTGCAACACGAAAGAAGCAAATTTCAAGCACCATTGAGAAAAGTGTTAATGAGAAAATTCTTGACATAAGCAATTTTCACCAGAATCAATTAAGGTTTCTGATTGTGATATTATTATTATGTTTAATGTCTCTAGATTCTGCAGAGGTTAAATATACCACAAAGATTGGTTTGGGTCAGAAAAGGTGAGAACTACAGACGGCAAATCAGTTTGTTCTTGAGCAACAGTAATCAAAAAAATTGAGTCATAAACAATACAAAACCTTAACTATCCTATAAAACACCCATGGCATGCCTCCATTTTTAAACTTACACTACTAAAATTCTATTAATAACATTCTACACAAACATGTCATATCTAATAATAACAGTAATGCATTTTATGTTTTATTTACAGGCACCTTTCAAGGCACTCAAGGGCGCCTTCCAAGAACAGGAAACAAACACAATAACTATGTGAAACAATAAAATATAATTATTATGTAATATGGTGCATTAATTAGAACAGGGGTCAAACAGAATATCCAAGTTTATGAAGGTGTGTTTTAAGACATGATTTAAAGGCAGAAAGTCAATCACTATTGCGGAAGAGGAAGAGAGCGCCACTGGCGAGGGCAAACTCGGCTGAAGGTTCTTAACCCATGGTAGTCAAGCAGGCAGAAGGTATGATAAAACTGATAGAGGCGGATTTATTACCATTACAATCACTAAGCATGATTTACATGTTGCCATTTCACAAGTAAGTGCTCCTAAAGACTCCTAAAGTGATACATTGATAATAACCTTGCATACACTTTTTGATACTGTATTGAAATTCACACAGCCCTTCTAATATGGTGTGGCTACACATTACACAACAGCCCCACAGTCATTGTGATACACTGAGTGTATCTTTGTAGCATTTAGATGCTGGTCATACCTACAGACCAATTACTGAAGACCATGCATATACTACATGAACAAAAGTACCGGGACACACCTATTTTACAGGGTTTGGGCTAGGCCCCTTACTATCAGTAAAGGAACTAATCTTAATGCTTCAGCGTACCAAGACATTTCGGGCAACGCAATTCTTTCAACATTGTGGACAAAGTTTGGGGAGGAACCCCCAGCAGGACTGTTTGTGCCCCAGCACACAAAGCTAGCTCCATAAAGACATGGTTGGATGAGTCAGGAATGAAAGAACTTGACTGGTCCACACAGAGCCCTGACTTCAACCCCATCCAGCATCCTTTGAGATGTAGTGGAACGGAGACTGCAAGTCAAGCATTCTCATCAAAGATCAGTGCTTGACCTCATAAATGCTCCACAGAATGAATGGTCACAAATTCCCACAGAAACACTCTACGATCTTGTGGAAATCATTCCAAGAGGGTGAACAATTCCACATTAGAGTCTATGTATTTGAACGCAATGTCATTCCATGTCCCTGTTGGTGGAATGGTCAGGCGTCCCAATACTTTTGTCCATTTAGTGTATAATGTATAAAATATGCCCTATACTAGCAGTGCTTTCAGCTTGTCTGTATATTTGGACCACTGCACCACTGTCCCACAGCACATCTTACGACGTTTAATAAGATACGTTTGTTATAATCACTGATCTCAAACGTCATCTAAAGACTCACTTTTCCAGTCTAAACGTATCAGACAATTCTGATGCAAAGTGCAAAACGAGTCAAACCCATTTCCAGCCCATTATTGTTATTTTTGCTTCCTATTTTAAGAGGAAATCAAATTCTTTAACTCTGAAACTTGTACATTGAACAACTTGGTACGGGAGGGACAAAACAGTCTGTTGTGGAGAGACAAGAGCCTGTTGCATAAAAGGGAACGCAATAATACAAGCTTAAAAAGCATAATACACACATTTTGCTGTAAAAGCTGAATTAGTAAGATAAAGGGTGCATATTCAGACCGTTAACCGCCACTTTCGACCACTAAAATCGTTAAAAAACGGTCAAAAATGATGACAGCCTCCTTAGCTCTGACTCCAATTCTTCCTCAGCACGTCTTTAAACACTTACGAGAACTCCATGGTTGATTTCGTCCCCCTCTGCTCGTTCTTTTTTGCTTCTTTTTGTAAAGAAAAGTAAGTAAATAAAAACCAGAAACCCGTGGTTAACTCTTCCCTGGGCTGCTCGTCTCTATGCTACAGAGGAGCTGTCAAACAGCTCGAGTGCCGAACCGGGCGGGGCTTCGCAAAATCTGACCAATCACAGCGGCCCGGGGGCGGGCCCGTGTTGGTTCCACTTCTGACCTGCGTCAGTGATGCCAGGGTGACCTGAAATAAACCTTGAAAATCCACATGGAGATCTGAGATTGATGCGACAGTTGTGATCACAAAGCAAAAACGCCACTGATGAAGCAAAGCAACGTTATGTGGCCAGTATACATCTATATAATATACTTTTAAATTGTGTAGTTTTTATTCTATTGGTTATGCTGCTTCTACTTTTTTCTCTTGTTCTGTCCCCTTTGCTGCTGTAACAATGCAAATTTCCCACCTGTGGGACTAATAAAGTGTTATATTATCTTATTTTGAAACACCACTCCAAAGGTAATTGGATGCATCACAACTAGCAAAAACAGTTGTACTAATCCACAGCCAAGTGCTGGATGCGGAGGGGGAGCTTTATATCCCTCTATCCAAAGCCAGGCAATGGGAATTATGACTTTAGGTCTGTGCAGCTTCAGAAAAGCATGTTCCATGCTTTTCTAAGGAGATTATACAAGCGGTGTAAGTTCAGCTATGTTAGCAATGGGTGCATCTTAGAGTAAATGTATTCCCCAATAAGAAGGGGTGTGTGGAATTTGTTTAGTGTGTATCTCGTGTGATGGAAGAAGGGTCCCAAAGCAAGTCCAATACCAAGTCCATTTAAACTCTGTCTGTATTGGAGATAGCAGATGGTTTAGCAGTATTCATTTGCTCCTCATTCAGTGCTGTATCCTGTGTGCCACATTTACCACAATGTACCATGCACCATACCAGGCAGGGGCGTGACTAAACTCTACCAGCATCACGAGTGGGCCCAATAGGGACTAATCCATTTGCTCTCCAATCACTGCTTAGCAACTGTTGCTAGGTGCTTTTTGAGATGCACTATTTCATGAAGATAAGCTCAGTGCATGACTGTGTGGGAACTGGGAGCTTTCCAGGCTCCAAGTGAGAAAAATCCATTTGAATATCCCTCCCACTCATCATTACCATTCAGAAAGTCAACATCTCTCGAAAGCTCTTCTGTAACAACATTTCAACTGCCATTATCAT
This sequence comes from Hemigrammopetersius urotaenia, assembly GCA_037974485.1. Lineage (NCBI taxonomy): Eukaryota > Metazoa > Chordata > Actinopteri > Characiformes > Alestidae > Hemigrammopetersius > Hemigrammopetersius urotaenia. The sequence continues at coordinate 5,052,626 of JBBPDC010000084.1, read as the reverse complement.
GTTCAAAATAGATGCCAATTTCTCTATCTTCAACAGCTGCTTCTAGGTGGGAAGTAGGGGACTCCGAGCTGGAAAATTCCAAGCCCTCACGTGCCGTGAATGCAGCAATAGATCTCGCTGTATACTGGAAAATCCTGGCAGGGGTATTACATCATCTGGGCACCTTTGGCATCCTGCTGAAGCTTGTGTTGGTCACAAACTGCATACTGCTAACTGCTTTCAGCCAAAATCAATACACACAGCTTACAAGCAGTATGGACACAGGCCCTGATGTCCACTGATGCTAGAAGTTTATTGAGATGTTACCATATATTTAGCTTTTTCTTCTGTTTAAACGTTCCCAAATGCTACAGCATGTTTCCTCAACACCTGGAAAAACACATTTGTTATTTTCAATAGTGTGTTCTTGAAGAATGTATATTAGCTGATAAATGTATCCGTTCTGTGTCTAATTTGTACACAGTATTATATCTTTCGCAGGGATCTCTAAAAGGAAAATTAAAACAGGATACCAACCTGGTGTGTTTGCCTCAGCAGGTGACCTCACACATCATTACTTGGGCTGTCTGAGAGCCAGACGCCTTGGAATAATCAGATGAGATAATCCTGACCATTTCTGCCTCGCTTTTAATTAAGTCAGTAGAAAGTGAGGGGGGGAGGGGTCATCACAAAAACTGAACATATGTTCTCCAGGGCCACACATGACAGCAATTCCACTGTTGGTTTATATCCAATATAGTGTAGGCCTTGTACTTAGCATTAAATGTTTATCACACATTCCAAATCCTTCTTACAGCTTGTTATATATATATATATATATTAGTGGTGCAACGGATCAAAAAAATCACGGTTCGGATCGGATCATGGTTTTAAGTCACGGATC
>JBBPDC010000084.1:5039656-5049656 GCA_037974485.1 Hemigrammopetersius urotaenia | reverse complement strand
GGAGGTAAAATTGGAACAAACAATTGGCAATAAGATGCAAAAACATTATGGCATCCAAACAGCTGCTTGTTACTATGAGGTTAACACCATGGTTGTAGTCTTTTTATGATGAATGCAATACTACTGACTATATTAATAATAAAGGAATGAACCCGAGAGGTTCTGACAGTGGCACCATTGCACTAATCCTTTTTCAATACCTTTACTGATTATATACCTAGAGGTCTGATAGTGACCCTATGTTTCTTTTAAAAAAAACCCACCAAACTCTGGAGGCTCCTGAGTGGCACAACTGCATTCATCTTCGTCCTGTTTACCTCAGACGTAGCTGATCACTCAAATTCTTCCCATAAACTTCTCTCAACCTGCTGAACCCACATCCAGCTCTTCATTAAGATTGCACTGACACATACAAGTGGTTTAGGACACAGTAAAACTTAATGTGTAGCTTTTTAGACAAGTCCGTTTTTCACAAAGTGCTACAGAAGTAGAAGTGCTGATCTCCATTCTGTTTTTTGTCCTCCATTCAACAATCATTATAAATATAGAGGAATCTGATCCAGGATCTGTCGTCTCTACTCTTTTCTAAAATGGTCATTTTCCTTTTTGGGTTGTTATTATTATTAGTACTGATTTTGTTGTTCTATTTCAAATTAAAATCACACATTTTTCTATAAAAATGTGCAGATAAGCGAGTTCCCTGTTGAGGGTGTATGTATTGTGAAGCAGTTTATTGTGAGAACAATAACATGTCAATTTACTGCCCACCTCCACATTCAGGGCTGTGCTGAGATGTGGCCTGGCAGCAGCACGGATGGAACCGTCTACAGCATCTCCATGTTCTTCCTGCAGTACGGCCTGCCGCTCTCCGTCATCTCCTTTGCCTACGCTCGCATCTGGAGCAAGCTGAGGAAGCACGTGAGCCCCGGCGGTGGCCGCAGTGACCGCCACAGACGCCGCCAGAAGACCACCAAGATGCTGGCCGCCGTGGTGGCGGTCTTCGCCATCAGCTGGCTCCCTTTCCACGCCTTCCAGCTGTCCGTCGACATTGACAACAGCATGATGGAAATGAAGGACTTCAAGCTGCTCTACACTGTTTTCCACATTGTGGCCATGTGCTCGGCATTCGCTAACCCTATCCTCTACGGCTGGATGAACAGGAACTACCGGGGCGCCTTCGCGGCGGTGTGCAAGTGCGTCCCGGTGAAGAGTAGACTCAGGAAGGTCCACAGTAGAGACACGGTGCGGGAAAAGGCTCTCGCCCACCAAAGTACAATTAGCGTGTTGACACAGGCTAACACACCACTCTGATAACTTTACGAAAGGAACTGGAAGCGAGGGTTTGGCTGAAAATCTAATTTACACATTCTCCTCACCCACAATGTGGTCAATCAGCCAAGACATGTTTGTAAAGTAAAGTGGCCCCTTATAGTTGCATGTAAACACACCACAGTATACAGTGTGAACAGTGTGAACTTCTTTCTCTGCATTTAACCCATTCAACAAATGAAGCAGCGGACAGCCAGCGATGCAGTGGGGGAGCAGTGTGTGGGGACGGTATCTTACTCAAGGGTACCTCAGTGGTGACAGTCCTGGGATTCAAACCCACAGCCTTCTGATTGTAGGGGCAACTCCCTAACCACCAGAACATCAGCTCCCCCATTGGTGTCTAAAGTTTACTTTTAGGCTGAGGTAACTTGCAAGTCATTGTTATCTAATGAGAAACCAATTATCTTTGAGAAAACAGACGTCTATGTCGTCACACACTTGCCTTAAACTTGTGATTTGGACAATATATGACAATGTCTATATAAATGGACAAACATACAAGCACTTCAGGCTTTAAGATGGTTGCTATTGCCACTATTTTGCTAACCAAAACAAACCAAAGTGAACCAAATAGACAAGTCAATTTGAGACTCTATAACTTTGATGCACATGTGACATGCAATTTTGACAATGTTTACTAGTTCATTGCTAGCTTCAGGGCAAAACTAAAAGAGTAAACTTCAGTAACAAAACAGGTCTTGGCTAATTGACTCCATTTGAGTTAAGGTAAACTGTGTGAAGTTGCTTTAATATCAAAGGGAATTCAAATCAAAGCCTCTCAGTTCTGTATGATAAATTATTCAGAAGATTTTAAAACTGTACATGCTGTCCCCTTTTGACTGACCAATGGTTAGTGACTGAATGCTCATTTATTGCGGTATGTAACGTTAAAGTTGTGTGAACGCCAAGCCATTGTAAGAACCAGACTCAAGCATTGTAACCTCAGTGTTTCTCGAAGATCTGTATAGTGCAAGTCATTGCATTTGGTGTATGTTATTCATGTGTGCAGTAAGATCATGAATGTCATTTCTAACAGAGAACTCTAACAGGAGGTCTAACGTATTGTAAATAAAAGAGCATGTTGTTTTTTTATTTATAGAGGAACAAACATGATAAAGCAGGGATTTGAAAGATGCCAGGCTGTCAAACTTCTGCATCTGCTCTGTGTCTTTTTTATCTAATTGTCAGTAAAGGGACATGCGAGCGCTGTTTGGGTTTCACATGCTGATGTGACACGAGCTTCTTTGGAAAAGTAGTGCAGCAGTCTTACATTCTATTATACAAACAAGAACTTTTTTGTTGGAATTTTAACATGTAAAATATGAATGGTTTTGTGACGTGCACACACAACCACATGTCAAAGTTGTTTCATCAATGAAACAAGGCAGCCGTATTGAAGTCAATATAGTCCTCCCCCTAGCCATCGATTCGTATCTAGTGTCTCAGAAAAGTCAGTCTGGCAGACTATAATGGAAATCTTGAAATCGCTTTGTTGGGATCACTGCATTTTAGCTTTGCAGTGATTAGTTAGGGGAATTTACCAGCATTCATAGATATTTGCCTCATTGCCTAGCATTGATAGAGACACACACACATAAATATGTACATTTATATGGATTTTTATATATGTAAACACAATATATATATTGCTGATATTTCATGGAAATGAAGGGGGATTCACCAGCATATATATATATATATATAAACACAGTGAAACTGAGGTATATTCAATGTCTGGAGTCTGTTTCTTATAAATTTCTGTATGACAAAGTGTTATAAAATGTCTACAGATTCAGACTTCATGATGGCTGCTGCTACTAATGTATAGATAATACCATGTGGAAAACAACTCTATTATACCTAATCTGGTCTGAGGCAAGCATGTAATGGTACAATCTTCCACTGGTGAAGTACATGCTTCCATTAGCCTGGCAGCTTGAGTGCAGATCTAAAGAAGGAAATTTAGGCCAATGGAAAAAGTGTAAAAATGCTGCCTCTTCTATCACAGAATTACATCCAAAACACTGATCTGCTACTGTTACAGGTGGCTGGGCCTTGGCTATCAGTTTTCCCAATCAATTTCCTAATTATTGTTCCTCGGCCACGCAAAGCAAAAAAGATGACAGTAACATTATCCCACCGAAGCAGCTATTGAGTTTCTGTCAGCAAGACTGATGGAAACACAAAGCCACTCATCTTACTGTGCGAGTAATTAAAGCAGCAAATTACATAATCTTGATTTAATTTCCCCCGGAGAATGTGCTTTGCGGCACAACTAGAACAGCCGCGCTTAATGTATTAATGATGGATTTGTCTTGGCCTGTCTATAGACCTAGGAAAAGACAGAGAGCTGCATTTGGAATTCAGATTAGGAGTGCTTTAAGAATAGGAAGTCTCTCTTTATATTAGGGCAGACACAAAAAAGTATTAGCATGAAGTATTAGTTAAACACTGCTTGTCCAATAGGTTTTATTAAACCAGGTATGGGCTTTATTATGCTGCCATCTAGTGCCAGTGACACATGGAGACCAAAGCGTACTTCTTGGTAATGAACAAAAATGGAATACAGATGAATGAAATTCCGTATTACAGTTTTATTGCTACGAATTGCACTTATAGAATGATGAAACACACCTTGATAAAATAAAAAAAATAAAAAATCCAGATCAAAGCACCCACAAAAACCTGGAACTGGGATTCATCAGGCAGAAAAAAAACATTGTGATTGGTTAGCAGGTTTATTTGCATATTGATGGCCAGTATTTCAAGGATTAACGACTGTGAAGGGTCCTGACTTATTGAACATGCAATTTTCTTGATGTAAGAGCCGCCACTTTGCTGAACGGGGTTGAAAAGTGAGGTTTTATGTCTGACCGTAAATAGCTAGTATTTACTGTCCTTTCTGACCAGAGTGACTAAAACTGACAGCAGGCTTTTTACCAAGGCTTCGCCATTATTATCAACACTTGCACATCTATTCCTGTTATTACTGTCATTTAAATATAAATGTACATTTCGTCATATGAAATGCCGAGGCCAAACATTTGCATATGACTGGTTGCATAATCAATTACATTTGATTCCCATGTTTTTCAATGTTAAACAACAACAAATGCACAATAAGGTTTCATCGAGCTCAAATCATAATAAAATATCCCCTGCTGACAAACATAAAAGTGGTATTGATTGAAATTTTCCAGCTATGACAAACAATTCATTTCCAATTACACATGCAATGTTATCAGCAACAACAACAGCAACAACGTTCCTCGTTTCATGAATTCATAACAAAAAAATGATTACATCTCATCAGAACACAGTTAATTTGGTTTAAGCAGAGTACAACCCTGGAAAATGGGCAACTTCTTTTTTCTCAGAAGGCAGCATGTTCTGACCTGTTCCAGATCACACTGGAATCTTGAGTTGATGCAAGACAAAGTGCCAATCAGAAAAAACAAGGATGATAACAGTTTAGGCCATGAAACATCTAATGTAACCACTATGGTTAAAAATAATTATAAAAAATGTATAAAAAATTGAGTTAGAATGGCATTTATGGATCTGTGTATCTTTACTAAATGTCAATTTTTTCAGCGCCACTGACTATATAGAATCACTTGGTAGTTTGCAATTATAGACTGTAGTCTGTCTATTTCCAAGCTGTGTTTGTTAGCACCCTTTACACTGTTTATGAGTGGGCAGGAGCGCTACAGGAACTCCAGAGAGCAGGAATAATTTATGTGGTCGTTCATTTTCAGACTAGCAGTGACACAGTGTGTGTGTGTGTGTGTGTGTGTGTGTTGAACAGAGAGGTTTTTAAACACCTCAGTGGCTCCTGACCAACAATCAGTGATGTAAAGTGGGCATTATTTATGTAGTGGATCATTCTCAGGCCTACAGAGACACTGAGTATGTGTGTGTGTGTGTGTGTGTGTGTGTGTGTGTGTGTGAGAGAGAGAGAGAGAGAGAGAGAGAGTGTGTGTCTGTCTGTCTGCTGCACAGAGCGGTTTTTAAACACCTCAGTGTCACTGCTGGGCTAAGAATAGTCCAACAAGCCAAATATATCCATTGAACAAGATCTGGTGGACAATGGAATGATTTACACAAACTGTACATCAACAGATAAGATGTATTATTTAACTTTACATCTGCAAGGTGAACTACCAGGTTAGAAGAGTCCAACAGAGTGGACATTTTCAGTAGGCTCATGATCAAATATGCACGTAAGCTTCACAAATCTTTTAACCCTTAGAACTCAGAGCGTATTAGTAAACTCTCATTTCAAGAAATAGAAATTGCATAAATCAGTGTAAAACCAGTATTTGCTATCCTACACTCTTGCTGTTTGCTACTCTTTCGCTCTGCCGCACTCCGGACCCCATCCCTATGCGGGTTTACCCCACCCACTTGTGGGTGGAGACTACCCTGAAAGTTCTACCGGATTCAAAGATCCTGTGTTTTTTCCGTTTGTTTCTAAAACCTAAAATGAACAACTTTTTGTTCTTTATGGGCATTTGCTTGTGATGCCATTATTAAAACCATAGTTGCAGTTTGTATTATTATGTTTTGAAATTACAATAACGTTGGTTCTATGTGACATAGGAACATCAAACAAAGCTCAGCATGACGTCTGACACCTCAAGCATCAGCACAAACTGTGGGGAAGTTCCATAAAGAAGTTCCATGCTTCTCTTTTTTCTCAGAAGGCAGCATGTTCTGTCCTGTTCCAGATCAGATCAGTTTAGGCCATGAAACATCTAATGTAACCACTATGGTTACAAATAATTATAAATAATTTATAATGTATATAAATGAGTTAGAATGGCTTTTATGGATCTGTGTATCTTTACTAAATTAGTTGCACTTCTATGCTTCTCTTGTTCTAAGGGTTAATATTATTTACAATACAACAAAAAAAACAGGATAGGACTTTACATACACAGAGAGCTGCAAGTCATTATTTCGTCCAGTAACTATATAATTTTGCCAGAGGGCTCTCACTACTGATGGATAGGATAAATGGGGGGCAAAGAATGATGCAGAGATGAACTACAGTCCGAAACTGCAGAACTACTAAGTGTACATGTTCAGTGAAGCCGATAAAATGAACCGTGAGAGCGGATACAAGGGAGGTGTACCTGATAAAGGTCTGAGAAGATTCGCTGCGCCTCTGTCTGAGAAGATTTGTAAGGACTTTTAAAAAATCATTGCTAGCTCATTAGTTCTTCTGCTAAACATCAGACAAAACATCTAAGCATGATAGAACAAATCTGTCCCGTAATTCGATTTAGTGCAGACCAGCACACAAAGTCCTAGTATCAGACATTGTGGCAGATTTCGTATCATTCTGGTGCATTACACAGATAAGGTGGAGATGCTGGTTAGATAAGTGCTATTTACCGAAGGGAATGGTTCTGTTGGGTGGACTCCATGGGGGAGGGGGCTCCTCCTGAACAATGGCCTTGATCTTCTTCTCTTGTCTGTCTCTTATCTGTTGAAACTCCTTCCTTTTCTGGGAAGGGGGAAGAAAACCAAGCCTTTTTCATAAGTGGGTTCAAAACCGAGATTCAGTTTCACTTATCGTGGTATCGGGGACCAGAGGACACTCACCAGGCAAGCACAGTCTAATGTGAATGAACCAGGGTGAATGAAAAGAGGGCATCTAGAGACTTTCAACAATCAAACACCAATATGGCACAGCGACCATGCATATCTTTTGGCCTTTACAAGTAAACTGAGTACACAGATAACACTAGAGGAGCAATTCATACATCGGTAGAATATAGACAGTAAGAACAAAACACCATGTTATTCTTATCTTACTTTTACAATTATCCTGCAAATTTTCTTTCAATCAAAAAACAAGTTCATAGTTTACTGAATATTATTTTAAAATAGATGCATGTCTGCAAGAAAATACGAAGTGTGATTATGTGGCTGCTACAAAACCAGTGTCATGGCAGGTAGTGTGGGAAAGTTGTTAGTTATCCAGTAAAATGCACATACCAGCCATTTTTCATATGTTTCCAAAGCCGTCTTCTCTCTTTCCTCCTTCTGGTATTGCTCCTCTATTTCCTTGATTCTCTCCTTCTTCCGTTCTACCTTTACCTTGTCTTGAATAGCATTCTTTTTCTTTTCACTCCTAGGTAATTAAGTAAAAAACACACCATGCATTACTGTTTTTCAGCATTTCTTTACTGCCTCAGGAACTCTTTACTAAGTTATGAATTATCATTCAAAATGGTAGTCGGTCACAAAATCTAAATGACATCATAACTTTCCACCAAAAGTACCTGATCGACAGAGACATTTTCAGTGTTCGACATGTGCACTGGAGCTATGAGGTTTATGTGGTTTTGAGGATAAAAGAACACTATATGGACAAATGCATTGGGGTGCCTGGCCATTAAATTGACCACCAACATGACATTGAGTTGGTCCCCCCTTTGGAGATATAAGAGCTTCCACTGTTCTTGGAAGACTCTCCACGAGATTTTTGAGTGTTTCTCATTCATTCTGTAGAGCCCATTCATACTGTAGAGCTTTTATGGCTCACAATCTCCATTCCAGTTCCTGCCAAAGGTGCTGGATGGAGTTGAGGTCAGTCAAGTCAAGTTCTTACAATCTGAACTCATCCAGCCATGTCTTTATGGAGCTTGCTTTGTGCACTGGGGTACAGTCATGCTCAAATAGAAAAGGTTCTTCCTCAAACTGTCTCCACAAAGATGAAAGCATGGTGTTGTCCAAAATGTAATGTACTGGAGCAACAGCTCCATAAAATGTCATAAACATAAAATGTCTTTTTCACCCAGCCATGGTACTTTTCATCCTTGAACCTCCCTGCTTCACACCAGCTACACACATGCAACTCCATTTCTTCTCTTTCTAGGGCATGCATGCAGGACTATGGGGTAAAAACACTGTCCCCTGTGCTATAGACAGTATTTGTGCTGTTCATTTCACCCTAGAATTAATTTAATGCCACTTTTCAATATGCTTCAAGGCCCTAAAAAAATGTAAATATTTTTCAAGGATTCGTGGGGACCCAGAAATGATCTTTTTAAACCGAAATCATTTTATATGGACTATAAAATATAGGACTATAATCTTATAATGTGCAACTTTTTGTGTAATTAAAGAGGTACATGTAGAACATGCTTTGGGCTATCTTCTTGTATTCCTTCTTGCAACACCATTTGTGAATGTTCTCACAAATAAAACATAACTTTTTGATTTGATAATCAGGGTTCGTGCAGGTTTCATGAGTTCATTTTAAGACCTCTTTAAGATCTTTTAAGACCACTATGAGTAAAATTTAAGACCATGATGTCTTACTAGAAACGTTCGAATGATACCAGAAACTTTAAGAAAAGGAAGAAAAGCTTGGAGGATATGTCCGCCTGTCTTGCCAGGGAGGCTGATGCACTTGAAGAAGCTGAGAGGAGGGCTGTCTCCAAGATGGCTCAGCTTCTCTCTAAGTCTAATGCCCTGAGAAGGGCGTACAAAGAAAAACTTGCCTGAAAGTCCTTGAAACAGAAATTGGTGCTAAAGGGAACGAACTCCGGCGTATGCAGGGTTAGGATGTATGTGCTAGGCTAGTGTTGTGTTGGGAATATATATGTTAAGTTCTGTCATTTTAAGTATTTTGATGATCTGTTTTAGCGCCTTTAAGGTCGGATTTTTGATGTGGAATGTGGATAAAGTTTTAAAGGCCATGCACACTCTTTCCCACAAAGTTCCTGCAAAGACGGAGAACTAAGAACAAATCACCAAATCTGCTGTTTCTCAAGCAATTTTGTGGACAGGTGGCTTGAAAATCTCCCTGTGTTTGAACAGGCTCTGGCAGTCTGGCAGACGGAAAACATACAAGTAGACACAACTGTTGCACAAAGGTTGATATGTGACTTTGTTGCAATGCATGGTGCATGGTGGTTTCACTAATTTCCCCCACAACAAGGAACTTTTGCTATCTGTGGGAGCTCTGTCAAAATACCGCCTCTTTCTCAGTCAGGAGCGCATCAGAAAAGAGAAGGAATCCCAGTCTCTGCAGGACCTTATGAAGTGTAGGAATGAACGGAGGTACAAATTTTATAACCTGGGTAAATTCAATTTAAGACAGAGGATGAAAATCTGGGCGTTTTTAAACCATATAAGGTCTTTGGGTCTGTGGGACCCGTTTATACAAATAATTCTTTTTTTCAAACTGAGATTCATTAGACTTGGCTCATTTTCTGTGAGGAACAAATATTTTAGTAAAAAACTAATAAAAATGAGTGGCATTTCTATCCACAAGTGATTTAACATGTTTAAACACATTTAACATGTTTTGTTTATATTACTTGCATATGGGTTGAAATAAACATCTGCTGAGAAGTTTAACAAGTTTGAATATGTTGAATTAAAAGCCCCAAAATGCAATGGGTCCACCAGACCCGGCAGGACTCCCTGTGTTACCAAAAAACGAAGACCCTAGCTGGCTTACGACATTTTAAGACTTTAAATTTTACTTTCTGAATTTTAGACTTTTTAAGACCCTGCAAGAACCACTTTACAAATAGAAACAAGACTATGAATTGAAATTAAAAGTCTAGCTATCATTATTGAATTAAAATGATGTACTGGCTCTTGAAGCTGCTGTAGGTAGCAGGCGGGCATTAGGACCCAGGCGAAG
>JBBPDC010000084.1:5009348-5036279 GCA_037974485.1 Hemigrammopetersius urotaenia | reverse complement strand
CCTTCGGCAGAATTCAAATGAACCATTTTAATCTAGATTAATTCCAAGATTACAGTGAGATTAATCTAGATTAAAAAAATAATCTATGCCCAGCACTAATATATATATACAGTATATATATATATATGAGGTGTGGGGGAGAGGGAGAGAGAGAGAGGGAGAGAAGGACAGAAATTATGTGTTTCTAGTACAAAAAAGGCAGAATGTGGGATTATCATTTAATAGCAACGGTTATCTATTTATTTTTTTGATTAAAGGGCTTTATGAATTTGGCCTGAGCCTCTGAGAACGAGCTGTTGCTTCTGAGAGAGACTGGCTAGTTTCAGCGATGCCATGGAGATGCCTGGAGTTTGCAGCAGAGCCCTTTGAAGGGAAAGCTAACAGTGAAGGCAAATGCCTTTGATTATTTAGACTTGGGCAAAATTCTTGTGCTCCCAGCACCCGCTGAGTTTTGCTATAAAGTAGACTTCACTAAACAAGAGGGTAAAAAATTGGCTATCTTTCTTCCCCAAGGTGCCACTCATGACCAGGAGGCGTCTCTCGGGCGGGCTCTCCTTGTGTCGGCAGACAGCTGTATCCACACGAGACGCAGCCACTCGCTTCTCGTGGATCCCGGGTTACTATTTGGGTTTGGAGCTGCCATTCCGGCTGTGCCACCCCTCTGGTCCATGTAAACAGGGCTCTGCTGCTTTAATCTTAAAAAGGCCGAGCACTGTGGGAAACCTGCTGCTTGTTTACCTTTCAAGAGCCAGGTCGTCCCTTTGTCGTGTAAACACGTGCTGGGCAGGTTTAACATGGCCTGTGATGGATGCTCCATCTACGTGTGTAGCACTGTCTGGCAATCTTACCACTGCACTGCTTCTGGGAACGAGTTTAAAGGGCCCATTGTCTACATTTTCCTTCAATTTCATTTTATATATCCCATATGCAGTTCACTCATAATGTAGATTTAGGTACAAAAAACTGGTCAATTTCTGTTGGACCATTTCTGACTGTCTCTTTTTATCCCATAGATTTAAGCTCATAGGCTGTTTTTGTTACTGTTGATTTAGAGTTAGAATCTGAAAACATTACTTTACTGATCCTGGAGAAAATTGCATATGTTACGACGGCAAAGACACACTTACAGAAGAATATAGGTATAAAGTGTAAATAAATGCAACAAAAATCTGTAAAAAAACTTAAATATGAACAACAATATGCTATATACAGAAATGTTAGGGTATAAATACTATAGATAAGTAACTTTCAGTTAAGTGAATTACTAATAGCACAGTTCTGTATGTTATTGCATGTAACAGAGATCAGTAGTGATTAGTAACATTAACAAATGTAGGGATATTTCACATGGTAAAACTATTGCACATACGAAATTACACATAATGATAATGTTTTAGCACCTGATAAGAACAATGCACAATAATGTGCATAGTCTTACACATTATGATATTCACAAAGTGCTCCATTTTGCGTAAAAGGCTGTAGAGGATCTGCTTTAAGAACGCTCCAGATCACTTTAATATGACTGGGTGGTCATATAATTAAATGCACTAGTGGTTGTGACATCATTGTGTGATGTGAATGGGTGGAGCCAACCTCTTGTAGGCTCAGTGGCCAAGCGTTTTTTTTACATCACAAAAACAGTAGAAGTTTGTCCATGTTACACAAGTAATAAATAATAAAACTTCAATGTTTTCTTATTATATCAAACTCTTTTATTCCAAAACAGAGATAAATGTAATGTTATTTATTACTCGTGCAAATGTACTGTTTTTGAGACATTTGGCCACTGAGGCTGCAAGAGGTTGGCTCCACCCATTCAAATAAGTGTTTTTTTCTTTGCTTGTTTGTTTTTTCATGTAATTGGTCCTTTAAAGTACGCAGTAAAACTGCAGAATGAATGTGTCATTTTTGTTATTGCTAATGCAAACATGTTAATAATGTAAAAACAGATTTGGATCAATGTAATGATGCTGAATATCATTATAGTGATGTATAATTACTTTAAATTCAGGCTGTCATTATTACTTTAAAAATACAGTCAAACTGATGATAAAGGCTGATGTTTTTCCTGTGTCCCTCCAATCTCTTGGCCAGCCTTCTAGTATCCTATCATGAAAAATGACTGATTTGATTTTGGCGAGAATTATGGACAAATGATTGTTTGGGGCCCTCTGAGGACCTTATCTCCCTGAATAATAGGTTTTAATCAGTGTGGGGTGGTCTTTTTCAGCCCCGGCTGTTGAGATGAATGATAGTCCTGTAATGTAAATACAATAAATCTACAAAAGGCACCGTAGCTCTTCTGCAGGATCTGCCAGGGGCTCTCCAGTCGCACTAAACCATCAGCTGAATGAGCAAAGTGGCCCGAATTCCTTGAACTTTGGGTAATGGCCTATTTGTGGATGTGTTTGGACCATAATAGAACATTTAAGAGGTGGAGGAAAAGCAGCACTGATTAGTTTTCTGGATTGAAGTTGGGTTTAAATGCAGTAGTGAGCGGCGCACTGGGTGAAATAATGCGTTATAGTGGGGGGGAAAGAGAGTGCACTCCAGTCCCTCTCTGCCTGCCTCTCTATTATTTAAGCTTTCAAATGTGTTTGTTGTGTTTGAAGGAGATGATGCTCTACAGGAAGGTCTCTTGGCCTTACAATTGCCAAGCACCCTCTCACTAAGCCATTTAGCTATTGATAAGTGGGCTAGGATGGAACAGTCTTTTGTTTAGTGTTCAGATTTCTCACTTTCTGGGGTGCTGCTCGAGGCCAAATTCAATCCAGCACTATCAGGCAGCTATTTTCATTCCATCGTGTGCAGGCATACAGGCAATCGTTCAGTCAACAAACTGGGTTTTTGATGCCTAAACAGAGGCTTGGGAGCATTTAAAGAGCATTTTAAATGAACTTCCATTAAGTCCATTTGAAACAAGGCCAGTTTGTTTGTCACGGTCGCCTCGCCCTCTCCCCGTATCCACCGTTCATCTTCCCCCGAGTTTTAGTTATCAGTCTCCTGTCTGTATTGTTTCCGCTCCTCCCAGCCTCCGCGTCTGTTCACCGTGAGCCGATTCCCTTTGTCCTCCCTTCCCCTTTCCTCCCTTGTTCCCTTCCTAGTCTGCATGTCTCATTTGTACCACTCCCCCCCGTCATCCGTACTTTCACCTGTCCCTCGTTTCCCCTGAGTTATTTAAGCTCCAGTCCGGCCCCAGTTCCCTATGTCCGTATTTGTCGTTGAATGTGTGGTGTGTGCGTGGTCTTGTCTGCTGTCTTGTAAACCCTGTACTGACTTTGTGCCTCTCTGTTCTCCTCTCCCCAGGCTCGCATTTTGGGCTATTAGTCTGGGTCTTCATCACACTTATATGGCTCCTCTATATTGATATGGATTGGTGTTTGAGTCAAATGTGTAATCACAGCACCAATTTCTCTGTCTCTGTCACCATTTTCACATTTTCACATCTCAGCATGGGATGTAAAAGGGATTGGATCCTTTGAAACCATATGCATTTGTGTGGTGGTGATGTTTTCTCCTACATGGTAAGGCTAAACGCATGGGTTGTGAAAAGAACAGGTGGAGTTTGTTCTACGGATGGACATAGGAGCATTTCTGATTTGCATAATCATGCATATTCACAAATCACTGACAACTTCACAGCCACGTCAAGGCAGAGACCCACTCCCTTTGGCCAAAAATGTGTAATGGGCTGCGAGCAGAGAGACCGAGGGCTGCATCATATATCAGATATCAAATATCTGAGCGAAATTGTTTTGTGGGCGTAGATCTTTATATAATGAACAGACTGTCCTGTTGTTTTCGGTGTTTTTGTTCTGTATTTTGTGGGGTTTTTTTAAAAACACGAGTGTCTCTGTGTGTTCCTGGGTGTATGTTTAGGCCTCCCAGTCTGTGGGTGGTGGCCATTCCCTGCGCCACACGCAGTAATATGTAATAATACATGACAATCAACTAGTATCTTCCTGCATACCCCCATACCACCCGCCCCCCCACAAATGCAAAATGAAATGTCTTCTGTTTTGGTTTTAATATTTGATTTTGTTAGTCTATGTCCGATTACACACATTAATGCTTTAAACCAGAAAAGTGAGCTGAAGATGGACATTGTATCACCCAGTCAGCTTAGCCTGCTGCTCCAAACCTTCGTTCTTTTCCTGTTCATTTAATTTTTTATTTAATTTTTTGTTCATATTTTATTTTGATATTTTTCATTTATTGGTAATTTTGCAGGACGTCGGTGCGATTCCCATATAGACCACAGTAATTTTGGTGGTAAATAAGGTTGCCCCTTCGATCAGAAGGTTGAGGGTTTGAATCCCAGGGCTGCTAGTGGCACCACTGAGTCACTCTTGAGCAAGGTACCGACCCCACACACTGCTCCCTGGGCACTCCATCACTAAAGTGACATTACACTTTAATCCAGCAGACGATTGCCATCTCCACTGTTAGAGGATCTCTACTAAGGGGAAGAGATGCTCTCAGGCCATTTTTAGCTTTTTCATCATTGTAAAGCAAAGTGTCCGTGGATGAACACACCATAACACACAGTGTGAACAGTGTGAAATTCTTTCTCTGCATTTAACCCATTCAGCAAGTGAAGCAAGGGGGGTCCGGGGAGCAGAGTGTGGGGACAGAACCCTGCTCAAGGGTGTTGCCACTAGCAGTGTTGGGATTCGAACACACAACCTTCTGACTGCAGGGGCAACTCTCTAACCACTAGGCACCAGCTGTACCATTAAAAGTGATAAGTAAAAAATAAGTAGCATCTAAACTTTTATTAATTTTTCAAGATACCAGTATGGAATCAGGGGAAAACTTTTGTTAGACATTTAGGGCTGCATCTATACACTAAATTTACCACACTTAAGCAAATAGGATGCATGAAGCTGTTGATGAAACTGTACAAACAAGGGCTTAAAAATCTGTTACTGGACTTTTGTGTGACATTTGTGCGTCATGGTGTAATAGGTGTTAATTCAGGTCCCAATTCTTAACATGTCTGTCCTTATAACAGTAATCACAAAAGGACTGGAGAGACAATATTTGGGGGAGTGCCTGGATTCCGGAGCAGGAGAAGAAATTGGACTCTGCGAACGTTCATCCCCATGGATGGTGTGTTGCTATGGCATTCAGCTATGACAGATTCTGGTCACACACACACACACACACATACACACACAGTGCTGCTTGAAACCATCACTGTGTTCATAAGTGCGTGACAATATTACATAATCATAAAGGTCTCGTCCCTGGGCACTGGTGAGACGGAGAACATGTCTAAGCTGGAAGTCAGTTATGAACTGTTTAGCAAATACTTCTCACTCTCTGTTTCTTCTCCCTCCGGGGCGGGGGTTCTTGAAGGTTTAAAAACTTGAGCTTTAGATGTTAATGCGAAAAATACATGTTCATGATTTTTTTTCAATGAATTATCACATGTAATGATCACAAAACCCCATTATTACGATATTATTACCATTTATATTTATATAATAATTGAGAAATAATGGTATATATATTATATATGTAAAATACATTTATATATATTCTAAAATAATATATCCATAATATAATCATGTGATATGTATCATTTCATATATCCATATATTATCTTTGTCTCTGCACCATTATGTCATGAAAATGTAACAGAATGTAAACAACAGCTGGTGTTTTCAAATTCGAGCACACACATAAACACACACGAATCTATGGCATATGTATGTGTATTTATATTTACATATTGTAGTTCTTTGTGTCATCCTGCCCTGTAAATGACAGTCAGCGCCAGAGTCAGGGAACCACTGCAAGGTCCGGGGTGGCCTAAAAGACAAAACAAGTGCTTATCAACAACGGAGCTTTGGGACGTCAGCCATTATTGATTCCCTCTAGCATTACTGACGGCAAACATGTACACCTTCAGCCACTCAAACTCACACTGTTATACTGAGAAAAGACACTGGATACACTCCACTGACCAGTCAGAGTGACTCAACATGCAGTTACACGATTCAGAGAGAGAGAGAGAGAGAGAGAGAGAGAGAGAGAGAGAGAGAGAGAGAGAGAGAGAGAGAGAGAGAAACTGTATGTAAGAGAGGGCAGTAAAGTGAGAGCTGAGAGAGAAAGTGTGACAGTAAGCGAGTGAAAGATAGAGAGAGCAACAGAGAGAGAAACTGTCAGATAAAGATTAGTAAAGAGAGCAGAAAGAGACAGGACATGGCAGTAAGAGAGAGAGAGGGAGAGAGAGAGAAAAGAGAGAGAAACTATGTGAGAGATTAGTAAGGATAAGACGGAGAGAGCGAGAGAGCATGACAGTAAGAAAGAGAAAATAAAGAGAGAAAACTGTGTGAGAGAGATTAGTAAAGAGAGCAGATAGAGAGAGATTGAAAAAGCATGACAGTGAGAGAGATTGAGAGAGAGAGTGACAGTGAGAGAGAAAGAGTGTGTGTGTGTGTGTGTGAGAGAGAGAGAGAGAAAGAGTGAGATAGAAAGAGAGAGAGAGAAAGAGTGCGATAGAAAGAGAGAGAGGGGGGGGGAGAGAGAAACAGTATGAGGAGAGTTAATAGGGCGAGATGGAGATTGACTGAGTGAGCGAGAGACTAATAAAAAGAGATGGAAACTAGCAGAGAGAGAGAGATGTGCATTTTGTTAATTGAGGTACTCATTTATGTCAGTAGTGCAAATATAGAATTGTACTGAGAGAGTGAGTGATGGAGTGGGACTGAGGGTCAGAAGGGAACGCGGGTTGGACTCGTGGTTCAGACACAAACAGTGTTCCTGGAATAAATGTGCCGGTGTTGGTCGGTGCCAGTTCAGAGGTTTGTGCTCCCTCTGGGCATGTGCTGACCAACTCAAAAAGGTCAAAAGGTACAGAGCTGTCTGCAATGGGCCATACACACACACACACACACACACACACACACACACACACACATACACACACACACACACACACAGCACTGTAGCACAATGAGGCACACATAGGCCGGAAAAATCTATTTAACTCCATTTTCCCCTTTTACCAAAATCTAATCTACTGTAATCAATTAGCCCTGTGCTAACCACATGTATAAATAAATCATCACATCACATCACACACTCAAACAGACTGGCTCATGTGGTTTTTCACACTGTCTTTAGGTTTGCAAGATTACACAACAAATATAATTAGCATTGTGAAAATTGCCTACATCACATGGCTGCCTCAAATTACCTGGTTTCTGACACTGTAAGGTATTACATTTTATTGATTTTGTAGCTTTAGCCCTATTAGTTAACGTGTGTCATAATGAGTCAGAAATCCGAATTATATAAGAGTATTTAGGCATGCAGTTTATCCATTGCTAAGTGATATGGTATATGCTTTTTTGATGCACTGTAGGAAGATATTTTAAAACTTTTACGGCTCACACACAGATAAAGCTGTAGGATCTGGGCTATATCTGTATTGGATATTGATGGCTTTAAGATAAAAAGTGGTATGGCTCCAACTGTATGGGCTACATTTGGACCAGATAATGAAAATGAGTCAAGGATCTATGCCTGATTTGGGTTGAATGTAATGAATTTCAAGCCAGCTGTAGCATCAGGTTTACAGAATATATGTGAGGTGATTCTGCTCCATAATAATAATAATAATAATAATAATAATAATAATAATAATAATAATGTTGTTGTTGTTGTTGTTATTAAAATAACTAGAAATTATGTGTGGTTGCATGGTTGCTATAAACTAGTGGGGAGACCCCAGACATTAGTTTTATGGGCAAAAAACTAGTGTACTAGTGTGAGCCTCAAGTAACATTCGGACCATATTAGCCTTGCTTTTTCGGATTCAGTGGCATGTGTGACTCCCACAGCAGACATACAACGTCTTCCACGTCGTGTAACATGTTGTGACTTAGGGGTTAGAGCACTGTGGTGGCATTGCTTCTCCTGAAGCTGAAATGATTAATGCTTAACCAGAACCAGTGAAAATGTTGCATACTTCTAAATGTTCCAAATCTCAGCCCTATGGCTACCCCAGCATCTCCCCAAGCTACATTCATGCAATAACTCAATTGTCCATAATACTCAGGCCTGGCTCTGTTAGCCAGCTCTTGTTTCTTTCATCCTCGTCAACTCCAAATCAATCTCAATGTCCTTTTAAATTATACACGAATCCAGCAGGAGGCGGCCGAGAACTAAGTGGAGATGCTGGCGAAGCGCCGGCTCGGCTTCATCAATTATGTATGCCCGGTGCTACCAGGGAAATCATAATTAGGCATCCCAGCTATGTCCAACATGACATGTTGAGATTACTCTAATGAATTGGCTGCTGCATAAAACACCCCTTTAGTTTAGCCTAGCAATGGACAAGTGGTCGGGCTTCCTAATGAAGACAGATGCGGGAAAAATAGGAAGCGCATCCTTAATGTGGACACCAACATTCCTCCACACTCAGGTTTAACCCTTTAAACTGACGCCTTATTTTTGAGTTATTAGTCTTAGGACTACTTTCTCTGATTACCCACCATATGTTATGCAAGAACTGCTAGAAAGTTACACTATATGGAATGTTGGGATGCCTGATCATTACACCAACAGGGACTTTAATGGCATTGCATTGAAATACACAGACTTGCAGCTAAAACAGCTTCCACTCTCCTTATAAGGATTTCCACAAGATTTTGGAGTTTCTGTGGGAATTTGTGTCCATTCGATCTGTGGAGCACTTAAGAGGTCAGGCACTGAAGGCCTGGCTCGCAATCTCCGTTTGTGTGCCAGGACTTGTCGTCCAACATCAGTGCCTGACCTCATAAATGCTCTACAGAATGAAAGCTGTTCTAGCTGTAATTGTCATGTGTCCCGATATTTTTGTCCATATAGTGTTTGTGTTAACAGCTGTTGACAAAACAGTAACCTTAAACCTTGATTGTCCCTTATTGATTCCTGATTAAATGACACCTTTAGCGATGTTCCTGAGGTCGGAGGCCAGTCTACATTTTTATCCATCACACCAGAGCCCATCGGACAGAGCTGATTGTACAGTCACCCTTGATTTAACACTGTTCTTCATGTTTCCAGCTTTACTGGTTTTTGCATTCTCGATAGGCCTGTAAAATCTGCTAGTTGAATAAGGGAAGTGTTCCCATCATATTAAACCATTCTCTTGCAGCTTTGAGCTTTTTTTTTTTATTAGAGAACATAAATACCACATTTGAAGGGTTCACTCGACATAGGAACACCAAATTATCTGTGTCCATTGTATTTTAGGTCAGATTTACCACAGTCAGAGGAACAATTAACACTAAATAAGAAAAAGCCACTTCTATTGTATTTCATCTTGTGTTGCTCTATGTAGACTGATTCCTAATTTTTAGAAACCTTGGCAATAACCAAAGGGGTTAATAAAAGAACCATTTCAGAGTTTTTGGGCTGTATAAAGAAGATTGTTTTAAGTGAATATCATGACCCAGTTTGCAGAGTGCTAACTGACAGCACTTGAAAAGCTAACAACGTTCGCTTTATGAACTGAACTATTCCTTCAAGAATATGCCTGGAAAATGCATTGGAGGTGGATGAGATCTTCAGCAGAACTGTGTTTTGGTACATAAGATAATATAAGATTATATAAAAATAAATCTTTATTAGTACCACAAGTGGGAAATTTGCATTGTCCTGGCAGAAAGTGGACAGAATAAAAAAGGTAAGAGCAGCAAAAATGAAAAACAATACAATTAATACTAGTCCAACACTACAGTATAAAAAGTACAATACAAACAATCTAGAAATATGAATGTGGACGTGTGTAGCCATGCAGTTCCCTCTGGTGTGTGCCTAGTTGGTCGGGCTCGTTCTACAGCAAGATAGTGACCCAAAACACCAAGCTCTACCAGAACTACCTTAGAAAAAAGAACAAGATGGTGAGCTGGAAAACATGGAGTGGCCAGAAGTCTCCAGACTTAAACCCCATCGAGCTGCTTTAGGATGAACTGGACAGAAGAGTGAAAGCAAAACAACCTATAAGTGTAACACACTTATGGGAACATCTGCAGCAAAGTTGGGAAGAAATTTCTGCAGAATGAACAATGAGACACTGAACCGCTTGAATATCAACACAAAAACAGGAAAATTGGGGTGTTCTAAAACTTTTGACCTGTAGTGTGTATATATACATAAACTTCAATAAGTATATGTCTGTATGCACTTATTGAGTATATGTATGTATGTATATACAGAGTGGATAAATAAATGTATATAATATATACATTTAAAATAATAAGAGATCTCGCTCCAAAAGCCAGCACTATAGACTCTGATTCTGTTCAGGAGGACGAGCTTGAGTGACATCTTCAAACCCCACTGGGGTGTGTTTGACAGTGTAACCATCAATTTCTCCCACAGAGACGTTGTTAATAATGTGTTGTCACAACATGCATTGAGTCAGAGCGTCGGGTGAGCCGATAACGTCTGCTGGAGATCGTTCGGGTTATTCATGGGTTAATGGGCATTGCCTAATTGAGCTGATAGGTCTCTTGCGTGCTCTTCAGGGGCCACATCTCTGTCAGTGAACCATACTGCTTATGGAGCTTAGGCCCATTTCGGTTGCTTCTCTGGAATCATGCTGCCTGTGACCACCACAAGCCATGGGTGGGCTGTTGATTGGCAGATGCATGGGAAGATAAAAGCTGGAAGTGAGATCAATTTCTCACACGCAACCAATGGCACCTTCAAAGGGTATAAGCTCTTATGAGGAAAAGCCTCTTAGGGCCAAGTAGGTTTGACAGTTGTCTCATGCCGCCTCTTATCAACGGCACCAAGAACAGAGCGGGTTGCTCGGATTGCACTCCTTAGCAACGCAAATGTCATATCAGGTAAACGTAAGAAGGCGCCGCCACATTAGAAAATGATGAAATGTTTTTTTAACTGCAATCCTGCATAAAATCCACACCACCCAGAACATAAACGTGCTTTTAGATCAGCAAAATTTAGATTGTCAACCAATAGCAATCTATTTCCACTACACAGTGCGAGCACTAATGGCCCAAATTCAAGGCACCGCTAATTTTAGCAACTAGGTATATCGTTTTTCATAATAGGCCCCTTTCATACCTTCACTTCTGACAGTTTGCAAAAAGAAATACATGTAAACACATCCCTCATAGAAAATACTAAAGTAATGTAGTGGGTTTTTTTTTTTGGTTTGGAATTTAAGGGATGCAACAAAAAGTCTCCATTTAGGTGAAATGTGTTTACTGCTTTTACAAACTGGCAGGGGTTTTAGACTATATGCAAAAAAATGTGTTGGGACACACCTGTATTCTAGCTTTGTGGACAATATCAGTGCCTGACCTAACAAATGCTCTACAGAATGTATGGGCTCAAATTCCTATAGGACCACTCTTAAATCTCTAAATCTCTAAATCTTTTGGAAAGCCACACAATGTTATCGAGGAATGTTAGAGCTGCAAAGGGGTGCCAACTCCATATTAAAATGTAAGTATTTGAATACAACGTCTTTAAAGTCCCTGTTAGTGTAATGGTCAGATTATTAATAGGTCTGGAATATTCCATGTAATATGATAACCTGTGTCATGCCAAGTAGATGATTTTAATACATGCTTGTGGCTCATCTGACTTGTGCTATTCCGTGTAGTGTTTAGCGTGAAGGAAGCTTGAAGGTCACTATGGTTTCAGCTTTTGTTTGTAGTGTATTTTTGATGAGATTTTCATTATGAAATTGTCGTTGTTTGTTTGGCGGCTATTCAGAAACATGAGGAATCACGAGGTGATGTCCATTTGTCATAGATGATCCCACCCTACAACAATCAACAATCACCCTACAGTATACAATATAGAGCGAAGGAATACACTGCATAGTACTCTTGATGCACATATCACAAATCCCGCAACGGTCCAGAAAAACAAAGGATGATGTCGCATTGAGGTCATCAGGCCACATTCAGTTGTGAGAAGCGAGATAATGACTGCCAAGGCATAATGAACACAGCCCTTTTGGTGCCAGAGTCTGATGGATTTAAGGCCTGAAATTTTAATGGAATGGCATTTGCTGTACCCAGTGGCTGGTCCTGAGGATGACTCGGAAAGTTCACATGCGTGCGCTAGTGTCAGATTGCGTGTGTGTGTGTGTGTGTGTGTGTGTGTGTTCATGTGCATGTCTGCGAGAGAGAGAGAGATGGAAAGATCGAGACACAAAGATGGAGATACTCATTAGCCAGCAGAGAATAGCATAAGCCTTAGACTGTGTGGGCAAAGCGAAGAATGACAGTAGACATGAAAGACATCAGAGGGCACGGAGGCCAAATGAGGAGTTAGCACTGAGCCAACTCGGAAGGAAACAAGGCTCTGTGCGTGTGTGAGCGTGTGACTAGAAATGGCACAATAATACTCGAGATGGCACGATGCCATTTTTCTTTTCAATGACACTTTGAATATTAGCTAATGACTCATATCTGGCTGAATGGAACCACCATATAGGCAGAGGTACACAGCTAATATTCTATCAGTGAAAAAAAGAAGACTATTTCCAAACAATAATTGTACATTCAGTATAATATTTAGGTACCTAATTAGCATGTGAGGGCATTTCTTTCAAACTGATACCAAAACTAGTATTGCATGAAGTCGTAATAGTGGTATTCCATTAAATCTATACAAGGAAAGTGTGTTTGATGGCAATCAGTGCTTTCATCTGACACTTCATATCCCTTTGGTATGTTCTGTTCTGTCCGCTGAACAACATGTCTAGTGCAGTGTTTGGTAGCTTTTCGATGACTGCAGTAGTCTACTGATTCTTCATTGAAATAAAACAAGTGATCACCAACCGCTGGACCTCATGGATATCCACTTTTTTAGACTGTTTGGCTCCAACCTGCATCAAATATACTGGCCCTCTCCTTTACTCTACACTCCAGCCACTCCAGAGACATCTGAAGAAGTTCATTAGCCAGAGTCGGTGTTGCAGACTTCTCAGGAAGGCAAAACTCCAAGACCAGTGGTCACCAACCCTGGTCCTGGCGATGGACCCTCCTGAGAAGTTCCAGCACCAATCTGCAGCAATTGCTCTGGCTATTGCACTTTTCAGGCGGGCAACCAGCCCTGGTTTTGGAGATCATTAGCTTCATTAACGTCCAGAGAAGTTTATTATCCAGAGAAAGATTTGCATTCATAAACACTTTCATAAACATCAACATCTTCGCTCATCTATCAAGTTTGCCTTTAGTTTTGTAAGCCATACACATTCGCACCATGCAAATAAACTGGAGAACTGAAGAACAGAAAATATGCAGTTGAACCAAGTGGCTTCCACTGTAGCCAAAAAAAGGCATTTTATGCTTACAGTGAAAAATGTTAAACCTGATAATGCATACCATATTAGAGAAAGTTCTTTGTTGATTCTTGATTAAACAAGTTTTTAGATATTAATGACTACATTTTGGTCATTTTGACTCATTATAAAATGGGACAATTCAGGCTGCATGATGGCTGCAATGTATTTAATCAGTTTTTATATCATACAGAGACCACATATGTAAACGTGTCTTGGCTGAGTGACTACAGAGAATGCATTCATTCATTTTCTGTAACCATTCAATCCTTACTAGGATCGTGGATACCCAGAGCCCACCTCAGGGCGTACACACACACACACACACACACACAAACAAAACACCATGACCCAGATTCAAACCCCCAACCCTGAAGGTGGGAGGCAACCACGCTACCCGCTGTGCCACCGTGGGGCCTGTGTATACGTTCAAAATCAAGTCAAAATGACAGTCTCACGCAGTCTGGCTGATCGGGCTTTGATAAACTTCAGAGCTACTTATGAGGCGAAGAAATCGGCTCCCTGGCTGACTTTATCCTACTCAGCTAATCACTAATCCTTTCTTAGGTAAACTGAGTGTGTTAGAAGACAGTCAACAATAATTTGATGCCTCCGCTGTAGAAAAAAGGACATTGGGCAAGTAGAAGACGTCCTTTAATAGAAATAGAAGACGTCCTTTCTATATGTCTGTCTTCTCATTTTAACATAAAGCTGTATTTCTGAGCTGTTTCCATAGCAACACAGAGACTCAGGCACTTTCAGGATCACTCGGGTAGAAAGTCATCAGGTTTGTCCTCCGAAACGCCGGACAGCAATAGCCCACTTCTAACGTTTACACTGGAGTAGATCATTTACAGGCCATGATTTTAGTGCTAAAGAAGCGTGAGAATCAAGTAATCGAATGACACGTCAACGTTTTTGCGCTTGATGAAGTGTTCGTTTGTCTCTTGTCTTTTTTTTATACTTTAATATTTTTGCACTGGAGCAATCCAGCAATTCATTGTAAAAGAATCAACTTCATGTAAAAAAAGACATTCAGTTGGGTTTGATGTAAAATGCTGTGTTCTAGAGACCCTTACAGATTGTTCACAGTGGCTGTGAAATGAAACCGGTCGTCTTAAGAACTCAATGCCTGCAGAAGAAAGTTATTACATAGGACTGCTTGCATGAATTTGGTGGAAATGCTGTTACATTGCATATATATTCACACTATTGTCCTATATTTTCTCTATTATTGTATTGTTTCAGTTTTACATCCCATTCATACTACTGTTATACTGCTATATCTACTTATTGTATTGTCTTTGTGATTCCTTACACTTCAGTGTTGCTAACTTCCATCCACACTTTACTGTTACAGACCATTACAACTTTGTCTATTTATTGCGTTGTCTGATGTCTGTCGTGACTTGCACTCTGTTGAAAAATGAATGTTGCTATATATATTGCACCATGGTCCTTGGAGAAATGTTCAAACCAAGTACGTGTTCACAGCTACCAATGACAGTTAAGTAATTCTGTTCCTTGAAGCCTGCTGGGATTCTCCTTTGAGTGATTTCAACGATATTTACTTATAATTTTTTGTATACACAAATATTATTATATATACTTATGTGGTTTCTACCAAACTGGTATCTATAGAAATGGGCAAAAGCATGTACAAAGATCAGCCTTCTGTTACTATTATTGGCTGTAGTTGTGCTACTGTGTGCATTTTTTCCTACAAATGAGGTACAAACATCCAATAGTGGTTTGTTATTTAAGTTATGGTCACACATGAAGTGAAAGTGACCACTTGTCATACGTGAACACACCACAGCACACAGTGTGAACAGCACGAAATTCAACCTCTGCATTTAACCATTCACCAAGTGAAGCAGGGGGCAGCCAGGAACACAGCGCCCGGGGAGCTGTGTGTGGGGACGGTACCTTGCTCAGGGTACCTCAGCGGTGACTAGCGGTCTTGGGAATCGAACCCGACCTTTCTGGTCTCAGGGTGAATGCCCTAACCACTAGGCTACCAGCCGCCCCAGTGTGAAATTCTTTCTCTGCATTTAACCCATTCACCAAGTGAAGCAGGGAGTAGCCCCTATCAGTGTGAGGACAGTACCTTGCTCAAGGGAACCTCAGTGGTCCCACTAGCAGTCCTGGGATTCAAACCCATAACCTTCTGATCACAGGGGCAACTTCCTAAACACTAGGCCTCCAGCCACTCCACGCAAATGTCTTGTGGGACCACGTGAACAGGGACTTGAACCCTGGACCCCCAACCTCATAGCTCCAGTACAAAAGCAAAGGGGTAAAGAGGAAAACAGTGTACTTTTTTTTTATTGAAATTTACATTTTAGTGTGTAGGCTAACAGGCCTGTATCCCACCATCTGTGAGGCAGCGCTATAAGCAACACATAATTGACTGCAGCGAGTATTTGACAACTTAAGTAGCTTGACTGAGAGCCTACAGCAAAAACAAAATAATTGACTCGCGAGCTCACTTGGTTTTCCATCGACCTGTGAACAGGCCTTTGATCTGTTTTCTCCCACCTCCTCTCTTTTCACTTTTGTCAAGTCTGCCAGGAGCCCCTCACCACCTCTGGCCTTTTCATGCACTGGGAGTGAGCAGCGAGACACCGTTTGGCTTTCCACAAATCACTATTGGCGGTACACGTTACAAAAATCGCTCGCGGCCCGTGGCTTCCTACATGTGCTCCGTCTAGTTTCAAATCGACCCGCTTCGCCAACGGCACACATTTAAAAAAGGAATAGAGGTCACTGGAACAATGGGAGAATTAACTAGAATACACACACACACACACACACACACACACACACACACACACACATACACACAAGACTTACTAATTAATAAACTGTTTAATGCTTATGAGCTCAGGACACCAGTGGGTTCTTCTCCTTCTTGTGAGAAATCTCTGCACTAATACTGTGCTGACACTTTTGCTGATCAAGCTGTTGATGTTATTAGGATAACACTTCTAAAGCAAATTTCCCAAAGGAGTAGAGATTCACTAAAAAAAAATGTTTTCTATATTTTTTATTGCATGCATTTGTATGCAATAAATCTCATGTAAGAGAAACAAAAGACGCTCCATAATCTTCCACAGAGCATAGAGCTCCATCCAATAGGAGGTATGTGTGAGTTATGAATGAGTTATTTTATTTCCCCTGTCCACATATGATATACACTATATGGAGAAATGTATTTCACTTCCAGTGAAAGATAATATTAATGCTTCAGCTCACCAAGACATTTTGGACAAACTATGCATCCAAATTGTGGACACAGTTTGAGGAACAACCATTTCTATTCCAGCATGACTGTACCCCAGTGCACAAAGCGAGCTCCTCTGGATGAGTTCGGTGTCGAAGAACTTAACTGGCCACACAGAGCCCTGACCTCCAGCACCTTTGGGATAAACCGAAACGGAGATTGTTAACCAGACCTTCTCATCCAACATCAGTGTATGACCTCATAAATGCTCTACAGAATAAATGCACACAAATTCAGAAACTCCAAAATCTTGTGGAAAGCCTTCAAAGAAGATTGGAAGCTGTTATAGCTGCAAAGGGGTATGAGCTCCATATTGATGTCTATGTATTTGAATGCAATGTCATTAAAGTCTGGTTTGTTCATATAGTGAATAGGGAGTACTGTAATTCAGCCCAGACTAAGCCTCAATTATTGGGCAGCCAATCAGAGCAGATATCATCTGCAATGAATCAGAATCGGTCACCAGTGTGTTGAATTAAGGTGAAATTAGCTATTCGTGGGTACCTGAGGCGACAGAAGTGGAGCTGAACCCACCAAAGGAAGCCATAGCCAATGTTCACGTTCACTGTCGTGTACGCGGTCAAGCGCGCGCTCGTGTAACGCGCCGCGAGAGAGGCCACGCCCCGCTCGCCTTAACCCTGCTGTGATTGGTCGACTGGGCACGTGTAACGCCTTCTCTCTTCTTTCTGGCTCAGACAGTGTGGATTTACAGACACGGCTGTATTTACGCGTACGCGTGCGTGTGTGAGTGTGTGTGTGTTTGAGTGTGTGAGAGGATGAGGGGTCCATGCTAAGTTTGAAATAACCGCCTTGGCTACCTTTCCTTGATGTCGTCCAGGTATGCCCTCTCCAGCTGCATGGAGAGTTTTACGCACGCAGAGTAGAGACGTCTGTTCTGTTTTGGTTTTGTTTGCTTTGTTTTTGTTTTTCGCCGCGTTGTGCCAATACACCCAGACTCTGAAAGATGTTCTGCGCCAAGCTGAAGGACCTGAAGATCTCAGGCGAGTGCCCCTTCTCGGTGGTCGTCAGAAACGATGAACCGGGGGGAGAAATGAAGAACCGAGAGAGTGATGCGCTGCCCGTATCTAGAGAGGTGCAGGGAAGCCTGGAGAGCTCCGTGCCCAAACGCAAGACCAGCAGGAGCAAAGTTAACCTGCATTCACTAGGAGAAAGCGTACGAAAAATCATATGTCCTGAGGTAATGCTTCTGTCAGTTTCATCCCCCCGCCCCTCCAATGCTGGCTCTTCAAAACGAGCATTTATTGGCATTAGAAGCTGTTAAAATTTGTTTTTTGTTGGTTTGTTTTTTCGTTTTTTCCATCTTCAGTTTGAGCAGCTGAGAAATGCCATGGTTAGAGTGATGAATGAGGAGTCAGACCTGACCTGGTAAGACATCTAATGCATAATTATAACGGATTTAACATGTAATGCATCCGATATATCACTCATAGTTAACATGTCTTACTTACACTATATATGGACAAAGGTATTGGCACGCCTGATGGATTTGGCCCCCCCTTTACAGCTAGAACAGCTTCCACTTTTCTTGGAAGGCTTTCCACAACATTTTGGAGTTTCTGTGGGAATTTGTGTCCAACTATTCTGTAGAACATTTATGAGATCAGACACTGATGTTGGACGAAAAGGCCTGACTCACAAACTCCATTCCAGTTCATCCTAAAGGTGTTGGATGGGGTTGAGGTCAGGGCTCTGTGTGGGCCAGTCAAGTTCTTCGACACTGAAACTCATCCAACCATGTCTTTATGGAGCTCGCTTTGTGCACTGGGGCACAGTCATGCTGGAAGAGAAAAGGTTCTTCCCCAAATTGTGTCCACAAAGGTGGAAACATGGTGTTGTCCAAAATGTCTTGTTTTGCTTGATTTTTATACACCTGTGTCAGTGGGTATGAGTGAATTCAATTACGTATTATTCAATCACGTATTAATAGGTGTGTCCCAAAACTTTTGTCCAGATAGTGTTTCTTACTTAACGTTTAGCATTGACATTCTAAGTCTAGGTGTTTTCTTTTGCTTCACACAGTGCCCTATGTGTAGCAGTTATGCAGAGCTCTGTTATTAAAATTCTTAGACATGTTGTTTAAATCTACATCAGCATCAATAATTTACCACAGAGGCTGGAATTCAGAATTAAATAAGCTTTCCAGCGCTTTGCTCAGACTAATCGCTCTTTTCTGAGCTGCTTGTGTGCTTGCATGTCCTTGTTTCATCCCGTTTGTTCTCATGCCTAACTGGTCGAATGTGTGTGTGTGTGTGTGTATCAACAGCCCAGTAGGACGCAACGCAGATCTCTGTCAGATGTTGGAAAAACCTGAGCACCTACTAGATGTCATGAAGGCTTATTCACAGACGACAGGTATGCATAACACCCCATTTTGATAGTTTTTAATATTTCATCTACAGATGTACACATCTGAACGCCATTCACTCCATGGTTCACACAGTCCATATATGGTAGCATGGCTGCAAAAATAGCCCATTTTGAAGTTGCTGCTTTTGTGATGTCACAAAAATAATGTACATATATCCACCTATTGAGACGATAGCAGTTTGGCCCCGGGCCATTCATTGTGAAGATATAAGGAGTGTTGCTTTTTATATGAGGCACAATTCAGAGTAGCCAATCAGAATCTTTTACATCCCTCATACAGGAGTTACCACACAGATATATATCCTCGAGTTACCACACAGATCTATAGGTCAAATAATGTTAACTGAAAACAAGTACACATGCTCTGCAGGGAACACATTTATATATAGCACTTTCCTATAAAGTTAATGTAATATATTAAACAAGTAGAAAACAATACATTGCAAGCCGTAACATTTGCAGAGCCCACATTTTGCGTTTAATTTTTTTTTTCAGTATGTTAAATTCAGCAAATTGTGTGTTAAAATGTGTTGCAGTGTGTTCTCTCTCTCTTTTGCCTGGACTTAAATGTCAGTGTCTTACATACAACTGTGTATTCCAGGCATTCACGTGGACACGCTGAAGATCTTGTTGGGCTTCAAGGTTTTCAGAGACTGCTACAAGGACGACAGCCACATTCTGGGCGTGGTCGGGGGGGCTCTCCACGACTTCCTCAACAGTTTCAACGTCCTTTTAAAGCAGAGCACGCCCCCCACCGCCGAGGCTCGCCAGTACGTGAGCCAAGCCTCGGTCCTGTGCCTGGACAAAGACCCTGGACTGCTCACGGTCTATTATTTCAACCCTCACCCCACCGCAGAGCTGTTCTTTCCTGGGATCATCCAGGCGGCCGCCAGGTTCCTGTACAGCACGCAGGTGGAGGTCAGGATGGACTTTGCCGGGGCGAAGGACAGCGGCGCCCTCCAGGCCAGCCACCAGCCACATCTGCTGTACTCCGTAGCAGTCAGGGACGCTAAGAGCCTGACCCCGAGCCCCATGAGGACGCACTCGTCCGGGGACATCCCTCTCTCTCTGCTCTACACCACCTTTCCCTTCCATATTCTCTTGGATCAGGACATGGGGCTACTGCAGATAGGGGACGGACTGAGGAAGCGTTTGGGGCGCAGCAGAGACGGCCAGAGGAGGCCGACGTTCGAGGAGCACTTTGCCATCGTCCTGCCCGAAATACGGGCCAACTTCCAGGACATCCTGACCATGCTGAACACCCAGTTCATTCTACGAGTGAAGCAGCAGCAGTCGTCAAGCTCTGCGGCCAGCTCTGGCAAGGTAATCATGAATATTTCACTTTCTCATATTACGCAGGTGGGCTTCATGCTGTGGGTCAAGTAGAAAGAGGAAAAGAGCTTACCTGGTTATTTTCCTCCCGAGCAATATTGGATTAGTTGCTTTGCTCAGCTCAGTTGAAGTAAAGAACAATGCAGCTTGGAGACCTTCAATAGACCAGAGTGCACCGCAGGCATATTTTGCACTTTCATTGGTTAGTGTCTCAGTGTTATATCAATGGCATGTAAAGAATAGCTTACCATGATATTTTTCACATTGCTTAACCTAGCTGTGCTCTGCACAAAATGGGGGGGGGGAAACCCCCAGCTTTGCACCGCACTGCTGGTATATTTTGATTGACAGTAGAACGTCATTTCTATCTATGGCTGTGTTTTTTTTTCTTAATCGCGCCCAGATCAAAGAGGCGGAAAAATCAAAGGCTGTCCCGGATTTAGACATAGAAAGAGCCTCTGAGCAAATCACCAGGAGTCAGGGCTAATCAGTGCAGAGTAATTAGGGAGATTTCTTTCCTGGTGCTCTTTTACACTGACTTCAGGACCAATTTCTTTGGCTGTCCAGTGGCTATGAGGATGGTTTGGTGTAGGCCCACTGGTCCTGGATCAGCATAAAAGAGGGAAGTTCTTTTCTGTTAATTTCTGTTCTGTTTAGGGAACCCACTCCTACGCAGGCGGCCAGTCGGGAGCCAAATGTCATGTCATGCAGGAACATCCACCTCTCATAGCATCAAATAATGAAATTTATCCTATTTATGGCTGCTGGCTAAGAAAAGCGTGGAGGCTTTTTACATAACATGCATATGAAGCTGAAGAAAATGTATTTGAATTTGCATCTACCATGTTTTTTTATTGAGGTCTGTTACACCTTATTGACCATGGAGACCCTGAATCTACTTTTTCACTTTCTGTGTTTATCATATCTGTGTGTTCGTCATATTGTGATAACTATATTTCATTCTCTCCTCTCTCAACTCGCTGCACAGTGACATGTGTGGAATAAAGTCCTCACCATCGAGTTATTTATTTCTCCCCTAAACCCAGCAATATTCTTGGTTTATAGAGCGAGAGAGTTAGCAGAAAAGAGATAAAATCTTCACCAAGAATGCTGCTGTCCTTTGGCTTAGTTGAACCACTATGCACTCGATAGATGCTTGCATTAATCTTTGGTACACTTCTTAAATGTCACCCGAGTTTACACAACGGGCCCCTTATAAGGTCACTAATCCCTATGGACCGGATCCATTGGGGCTTCACTGGTAACAAGAAGTGTTTTAGGCTAATCCAGTTAACTAGGTTAATAGAGTTTGAATTAAAGTGGAGGAAAAAATGGGATACATTTAAATTAGAGAGCCCTGCAGCTAAGACAAAATGCCACCAAGTGCATGTAGTGTGGCCTTTTATGTTTCCCAGTAATGCAGAGGTTGCTTTAAAATGAGATTCTGCATGATTAAAACAAAGCTGAGACTACTTCGAGTCCCACAGGCTGGAATAGTGATGGAATAGTGATATAAGCACCTTTACATGAGTCTAATTTCCATTTGTCACAGTAGTTAATGTTAAGGATGATACAAAGCCCCATCCTTTTGGTATACGCAGCATGGACAAAATCTTATATTGTGACAATAGTGATGTGCCTTTGGGAACACTGGACTGGACGTGAAAAAGATCAGCCTGCATAATTTTGACCAAACCTCTTTGTTGGATCACATAATTGTATTGATTCATCAGAACACCCACACAACACTCCTTTGAAATATCTGAGATGCTAGCAGCACTTCAGCCTGTCACAGTCATGAGATTTTAGCTGAATGAATAACCCTAAAAAATACTTTCTAGCTGTCAGTACTTAGTAGTTCCCAGCTGATTACACTTATTAGCTACAGAAACATTACTCACCATTGCCCTCTGAAGATGAGAACAAACATCAAGGAAACAATCATTACTCAGCGCTGCCCTCTAAAGGAGCTAGCACACCTCAAATAAACAAACATTAGTCACCGCTGGCCTCTAAACGTGTTGTAACTTTTGTTGAGATGATGAGTCTTCTTGAAGCAAATGCCTGTTTTTTTGTAATGCCTGAAAACCAGTGCGTTTACACGTCTGTTTAACACATATGAGATGACTCCACCCATGAGACTTCAGCCCATAATGCCTTTATAGTAATGCCAATACAGGGCAGCCAATAAGAACAGAGGTTATTCACAGGTACCAGCTTTTGCTGTCAAGAGAGGCTCGAAACCTGAAAATATGACCATTTTTATATAAGACTGCACAAACATAAGAGGAAAAATATAGATATAGATCAAATTGTTAGTATATGGGTCCTTAAATAAACATGATCAGGCAATTATATAATAGTTGTGGAGTATTAGAAGTTTAATGAACTTAAAATGATAACAGCAATGTTTTTAACTGTGCTGCAAAGGCCAAAAATGACGATGAAACAAAACATCATCCTTGCCAGCTCATGCTAAATGCAATGCTTTCCCATTACAGCACATGGACCTGAAGGGTCAGATGATCTTCATGTCTGAGATGAATGCCATCCTGTTCCTTGGCTCTCCATGCGTGGACAAGCTTGAGGAGCTGACGGGCCGAGGCCTGTACCTGTCTGATATCCCCATCCATAATGCTCTGAGGGATGTGGTGCTGGTGGGAGAGCAAGCCAAGGCTCAGGACGGCCTGAAGAAGCGCCTGGGCAAGGCCAAAGCAGCCCTGGAGCAAGCCCACCAAGCGCTGGAGGAAGAAAAGCGAAGAACAGTGGAGCTCCTCTTCACCATATTCCCTGGGAACGTGGCCCAGCGTCTGTGGCAAGGCCTTCCTGTGCAGGCCAAGAAATTTGACCGAGTGACGGTGCTGTTCTCGGACATCGTGGGCTTCACTGCCATCTGCTCGCACTGCACACCCATGCAGGTCGTCAACATGCTCAGTGAGTTGTACACCCGCTTCGATCATCACTGTGGTGAGCTGGATGTGTACAAGGTAAGCTACTGTAGAGTTGACTTTTAAAACCATTGCTCCAAGCTTGTGCTGGATGGAGCCTATGTTATTCTACGTTGAAAGTGTAGTACTTGGTGTCAGAAGTTTCTGTAGTTTTGCAGCTTTGAGAATAATAAAGCTAACAAGTAATGGAAGCTTATGTGATGCTTGTGTGAAACCTTTCAGGTGGTTGGTTAGTGTAGTGGATAGCATCATTGCCTTCCAAGCTGGAGGGTGGTGTTCAGTTCCCGCCCTGGGTTACTCATTAAGCTACAGCAGTTAGAGTCAATGGGAAAAAATAGTAATACTACTTTCACCTTTAGTGTCTGCCAAAAATAAAACAGTACGAGCCTCTTAAATTTCCTTCTTAAACACACCTGCCACATAATTACCATGTTTACTATGTGAGTTTAGAGCAGGAACCATGAAACAAACCCTGCCGGACCCCAGCCCTTCAGGATCGCAGTATAACATTCTTGCTCCATGGCATATTGTTGCCAATGGAAATGGACAATATTCAGACTAAAAGACTGGACAAACGTTGGGATGAGCTGGGCCTAATTGTTTTAGGAAGAGGTCATGCCTGGACAATTAAGCCAAGACACTGGAATATTGGTTTATTATCCAACCCAGTCTTAGTACAGACAATGAACCGCCTGCTCCGGTCAGGCCTTAAAAAGTTCAGAAGGACGACAATGCATTTGACCAAAACGTGTATAGCTTTCATTGACTAAAACTAATAATGATCAAATGACTAAAATATAATGCTGGTCAGTGATTACTCTTGTCAATCGCGGTTAATCGCATTGTTATACGCAAAATTCCATAATGAATTCAAAGTAGTGTGTTGCACACTTCTATTTTAAAAGTCCTGCTATATGAACAAAAGTGTAGGAACATTTAGTTTGCAAACACTTGAAAAAAATAAGGAGCTTTTTAACAGCAGTGTTTCCCTCTAACACAGTTACACCGTTACAGTCAAATATTTCTGTAAATCTTGAACATTAATGTAATCAAATCAAATATAAAATCAAAGCTATTTGCCTCTGCAGGACATTCATGTTTTATCTAGTTTGTTATAGAAAAACTAGATACTCTTAGAGTCCAGAGCCCTGATCAGAACAGTATATCAGGCTCCTTCTGAGCAACAGCAAGTTTACATTTATAAATCTGTTTTCCTTTTGTTCTGAACAGGTACCAGCAGAAACCTTTTTCTTTTATCAGAGAGCAGCAAAAACAGTGTATGTTCAGTAGCAAGTGTCCCTGTTAGAGTGAGGTGAAGTGGTTGAGCATAAAAAAGCAATAAACTTTCAAAATAATAGTAATAAAAAGAAATGTGTTAATGCGGGGTTGTCGTAAATAATTTAAGTAAATAATTTGTTAACATGATAATAACACGTTAACTTGCCTAGCCCTACTAAAATATGCCAAAATCTAATATATGTCTAAGTTAAAATACTAAATCTAAGACTAAATCAAAATCACTAACGTTAGTGAACACTGATCTTCAGTAAAGCTGCATCAGCTAAAGTGGGACAACCTTTTTTGTTTAAGGTGGTCAAGAACCGTGCATGGTTCTAGACACGAATAAGTTGTGGAAACCCAATTAAGAAAGGATGAATTCCATCCGAACTTGGGGATAATGCTAATTTTTTTCAGGGGCACACATGTCAGACTTTGCAGTTCTGATTTAATGCTACATCTTTGGTGGAGCATGAAGAGCACTGACCTAGTATGGTGATAAATATGAGACACTAGGACCATTGCCTCCTTATAGCAAAGCCTGTAAACAGGTGAACTTTTATATATATTTCTTTATATAGTTTGTAGTATTTTATCTATATAGTGTTCTATATATTGAAGAAAAACCTCAGGCCCTTACCCTCTTAACTGTTTTTCCTTATTTGTGTATTAACCTGACTTTTTTTCTTTTGACAGGGTTTCTTAAGGTGTGTATCTTAGCTAGCAGTGACTTGGTTAAAAGCAGGTGTTGATCTTAGTGTAGCTTTTCAAGGATAAAGAAGACATAGACTACTTAAGCACTGATGTACATCGCTCTGGATAGGAGCATCTGCTAATGCCATAAACATAAACGTTATATTCTCTATTGCACTTAATTGACTCCATAGAGCTCCATAGAATATCAAGGCACAGTTTATCGCGTTTAAATGGTCCAAACCATGTTCACTTTAAAAAGGATTTCTTATTAGCACTGTTGGATTTCGAAGCAAAATTCTGGCCCACGGCCATTTTTCTATCACAAACTAATGCACAGAATTAATTTTTAATATTCTCAGGAGGCGATTTGTTTATTCTGGAACCCTGAAGGCAGCACAGCATTTACTTTCTGCTTGTCCAGAGTTATTGCCTTTACTTAATCGTGGCTGAAGTATCATAGTGGCAACAACTGAACTGATTTCTCTCAAATGGAGCAGGGCCAAAATAGCTCAAATAAAGCTGAGATAAAACTCTGTTGAGATCTAATATATTTGGATTGGTGTAGAAGTTGCATGTGTCCTTAAGTCTTAAGGGATGTTGTACAATCTGCCTTCCGCTCAAGATCTCATTCAAACTATGAAAAAGAAAAAAAAAAACTTCTGGCAAGGTCTCTCTCGCGGACCCTGCGACATTACGAACCTATGCGGTCTCTTTCGCCTTTATCTCGGCCAAGTGCTTCAGCAGGGACAATCGTTCATCTCCACGATCCTTTCGCCAACTCCTCGTAATCTGCCGGGAGGTTGGCTAATGTAATCAGTGTCTCTGCAAAAGTAAAACATCTCATCCACGTTGGAGATGGATCTCTTGTAAAAGACGGCGGAGGAAGAGTTTAGTTTGGGACGCCGCTTTGCTTACATTCTTACTGAACAGCTCTGTCCTAAAATAGATCTCCCTCTCTTCTTAAACTGGCAGCTCAGTCTGCCAGCTGCTCCTCTATGCGGGGGAACCAAAAACCGCGTAAATGCGAGCGGCAGCAACGAGCACAAACCTCTTGTTTGAGCTGTGAAGATAGGGAATAGTTCTAATAAAAAAAGGTCCAGAATGAACTGGTAATACAAACACCGCTGTCTCAATTCTCTTCATAGTAACATTAAATAAGACCTGCAGGATCCATTGTTCTGCCAGTTCTACAAGTTACGATTACATTTCGCCTTTAGATAAAGGAAGAACACTATCACGTTTGTGAGGACTTGGCCCACACAAACGAGAGCTGTCATGGAAGGCCCAAAACAGGCGAAGGCAGCGCGGACCACGGGTTGTTGTCCTTGTCCCGCTGCACAGGCCCCATTTTTTCGGCCGGCAGGGCGCTTACCGTCCAAGTGTCCAGGCTCCAGAGCCGCACAGAGCACCCCACGCGACCAGGCAAGCAGCCCCCTCCGGGAGGCTGTTTGGGCCCCTCCATGGACCCCTCGTTGGCAGGCAGGCCGGCAGGCAGGCAGTCCCCTCCGGGAGACTGGACGGACCCCTCGCTGGCAGGCAGGCAAGCAGGCAGGCAGGCAGGCAGTCCCCTCCGGGAGACTGGACGGGCCCCTTGCTGGAAGGCGAGCAGGCAGGCAGACAGACCCCTCCGGGAGACTGGATGGGCCCCTCGCTGGCAGGCGAGCAGGCAGGCAGAC
>JBBPDC010000084.1:4980039-4996060 GCA_037974485.1 Hemigrammopetersius urotaenia | reverse complement strand
AAAGACTGGCAGCTGTAATTGCAGCAAAAGGTGGTTCTACAAAGTATTGACTCAGGGGGCTGAATAATTATGCACACCCCACTTTTCAGTTAATTTGTAAAAAATGTTTGAAATCATGTATGATTTTTGTTCCACTTCTCAGGTGTACACCACTTTGTATTGGTCTTTCATGTGGAATTCCAATAAAATGGATTCAAGTTCAAGGGGGCCGAATACTTTTGCAAGCCACTGTATCTAGATTGGTATTCACATAAATAAAGCATGTGTAAATACACATAGACACATTTAAAGATTTCAATCCAGATTTCAATCACTCAAATCACTTGGTAAGGACACAGTTTATACAGATGGTCTTCTTAATGGGTGGCCTTTGTGATCAGAAGGTCATGGGTTTGCATCCGAGGACTGTTAGTCCACACACTGCTGCTGAGCCACTGTGTTTCTGGATGCCCACTGCTTCATTTAGTGACTGGTTTAAATACAGAGAAAGAATCTCAAACTGTTCACACTGTGTGTTGTGCTTTTACAGTTCATGCATGACTGTAAAGGGGGAAAAGGAATAGAAAAAAGAAACTCCCCCCAGGATTTCCGCCATCACTGCTGACATGGGTTTAAATCGATGGCCTGTTTTTGCAAATAAATTGCCAGTTTGGTTAACTTTTACCTTGCTTAACCTCTATTGATCGTCTCTCTACAATACATTGCGTTTTTAATGCACACAGTTCATGGTGTTGACACAGGAGATTTCTCTGAGGTCCTATGTGGGGCAGCTGGTGGCCTAGTTGTTAGGGAGTTGCCGCGCAATCAGAAGGTTGTGGGTTCAAATCCCAAGTGCTAGTGACATTACTGAGGTTCCCATGAGCAAGGTACCGTCCCCACACAGGTGGCAGCCCCCTGCTTCACTTGATGAATGGGTTAAATGCAGAGAACGAATTTCACACTGTGTGCTGTGGTGTATTCACACAGAGCCCCTTTATTATCAACAGCCAACATCTTACCCCTCTAAATGTCGACTGCTGGTGTAAAGAAATCAAAGCTTTTGTTATGCAACTTTGGAGCTGATGTGCATATTAACCATGATGAAATGACCAGGTGTGATTACTCAAAGAGATCCATTAAGAGATCCATTTGCATTAGATTTCAAAACTAGGGTTGCGAGTTTGACTCAGTCAGTAACAGTAGTCTACCATTTCAGAATCTGGATGCCCTGCATGACCACCTGGGCACCATCTACCCCGGCATGCGCGCACCCTCATTTCGCTGTACAGATGCGGAGAAAGGAAACAACCTCATCCTCCACTACTACTCTGAGAGAGAGGGGCTGCAGGACATCGTCATCGGCATCATCAAGACCGTCGCCCAGCAGATCCATGGAACGGAGATAGAAATGAAGGTTGGCTCGTTCTCCCTCCTTTCTTTATGTTACTTGGTTGTTTGTATTGTTCTCCTATAAGTGGGCTGGTGTTGTCACTGTCTGTTAGTTCTTTGCCCAACACATTGTGTGTCAAGCCATCAGTGGAAGAGAAAGTATGAATCATTTATCTGTGTAAACGTTTAGAGACAACAGTAGTTAAAGGTAAAGTGGCAGTTGGCAGAAACCCTTATCCAGAGCGACTTACAGTCATTAGTTACAGGGTCCCCCTGAAGCAACTGAGGGTTAAGAGTCTTGCTCAAGGACTCAATGGTAGAAAGTGGGGGGTTAGGGCTAACTTTGTGGTCATCGGGATTACAGGCAAGTGTTTTACCCACTGGGCTACTACCTCTATACAATAAGCCCAAATTATTCCCACATTCCAAATTATTTTTGATCACAACAGTTTTCCAACCTCTATATAGCCCTGACCCATTTTATAAGGCAAGTATGATAAATGGAAATAGCCTATGTTCTGATAGGCTGTCCTTTCTTTTTCTTTATTTAAAAAAACATTCAGGGCTGAAAAAAAAATAATTCAGCATAAATGGATGAGGATAAACTACTGTAGGCTGAATAGGTGTAAATGTTTTCGTTTTCTGTGACAATTTTACAAAAAATCGAATTAGATCTTTCAGGTTTTACATTTATGCAATACTTTGAGTTCTATGTAAAATCAATAAAGACATGTCATAGTTTTTCAGCCCCTATATAATATTGTTGCTTTTGAAACCTACAGCTAGTTTTATGACCTGAAGTGGTGCTAAAACACAGTAAGACCTTTGGGAACTCTATAATGTCAGCTCATATCACTATAATGTCTTGTGAGGGGGGCTAAATATTTCTGATTACTAAGTCGGATAAGTCGGCAAAAATATTTCTCAGGTTTTATCTTTTATAGGTGCAAGTATTGAACTGAACAGCTTTGCCTTGGTTTTTAAGAACTGCTGACAATATTATCCTCATTTCCAGATATAAAAATATTGTTCTTTAAAGCATAATTTTAAAGGAAATGACCAAACATCCAAATAAGAAATGATGCCGTGTTTAGAGAACCTAAATAATTCAAAGAAAACAAATCTCTTGTTCACTATTAAACAAAATGGCAATACTTTCCTTTGAGGAACTTCTAGTAGTGTTTTACCATCCAACTGGTCTCATTGTGAGAGGAGTGTTGTTTACAGCAGTGTTTTTATTCTTTTTCTCATTAAATAAGATGTGATTCAGGTAATCAGTCCCTCATAAAGCAGAATGAGGTGCTTGTGGAGGAATGTGTAGAACAGACACTGGCATGGAATGCGTGTCACACTCGTAGAGATGCTGATTTAAACATAAATTGTGGTCTCGTGTTTTTTTCCAGAGCTGTACATGTACAGTTAATTTTTGCAGCTGTATAATTCATTATGGAATTACGTTTAAATAGTGCAGTAAAATGACTGCAAGTGTATCATGTCAATAGCAGTAACAGACAGGACAAGAAAAGAGGTGGAAGACGAGGATGTTCTTGGTCTTAGTGAGTTTTTTTTCCTCTCTTATTTTACAAAGAAACCAAAAGCCTAATCATTTTCCAGCCTCTCTCTCTCTCTCTCTCTCTCTCTTGTGTGAAATGAGCGTGCAGAATTGACAGACCCTCCAAATGTAACACCTGATTTCTTGATAAAATGCTGCCCGCCGTTGTCATGACGACAGCGGGGCAAAGACACGGCGGCTTGACGTCAGCAAATCGGGTTCGGTTACACGGCAGGAAAAAATCTCAGCAAAGCTGCCGCATGTGGCCGCGCAGCACCCCGCCATGTGTGCTGCTATATGGCCTTTTTCACACTTCAGGATTTCAGAGGCTCAGTGTTTCACTCCAACTGTCAAACATGAAGGAGGACACATGGTGGTCTGGTGCTCTTTTTCTGGATCCAGAGTGGATGACCTGCACAGAGGGACTGGCACCATGAAGCATTTTTCAACTACATGTAATTCTCCCAGTCTTTGTCTAGTTGATCAAGGATCCATCCAAAACCATATACTATTTGGACAAAAGTATTGGGACACCTGACTATGACACCAACAGGGACTTTAATATGGGAAAAAAAATGCCTTTTAGGCTTCAGATTTCAGAGACTGAGGAGGAAACGACACTGAAGCGGTAGCGGTTTTACACGAGGAGATGTCTTTGGAATAAATTCACTGTATTCACTTTTGTGCCAAATCGTTTGACTGGAACCAAATCATTTGATTTGAATCCCACCTAGACTTGGGATCTTAATGTATCGCTACGAAACACAATGTACTTAAAATGTGCTTAACCCTACCTTACTTTACCCCTGAGAATACACCAAACCCCTTCATTTGAATTAAGTGGCCGTTAATTGGTGGAACCTTAATTTGACCTTAAAATTAGATTTGAGGCATGAATGTGAAACCGCTTAATCTTAAATGTAGGGTTCTATTGTTTAATGGCATTTTTTTTTAAAGTATGGAAATTCAGTAGTTTCACCCCTTAAATAGGCCTCAATCTGAGCGCTTTTTTCTTTATTTTTCCTTCCTTTCCTGTATGTGTAATTAAGGTCAAAATTAAGGTCATTTTAAGGGGTAACATTAAGGCATTTGGTCTTGCAATGGAATTCTTTACATTTAGAAATTTGATCAGTTTTACTTGGGGAGTTGGCAGTGGTATTATTATGGAGGATCTCAGTGATTGTAGTCGTATCC
Source organism: Hemigrammopetersius urotaenia (assembly GCA_037974485.1). Classification (NCBI taxonomy): domain Eukaryota; kingdom Metazoa; phylum Chordata; class Actinopteri; order Characiformes; family Alestidae; genus Hemigrammopetersius; species Hemigrammopetersius urotaenia. Next base: position 4,991,946 of record JBBPDC010000084.1, on the reverse strand, counting down.
AAATCCTCCACCTCATCATTTTTTATGGACTGCACACTCAGTAAATATTCCCATAGCTTTTATCAGCAATAAAATTAAGCGCAGAAGTAGGCGATATTAATCCTGCGCACCATGCCAGTAAATATTCAATTATATTCAAGTTAAATCATGCTTTAATGAAATGTTTGGACAGATTTTTGATTTGTGAGCAGCTGAATGTGTAGCAGTACTGCATAAGTCAACCAGCCTTGTTCTAAATTAAGCTGATCCAAAACATGTTTGATGTCTTAAATTTGCTTCTTTAGATTTCCACTACATTTATGAGGCTAATGTAGCAGTGTAATTATCCACAGTGATTGACTGTGCTTTATTATAAGGATTTAAACGTATTTGGTTGCGGGGACATGAATGAAAAGATCCTATTAAGCTGCTTTTCCACAACTTTCCCAAGTTCAATCTAATTTTATAGGAATTTGTAGAAAAATAAGGGCATTTAGACACTAAGAATGGTTCCACACAGAGCCTTCAATTCTCAAAGAGCTATTAGAATGCATTAATTGTGCTTGTCTGGGTTAAAGGCCCCTCTCTGGTAGAAAACCTGTTATAATTGGTACTTAAAAATGATTCTATATAAACTTTGCTACCTTTGAAACCGTGTGTGGCGACATCAAACACATATAGGCCTTGGTAGCATCATCATGCAGTTATTAAAAACACATGTATATCACATTATAGAAAGTGTAATGCATGTCTTACATTGTTTGACTGGAATCAATTCATCAAACTTGTATCCTTGCCAGACTTGGGATTTTAATGTGGTGATTCTTTACATTTGAAAAAAAAAATGCCCAAAAATGAGCACATATCACATACACACATACACTATTTGGACAAAAGTATTGGGATGCGTGACCATTACATTGCATTCAAATCCATAGACTTTAATATATCCTTGCCCCCCCCCCCCCCCCCCCTTTGCAGCTAGAACAGCTTCCACTCTTCTTGGAAGGCTTTGCACAAGAGGAGTTTCTCTGGAAATGTTGTACCTATTGATTCATTCTGTAGAGCAGTTAAACGGTCAGACACTGATGTAAGACGAGACGGTCTGGCTCACAATCTCCGTTCTAGTTCATCCCAGAGGTGTTGGATGGGGTTGAGGTAGGAGGTTTATGGATGTGGTGAGGGGAGGACATGCAGGCAGTTGGTGTGAGAGAGGAAGATGGGAATGGAGAGGAAAGAAGGAAATGGAGAAGGTTGATCCGCTGTAGCGACCCCTAATAAAACGGGAACAGCTGAAAGTAGAAGAAGAAGATGCACAAGTCCTAGAGGCCTGTTCTTCTCCAGCATTAAATTCAGTTCCTTAGGTTAGATTAAAATCTATGTTACCTGCAGAAAGGAAGCTGTCGTTGAGCAGGATAGGATATAAATCATCTTAGAGCTATCTGCCAATCACTGACTCTAGCACTAGTGAGTCATAAATATATTTATGTTTGTGTGCTGTGTTGTAACCACCCTCAATCTCAAACATATGACTGGTTAATGTACTTCTGCAAAGAAAGTACACAGTTTCTCACTGTATTTGATAAGCCAAGTAAATACTAAATCTAACCTTTAAAGTTACTACGTGACATATGCATGTTCATTTTTAGGGATGACAGTTTGTCTTACAGAAACTACATATGGAAATCATACATAGATGACTTGACTTGACTGGACTAAGTGTGCATGATGCTAATTCATAGGATATACATTTCCATTGATTTCTAGCTACATGAGCCTCATAGCTAAAGACTAAAGATACACTATATGCACAAAAGTATTGGGACACCTGTTTTTCAGGGTTATGTGTTTGAATGGAATTCCATTAAATGGTCAGCCGTCCCAATACTTTTGGCCATATAGCATACAACATGTCTTGGGTGATTAAATATATTCAAGGAGAAAATAATACATTTGTGATATTTTGGACAAACCTTTGCTTGAAGTCAATGTGTTTAGTAAGAACGATTACTGAACATCACTCTAAATCGTTTTCTCCCTACGCCTCTATTACTAGGTCATTCAGCAAAAGAGCGAGGAGTGTGACCACATTAAGTTCCTGATTGAGGAGAAGGACTCAGGGGAGGAGGCGTTTTATGAAGATCTAGACGGCTTTGAGGAGAACGGCACTCAGGAGACCCGGATTAGCCCCTATACATTCTGCAAGGCCTTCCCTTTTCACCTCATGTTCGACAAGGACCTCATGCTCACTCAGTGCGGCAATGCCATCTTCAGAGTCCTGCCACAGGTGAGGCAGGTGTTCCTGAACAATATTAATTATGTATCATTTGTAAATTGTATCATTTCTAATTTATATATCACAACATACACTATAGGGACAAAAGCTTTAGACAAACAAGGACTTTAATGACATTGCATTAAAATACATGGGGTTGGCCCCCCTTTGCAGCTAGAACAGCTTACACACTTCTCTGAAGGCTTTCCACAAGATGTTGGCATGTTTCTGTGAGAATTTGCGCCCATTCATTCTGCAGACTTTTGCAACATCGGTATTATGAAGGACATTATCAGTTATTGTATGATCATACACTATAAATATTGAGACAGACCTGTTTTTCAGGGTTTGGGCTAGGCCAGGGAAGGACAATTTTAATGCTTCAGCAGACCAAGACATTTTGGACAAAGCCCTGACCTTAACCCCATCCAACACCTTTAGGATGAACTGGAACAGAGCTTGGGAGCCAGACCTTCTCGTCCAGCATCATTGCCTGACCTCCGAAATGCTCTACAGAATGAATGGGCACAAATTCCCACAGAAACGCCGAAATCTTGTGGAAAGTCTTCCAAGAAGAGTGGAAACTGTACTAGCTGTAAATGGGGACCAACTCCATATTGAAGTCTATGTACTTGTATGCAGTGTCATCTAGGTACCTGTTGGTGGAATTATCAAGCATCCCAATACTTTTGTCCATATAGTGTATGTAGTTCAATGTGGTTCCTTTAGTTAAAATTCTAGCAGGTTGGATTATGGATCTTTCCCATAATTTTGAATCCAATTTTGTGTGAGCAGATTGCAGTTATTATCCTCATAGTTCTTTTGTAATTTACTTTGTATTCTTGTACATTGATTCTGATATTGTCAAATCGATGCATGTATGAACAACCTCAGGAAAAAAGAGAGACTGATAATGTTTCATTTTAGACATATTACTCACCCATAGGCCTGATGATGGTTTGCGACTTTGATAAAGTGGCCATCATGCTGGTTTTTACTGAAAAACAGAATATAGAATGCAGCAGAAATAGCGTACAACTCTCTGAGTAACGTAGCATCTTGGTGGGAAAGGGAAATTTAGGAAAGAAAATACGATGAAACAGACGAGAAGAAGAAATCCAAATATGATGACAAAAAGCACTGCCTGCTGATTCTCTCTTCCTCTCTGCGTGTGTGATTTCACAGCTCCAGCCTGGTGTGTGTAATCTGTCCTCTGTGTTCTCCTTGGTGCGGCCTCACATTGACTTCAGTTTCCATGGCATCCTGTCCCACATCAACACTGTGTTTGTGCTGCGGAGTAAGGTTAGCATACCCAGCCGTGTGACGGTCCACACCTGAGGAAACTTGTGATGAAGTTGTTTACAGCCGTCTGTAGCTCAGTATGTATTCTTCTAATAAAAAAGCTCATCCTAATAAGACAATCTAGCAGTTCTATCATTAAGTGCATTACCAGAATCTTTGTAGAGCTGATTTTAGATTTAAATTACACCTAAACTGACCAACGTTATCCAGTTTACATGCCATAAATTAAGCTCATGCCGTGGATGAATGATGTTATAAATGTGTACTTTAAGGAGAACAACTACTGTTCACAAGTTTGGTATCAACATTTCCACTAATGTAAAATGTGCACTAGTGCACACTGTTTTATACACTATTGACCACACTTGATTCAAAAACATGTATGGAGAAAATACTAGTGCTGGGCCGTTAACGGCGCGAGGTTCTTATCGCGCAATAAAAAAAATATCGTCGTTAATATATACACCCTAAAGATGCCCCCAAATATGCTCCCAAAACACTTACAACTCATTTAAAACTCAGCTTATTGTTTTAACCTTGTAAAGGTTAACCTGTATTTGTAATGTTTACACTGAACTCCCACAGTGCTAGAATGTAAAATACCGATATTACCTCTATATAAACTGTAATTCATGCATGCGCTGTCATTTTCTTTGGTATAAACAGGGTAAATACATTAAAAAGTCAATTCAATTCACAGTAATAAAAATGTAGGGCTTTAAGAAGAACAAAACAAATAACGCGAGAAAACTCCACTGGGGAAATTCTGGACTGCGGCTGCCAGAGATGTGTCACAGGGCAGCAGCCAATCAGCAGCAAGGAGGAATAAATAACGTTCTCGGATTGGCTTCTTTCAAACCTCCCGCCTCTGAGTACAGGTGACCGTGACGTCCGGAAAAGAGGTCAAGTTTGTAATATTTAAACTACACCATGGAGGTTATTCTGTTCTATAGTACATTATCAAACTCAAAGGTCATTCAGTGTGCTTTACAGAAATACAAAACAAAACAAAATAGAATAAATGAAAGAAATAAAAGAATTAAAAAAAGAAGATTGAAAGTGCAATAGAAGTGCAAGCATTTAAAAGAAGGCAGAGGAGAATAGTGTGGCTTTTTAAAGCTGGCTCCACCTTCTAGGATATACTAGTTTTTAACATGACAACTGTTTTTGACAGTAATCCACATCCACTGCAGCGTCCGCAGCCTAAAAAGTCTAGTCTTAAAAAAACTCCAGATTGAACTTGGAAAGATATTCATAGGGTCTCTGAATGAGGCACTACTGCTTGTGTATTGTGTGGATGTAGGAGGGCCTGCTGAACGTGGAGACTGCAGAGTGCGAGGACGAGCTGACGGGAGCGGAAATTAGTTGCCTGAGGCTAAAAGGCCAGATGATTTCCCTCCCTGAGACTGAAAACATCCTCTTCCTGTGCTCACCCAGGTACTGTGCTCAATTTTTACTGAAATGTGTCAGAAATCAGGCTGTGCTTCATGATGCTAAAAATACGACCGATAGAGGAGCTAAAAATTCTGATATCTGCCGAAATAATTTTAGATTCTTGAGTCTAGTTGCAGTTAAACAGTGCTGCGAAATGTTTGCCTGTTGTCAACAGATACATTTCTTACAGAAACTTATGGTCATAGTCATAAATAATTCAGATGTGTTAACTGACAGAATTCTTAGTCATTTTGTTGACAGCTGTTAAGAAGTTCTTGTTTTTATTTTGTAATCAATTCTCTGGTAAGCATGAAAGCATTGTGATCATTATATTAGACCTCATTTTTATAACAAATGCATTTTTGCTGAGACTTCATATCAGGTAAACGGTATCAAACGATGTATTGTCAGGTATTGTCAGGTATTGCCCTTCCTGACAATACCACAATACATTTTTGTGAGAGTCTTATTTGACTTAAAGGATTAAAATAATTCTCATCATGAGACAAAATCATTGTCAAAATGCCTATTTTAAACCATTCAATTTCAAAAGAGCCTTAGTCTTCTAACTACAATAACTCGTATAATCTCGCTGAATAAAATCTAAATACAAATTCTGTAGGAAAAAAACTAAAAAAAGCTGGAAAAAAGAAAAAAAACTAAAATATGAAAATATACTGTCATATACAGAAATGCTAGATATAAAATATAAATGGTAACACAGTTGAGTGAAATCTACCAACACAAATGGGAGTAAGTTATTGCACTTAAGTAAGTTTCTTAAGTAAGAAACTGATGAAGTGATTCAGTCTCAGTAGTTAAAGGGGACATATTATGCAAATCTCACTTTAGGTATAATAAGTATATGGGCTACAAAACATGTTCCTGAAGTTCTTTGCACAAAATCACTCTCCTATAAAGCGATCTCACCAGCTTTACTCTAGACAGTTTCAGTCCCTTTCAAAATGAGCTGTTTGGACAGAGCCAAATATGGGATGTGGGGTGTGTCCAGCAAGAGCTTATTTGCATGAAAGGGCCCTGAAACGTCTCGTTTTGAAAGGGGCCAGACTGTGCAGAATAAAGCTGGTGAGATCTCTTTATGTGAGAGTGATTTTGTGCAAAGAACTGCATACATGTTTTGTATAGCCCATACACCTGTTATAACTTTTTTAAGTGAATTTTGCATACTACTTACTATAATAAGATAAAGAAATAAATGTCTGTATGTATCACATTCTTGTTTTTAATGTTAATTCTCTATATACAGGAAGCATGTAGTCACTGTTGGAACAAAATCCAATTTTACATATCCTTAGAAAAAACCAAAACAATAGAAATGCTCCAAAATGACTTAACATAAACTTTTATCTTCTCTTTTGGAGATACATGGTCTTGTTCCAACAGCAACAGTATCTTCTTTACAGGAGCAAAAGAAACTCATTTTCTAAGCAATTTGGGCTATTTGTGTTAGTCCATTCTTCTTTAAATGTCCAAATGATGGTGCTTTCCAAAGATTCTGATACAACAGTGATATAGTTTTAGTGGTGTGTGCGAAAGAAACCGATGTGCTGTTTTCAACTCGGTCGAATCTCTTGCTAAATATAGTAAATTGAATCAGAGCAGAGAGCTGGTAGGAGAATGATAGTCATATTCTGCCTCTTTCAAACGACAGGGAATTTTTCATTTCAGTCAGTGTGTGTGTGTGCGCTGATGCCTCATAACCAGGTGGACGTGGTGTGTGTACTTAAAGCTGGGGGCCAAGAACTTTAACAATGGCTTCACCTTGCATTTCAGCCAGAGATCCAGCTAGTCAGAATAATCAGATTGCTTCTCTATGGCTCCGTTTTTAGGAGGCAGATTAGAATCCCCCTTCTTTTGGAGTGTGAGACCTGTTTCGTGATGGAAACCCGAATAGCTTGCATACAGTAGATTTCCGTGACGAGTTTTGTGGAGACGGTTTTGAGAGTTTTGGAGCATGAAGAAGAACCAGAAAACCTGAGATAAAGAAATGGCCATGCTGTACAGCCGCTGGCTTTGTGGACAGAGACAACCTTGAGTTTAAATAAATACCAATTCATATAGTGTACAAATATGTCGGTTCATTCTTTATGTTATAAGCTTATGAGACCTGAAACAGCCTTTCATAGCAGTCACCAGGCTGGTAAGTGGTTCTGTATGACTGCTTAACTCAGCCGCTGTCTTTAGTCTCTAACCCTGTAGAATCTTAAATGCCTGGTACACTAGATACACAAAAGTATTGGGACGCCTGATCTTTACATCAACAAGGACCTTAATGACGCTGCATTTAAATACATAGACTTTAATATGGAGTTGGTCCCCGTTTGCAACTATAAGAGCTTCCACTCTTCTTGGAAGGCTTTCCACAAGATTGTGGAGTTTCTGTTGGAATTTGTGCCCATTCATTCTGTAGAGCGTTTATGAGGTCAGGCACTGATGTTGGATAAGGCCTGGCTCTCAATCTCCGTTCCATTTCATCCCAAATGTGTTGGATGGGATTGAGGTCAGGACCCTGTGCAGCCCAGTCAAGTTCTTCCAGCCATGACTTTATGGAGCTTGTTTTGTGTACTGTGACACAGTCATGCCGGGATAGAGAAGGTTCTTCCCCAAACTGTGTCCACAGTTGGAAGCATGGTGTTGTCCAAAATGTCTTGGTATGTTCCCGCATTAAGATTGTCCTTCACTGGAAGAAAGGGTCTTATCTCAAACCCTAAAAAATAAGTTTGTCCAAATAGTGTATGCATTTGTACTGTCTTGATGAAACTGCTAGTGACTGTGCCCAAACACAAGAGTTCTTGAACATGTTCTTAACTCAACTCCCTCACTCCCTCCTCTGAATGGGTTTGATGAGCTAGTTTCTGCCCCATTCAACCAAATCCGAGCCAAAAATGTAATCTAATAGAACAGTTTTTTTTTCAATCCAGTTCATATGTTGTCTACATTTTTCCTCTGTCCTTATATGTTGTGAGTTGGGGTGGAATAAAAAGTTAATGTTTCTACACTACCAAACCGATCCAGCCCAAACCAAATCAGTTGAATGGAAAGTTTGAAATGAACAGTTAGAAAGAACCAGTTTGGCATCAAGAACCATCAGCACCAGCCTTGACAGGAAAATGCCCTTTGAATGACATTTCAACCACCAAACACAGGCTTGTGAATACAAGAGCTTGTGAATACTCCGCTTACACCCCAGCCGTGAATGAATACTCATAAATTCTTTCCTTTGGAAAGCTAGTTTCTCTGAAAGACCTTTTAGATTTATCTGTAAATTTACACATTTGATGGACTGAACAATCCATCCTTGGCATATATGTCTCCTGATGGAATTTAGCAACTGCCCTGTTAGAACGAGGTATGTGTCAAAATACTCTACATTGCTACAGATAATTAGAACAAAACCTTAATGGAAGTTCAGTTAACAGTGCTAAGTTTTTTATGCAGAAATATGGTAGCTACCATTGACCTTAATCACATTTTTGCTCATCCACACTTTTCAGTGTAATGAACCTGGACGACTTGACACGGAGAGGCCTGTACCTGAGTGACATCCCACTTCATGATGCCACACGTGACCTGGTGCTGCTGGGAGAGCAGTTTAGAGAAGAGTACAAACTCACGCAGGAGCTGGAGATACTCACAGACCGCCTGCAGCACACACTCCGAGCCCTCGAGGATGAGAAGAAAAAGACAGACAGGCCAGTCCTCCTGCATCCCACAGCACTGCCTGTCACATAACATAGTATCTGGCACCCCAGTTATAGTTACTCACAGCACTCCAGAAAATATGGGTCAGTTTGAATTGGTTACAATTCATTAGACTAGAGGGTTACCCTTTATTTACCAATTACATAGTTACAGGTTCTACAATCCTCAGTTGCTCAAGGGGTCTGTCCCTGTAGCTAATGATTGTAAGTCGCGCTGAATGCAAAAATGCAAAAGTGATCTACCAAAACCGATGGTTAAATTTTTAGCTAAAATGCTAGCAACTCAGCTTAGTTCAAGTCAAGTCAAGTAGATTGTATCATCATTTCTACCATATACACAGTACATAGTAAGAATGAAACAACGTTCCTCCAGGACCATGGGGCAACACAAGAACAGAACAGAACACAAGTGCAAAACAGGACAACAATACCACTAAACGAGACAGGACAAGACGATGTTCAGTGCAAATGACAATGGCTACATTGAGGATATAGACAGTATTTGACCAGTACTGTAGTTTAGCAGCAGAGATGTGCAAGAGTGCAAATGTGCAGTTACAAGTTGAAGTTATATTATTGGCTAGTCTTTTATGAGTGAATTACCAAACCAATGTTTAGATATTTTATCAAAATAAAAGACTAGGTCATAATTTAGCTGTAGGTAGTAGCTAATATCATTGTATGCTAATGGCTTCCAGCTGAACTGCTGTGCTGGTTCCTAGCAAAAGCTAATTAACTAGTTAGCATGACAGACCTCAAAGTGATCTCAAACGTCACAAGGATGTTATTCTTCACAATTCTGTTCACTTTGTCTGTGTCTTATTTTTTTTCCAAGGTTAAACAACTGCTTTGCCTTCTCAGACACTTAGCTTAAGTAGCTAGCTAGCAAGAGTGTCAAACACAGAACATCCATGAACTTCCTGAGAAGAAATATTTACAAGAACTGTCTGAAGATAAAGGTACTCTAGAGGAAGCCTGAGTAGACCATAAAAATAGCTCCTAATCTGACAGAAACCAACCTTTCTGCTGCTCATTTAGCTACGTGACAGCCCCTGAAAGAAGAGGAACAAAAATCAGAGATATGTTCTTCTACTCTTTAATACAGACGAATATTTACCGCTATACAAGCTTGTCGCTTCAATAATGAGTAAAATTAACAGGCCATGACTAGTCAAAACAAAACCGCTAAAGAATGCTGGCTGAATGTAAATGTTTCACCATGGGGGTTAAGTGGAATAGAAAGCACGTTCAGACTTATGGTGTTTAAAGTATTCAGGAGTGTGATAAATGTGGATAAACACAAAGAAGTTAATACGTTAGATGTTAATACATTTGGGACATGTTTAACATGTGAGTTAACATGGACGGAGTTTATTGCAACATTTAGGTTACTGTGTGCATAGCCTTGCATAGTTTACATCCTTGTTTGGTACAGATGGTAATGTGGTGTGTGCTTGCTTGCTATTTGTTTAATGAGTTCGTATCAATGGTGCATTGATTAGGTCAAATCTTACATCATTTTCCAAATATGTTCTCCTGAAATCAGTCCAAGAGCTTCTAGTAAAACTAATGGAAAACTATTATATAAGTGTCTGGAATGCCACATGCCCTTTCCTTCTTAAATCCTCAGCCAACTTCACATGTTTTAGAAGGTATTTTATGATGGTAAGGTGTGGAAACCATGTTCTTTTTACATTTTTTTCAGGCTTTTCTCATTTTTATATTGAAACAAAGGTATGGAAATCTGAATGTAATTGTAATTCACAATGAAGTCATATGCAGATGTTTCAGAGTCCCTGGTAAAGCAAAGTTATGTTAATTTTCCCCAGAGAAAAAAACTACGCACACTCTACATAGGACTCAACTATTCTGAGTCGGTCCGAGTTATTTGAAATACATCATGTTGCAGAGAAAGGAGCAGAAATGTGGACCAGTTCCGCTCAAATAAATGTTTACGTTTCTGAGAAGCATGTTTGTCAAAAGACCCCCAAAAGACAACCTGTATCGTGGGCATGTGGCAAACGTTCTGTTTTCTGTCCAAGATGGCCGTTCTTTCTGAAAATAAGCCTCTGCAGGGAGCCAGGCTGCCTCAGCCTGTGCTTGTTTGTGTGTCTTTGTGTCGGTTAAATCTGATGAAAAGCTCAGTATTTCACACCATGCTGTATGTCTAAGTCCAGACAGCAAACACTGACAGCTGTTGGGAGCCTTGAGTGCCGCATCGCTGCTCCACAGAGGGGGAAAAAAAGTTAAATCCACAGCAGCCCTGCCGTGGATTTAGCGGCATGAGTGCCGCAAGCACTGTCAGCTCAAATCCACCCAGAGCTGCGGAAAGGCCACTGCGGAACAAAAAGACGAGCATGTGATGTTTGCGCAGTCTCTCAAACATAATTTCGGGATTTCCGGCTACATAGTTTTGATAGTTTGACGACTTGTCTGTTAACTGGTATTAAAGATCAAACGACACCCAGCTAAGCTCAGGTACTGAACCCCTTAGAAGCCACCGTTATTACCAGCAAGGTGTAATTTGATGTGATCTATTACCTTATGGCAAGCTTGCATGTAGTTCATCTTTATCTGATTGTACATTAATGTTGACGAGATACCCGTTATTATAGGGCTGTAACAATTCAGCAATTAACCATGCCGTCTTGTGCATCGTCAAACTGAACCTGAAAATCTGCTTTATTTTAAAATGTCAATGTTTCCATCTTCAGTTTATTAGAACAATCAATGTTATAAAAGTACAGTATTTTAAAATCCGCTAGCCCTTCTCCCCTGATTGCTAATTTGAGGTAAATGAGAAACGATACAATATGCTCAGAGGAGGTAAGGTCTGCACTCATTGTGGGCAAGCTTAATTTCTGTTCTACTTTACGCACTATAATCACCATTGAAGGATTATTTAAAAAAAAAAAAAAAAAACATACTAACATAGTATAAGAAACCAAGTCATAATTAATTTAATGTTTTTAAAAGCTCCCCTACTTTAAGGCAATACATGAGATGGTTTCAGACACACTGCCTGAAGCATTTTTTAAAAAGTGGTGGTGACAGGAACAATGGGTCACAATGGCTACAATACAGTAAAACATTTATACACTATCGGAAAAGACCAGTTAGTGTGACGGTCTGGCCAGCGGCCATAGTTATGCCGCTGCTTTTATGTTTCGTTCTGTTTCAGTTTATTTGTCAGGT